>JAWWLV010000024.1:1698668-1728559 GCA_035041135.1 Platyrinchus mystaceus | reverse complement strand
AAAAAGTCAAAAGAAATTAATTAAGCAACCTAGGAGGAAAAATAAGATGTCTTTCCAACAGTACTTGGATTATTCAGTGCTGCAAGTTGTAATTTTCTGGGAGGAAAAGGCAGAATAATGGTGTAACCCTGCTCAGCTATGAAATGGCACATTTGGAGCATCACTGATGGGAAAGGAATTCCTGAAACAGGAGAACTGAGACTTCCCCATTGAAGATTTGCTCTGAATATCAGGTGATATATATATGTATGTTCAGAATATCACTGCTGGCATCCCTCCTGCCCTCGGTCCTTGCCCCACGTGGCATCACAGCTCAGCTAACATCCCCTGGAGTTCCTCCCCCAGGAGGAACCGAGGTTGTCAGGTCCTCCTGACACTCCTTTTGGCATTGAGGGATGGGAGCAGAGATGTTTGTGCCATGTTTCAACTCAATCTTAGCAAGTGAACCCAATCCTGTATTTTAAAAATCACTAAATAATGTTAGAGTGTTTAAAGGAATGCTGTCCAATTTTCCCCCAAGAGCCCCAGGCAGCACTGCAGGGCTGGTTTCCAGCTCCCCACCCCTAATGAGGGTTATCCACAGGCTGGGCACTAAGGGACACACTGCCATTTCCACTCTGTGTACTTCCACAGGCTCCTCTGCCTCTTCCTGCTTCTCCACCATTCCAACCTCACTAATATGGATACAGGGCCAGGGCTCCCCATGTCCCAGGTTCTTATTTAATCAAACCAGGAACACCAGTGGAAGTGGCACAGGGAATTAATTTGTGGCCTCTCCAGCAACAGCCAGAGGCAGAGCCCTGGTGGGAAGTTGTTCAGCCACTCTGCCCCACTGCTGGCAGCTCTCACTGGGTGACAGAGCTCAGGGAACACAACATTCCAGCTGTCCTGCTCTGCTCCCAGTGCCACGGAACCAAGGCATGGCCACACCACTGCCCTTCCTGCAGCCAGCCAGAACAACCAGAGCACACCTGACACCCCCATCAATCCTCCAGTTCTGAAGGAATCCTGATGCAATGGGAGATTTCTCACCAAATTAATTTCCATGGATCTAACCCAAACATCTATTTAAATCCAAAAAAATAAATGGTTATGAAAACATGGATGCAAAGACCTCGGTATCTCTCCCTGACTCCTGGCACACTCCCAGCTACTTTATTAAACACAATCCTCAGGTAATTCTAAACTGCATGTTCATATTATCAGCTCCTCCAGGTAATACCACAGGAAAGGCCATGGATGTGACAGATGGGTTCTGTGACTTCCAAGGAATCCTCTCGGTACAACGGAGCCACCAGGAGGGATTAACTGGGACTTAGGCCAACACATCCTAAATCTTTCTCGTCAGATGCTGCTGTTACCTGAGCAGTGCAGTGACTTGAGCACCTCTTTGTCCTTCCATCCACCTGGTTTAAAAGCTTCTCCCCCTTCCAGCAGCAGCCAGAACACCAACAGGCTTGGCTGTCAGGCTGACTAAATCTGATCCCCTCCAGCAACCTGCATTCCCCTGGTCTTCCCACGTTACCTTGGGCAAGTCTACTAAAGCTGGATTACCAGCACAGCAACCTCCCTTCTGCCCTTCAGGGGGGTGGGTGTTGACTCAGCATTTCCAACCAGGATTGATGGGCTCCAACACTCTGGCTCTCTCTCCAAAGCACAATGGGAAACGCTCCTTCCAAGAGGCTCTGGAAGGCTTAGGCTGTAATTGCTTGTAAACCACTTAAGTAGTGAGTGATACAGAAATCCAGAGTGGTAATTGTAACAGAGGCTTGAGATTAATCTATTTTTGGCTTGTCAGCCCTACTTATGGCCCTGATTCAAGGCAGTCACTGAAAACTGTAAAGTGTCCAAAAAGTGACAGGAAAAATACTTTGATTAAAACTATTCCACAGGCAAATCCAACCTTCAGGACACTCTCTGAATCATATTGCTCTGGCCTGCAGGAGAGACACTTGAACTTTTTATGGTCAGAGCAGGAGGCAGAGACCTGGGCAAACAAGTTTTATGTCAAATAAAAGGTGTTTTAGTTTTGGATTCCCAAAGCAAAACTGTGCTGGGAAAGTCAGTGCACAAAGGCAGTGGGAGTGTGCCAAGCAACTCCTGGTTGATCTCTTTATCTCCCAGTGACAGGTAGCACCAGTTTGCTATCAGGTACCAGAAACATCCTCCTTCCCCACAGAGCTGCAGCATTTCCAAACTTTCCACCAACTTTCAAGGTCAAGATTACTCTTTATTATTTTTTCCATCATTTTCTTCCCATTTATTTAGGATTAGAGGATGTTCTGTCAATAAGGACAAGTGAAACTGCAGGCCAATATAAACTCTGGCCATTCTATGAATGGGACTTTTATATACAGACTTCCTATGAAATAAAAAGTGACTGATGCCACAATATGCTTTAATTATTTCCTTCATAAGCTATCAAATTAAATTTTAAGAAGCTGGAGATGTTACCTATTATTAAACTGGGACTGAACCCAGAGCTGTAACTTCTAATGAAACTTTCCACACCAGAAAGCTTTGCTGTGATGTCAATAATTTCCAGCTTCCTGCCATGTCCAGTTTCTCACCACGGGCAGGGACACCTTCCACCAGACCAGATTGCTCCTGTCCAACCTGGCATTGGACATTCCAGGCACCTCCATCATTACACAAAGGCTCCAATATTTTACCTGTGATTTTCTACTCACTGTATCATCATTTCCATCCCAAAGAGCAGTGCTGAGGATCCCAGTGATGAGCAGGGCAAGACCAGGTAAGTCACAGCATCCCTGGAACACACAGACATTCATTAACACAATATTCAAGGGAAAAGTATTTCCACTAATTAAGCAGCAATAAAATCTCAAATTAGCAGAGAAGAAACAGAGAATGGCTCCTCTGTGAGTAGAATCATTGAATTATTTAGGTTGGAAAAGCCCTCTAAGGCCATTAATCCAACACTGCCAAGGCCACTGCTAAACAATGGCCCTAAGAACCACATCTATATGTTTTTTGAACACTTCCAGGGATGGTGACTCCACCACTGCCCTGGGCAGCCTGTTCCAATGCCTGATCACCCTTTCAATGAAGGAATTTTCCCTAATATCCAATCTAAACCTCTCCTGGTATAGCTTGAGCCCATTCTCACTTGTTACCTGGGAGAAGGGACCGATCCCCACCTGGCTGCACCCTCCAATTTGCTCTGTAAAACATAATGATCCATTATGTTTTACATAATGGCACATTCTGGGGCCAATCAGCAAAATACTAAACCTGCAGAAGTCACTGGATCGTATTTTTGGCTCATGCCTCGAGGGAAGAAGAGCAGAACAAGAGCTGAGAGTGTGGCAGCTGGTAAAAATCATAAAAAGGAATAAGACAGAGATGAGGAAACACTGAAGTTGCCAGGAGAAAAAAGAAAGGAACAAAGATGTGGAAAAAAGACTCTCAGTAAGGCAAAGTTTTCACAATTTCATAAAAATGTAGCAGTGTAGCAGAGAGAAAGGGAGAATACCCTCCCAAGCAGTCCCTGCCTGGGCTGGGAGAGGAGCACACAGGTTATTTATTTCCTATTTCAAGCCCTGGTGGTTGATGTGCCCACCATGGCACGTCCTGCCCTCCCTCCCCAGCGCCCTTGTGACATTAATTACAGCTGAGCTGCTCACCAAGACCCTCCTGCTCACAAACCAACAGTCCCAGGGGACATTTCCACACCCTCCCTTTGGCCAACAATCCCTGAACCCGCTCACCAACAGACCACCCCTCATCCAGCCACGGACAGGAACACTGATTTCTCCTAATGGTAATTTCTCTGTTGTTAGTGGTGAAACTCTGCTGTGCTTTTTCTTCTTTTTAATTTTATTCATGAGCTGAAGTGACTTTGGGCAGTCACAAACCAATTTTCCACTGTGCTCTGAACAGATGGTTGTTCCAGGAATACCAGGATCCTGGCAGTGTCAAACAGCCCTGACCTTCCCAAGGACCGCCACAGACTTTTTGGTGGAAGGAGAGAAACAAAGAACCACTCGGATATTCCCAATTTTTTTCTGGATTATTAAACACAGCCTGTGGCAGTGGACAATGCAGGAACACACAGGGAAGCAGGAATGGCTCCTGGGGTCACTGGGCTCTTTTGGTGGTGCACAGACAACTCCAAGGTCGCATCAGACCCCCTGGCAGGAGCAGGAGAGCAAAGGGATGTGGTGTGAGCCCCTCCAAACCACCTCCAGCTCATCCTGCCCCAAGGCTTTGCACAGCCCAAAGAAAAGCCACAAAATATCCCAATCCTAAAGGGGTTTATCCAGCAAGAGTCCAGTTACAATTTCTCAGCTATAAATAGCTGAAGTTCACCGTGAGCCTTCAGCAACGTGGGCTGGCACAGCTTTGGGGACCTTTGCCGACAGAGCCTTCAGAGGGAAGGCAGCTCATTTTGTTCTGCTTTTGATTTTTTTTATAGAAATAATCCTATTTTTAAGATCATTTAAATATCATCTGTGCTTAGTTCTCCAGAAGCCACCAAAAAAAAAAAAAATTCCAAGTCAATTTTTCTGCAGTTAAATCTCCATGTCCTTAATATCAAGGAAGAGAGAGGCCTGTTACCCCACCAGAGACAATTCTGCTTTTTTAGCAGATGTGAATTATTTTGCACCTGATTGTTGCCTATAAAGATATAAAAACTTCAGGGGCAACACCCAGGGAGCGACTCCTGCCACGAGATCAATACCTCATTATGGATCAAAGATAAAAGTTAAGCCTCAGTCCTTAGTTTCCAGTTGACAAAGAGTGGCAGAAACACCCACGCCGTCGTTTGGGGGATTTTGTGCAAATTACCCAACTGACCTCCTTCTAAGAGCAGATGAAGAGCTGTCACCCTCCCAGCCAGCTCTGCCTGGGAGCTCTGAAGCACCACGGAGGGATTTGGAGGCGAGTCCAGTGTTAGGCAGAGAAGGGAACACAATAATCCCAGCTGTGGTCCCCTTGGATGATAAGAGGAGGATTGCAAGTGGGATGGAGTCAAAGGCTGAGTTTTGAAGACACCCATGAGTAGAAGGGGTTGGTTAAACCAGCTGGCTGCTAGAGCTCTGCTTTAATGCAGGAGCAATTACAGACCTGTGAAGTACAAGCACTTCTGAGCGAAATCCCTTCCGTTTGGAAGACGCAGCGCCTGAGTGACAGACCAGCCTGGAGAAAGGCAAATCCACTTCAGAGCAACCCTGGGTCCTCTCTGCCTTTTCATGCTACTGAGAACCACTCATTACTGCTCTGAGTCAGAGGCTTAACTAATTCCCAGCAAAGCTTTGTATCCCAGGAGGCAGCAGGGAGAAGAAAGCCCTGCTCAGGATGTGCCTCCAGCAGGACGTGGGCAGGGGAACCACTTGGCTGCTCTTTTACATAAGATACAACCTGGAAGAACCAAAGGCTGAGGGGTCAGGGGGGGCCCAGGGGAACACACCCATAATTTAGGTTCAGAAATACTTACAGATCGACCTGTGGAAGTTTCTTGCTCTAAAAGCAGGGGGTGGAAGGGCAGGAGGCACATTTGCTGCTGACCACGTGCAGAAATACGGGGCCTTCTGGTTCATCCAACAACTGACAAGGGGAAACGGCCTCAAGCTGTGCCGGGGGGGTCAGGTTGAATATCAGGAAAAGTTTCTTCACTGAAGGAGTGGTGCCCAGGGAGGTGGTGGAGTCCCCACCCCTGGAGGGGTTCAGAAGACAAGCAGAGGTGGCACTTGGTGACATGGTTTAGTTGACGTGGTGCTGTTCGGCCACAGGAGCACTTTTCCAACCTTCAGAATCCAATGATTCTGTGACAACATGGAGAGAGAGATCCAAGAGAGTAAAAATGCAGCCCAACAGGTGGTACCAACAATCCCTGCTGTGCCTGAAACCCAGTGATTTTCCTGTCTGGTGTCCCCAGTTTCCCCTCATTTCTCACTGCTGATTTCCTCTCTTAATTGATTAATGATTGGTGGAAAACAGAAGAGTTGAGAAGAAATGATGAACTTCTCTCCCAGCACACGGGGTAATGAAACCATCAAAGCAACAATCCAAACTCCACTAAGTGGAAATTTGGCCCTGCAAACATTCATCCTGGTTTTTTTCTGACTTCCACATTTTACTTCAGCTGTCAGAGGAGAGAGATGAAATAACATCCCATATTCACGTTGCCATCTGCATTCCAAAATCTCCTACTGATCGATGCAAGTGTCCAAAGAACACTCCCAATTTGTCACAATAACCTTCAAAACTTGACAGAAAATCATGCAAATGATTTCTTTCAGCTCTCTGTGCATCTTGGGATTATTTATACTTTGCCAATACCACTGGAAACATTTTCCTTTGTGTTTCCCATATTTCTCAGAAGAAAGGTGGGATTGAGAGGTTAAGCCCTGCAACGGGTTTATTTTGCTCTTTGTGCTCCTGCTTTGTGTTTGTGGACATTTAAGAAACACTGGTGTGACTGCACTTGGAGAACTACCAAGAAAATCTGTTTGAAAAGGCTTCAAACTGACACGTCTCAGAATATCAATAATCAAGCTGCTTTGCTCAATTCCACTGCCTTTTTCACTCTTATAAGAAATTTTAGATTGTAGTAGGGAAAATTACACTGAAATGTATTTTTCTGAAGTCATGAAGCATTATAACTCTATAAACTTTCACTTTAGCCTTCAAAAAATACATTTTAAGGAAAAAATAGGAAATGCCAGAGCTCTGAGTTCCCTGAGCAAGGTGCTGACTGGGTTTAGGAGTCAGGGGAGAAGCTCATAAGGTGTTTACTGGGGAGGTTGTTGCTGGCACTGAGCTGGTGTGCAAAGCTCACCCTGTGAGTGTTCTCAGCACCAGCTGGTGCCACCTCTCCTCTGGGAACATGTGGCCAGCTGTGTCCTGCAGGAATCCAGGGAAGAGCCTGATCTGCTGAGCTGTGCTGGGAACACAGACAGAGCAACTTGCTGGGCTTTGTGAGGCTTGAGGAAGGAGCTCCCTGAGCTTCCACACAAAGGCAATTTGCTCAGCACAGAGCATGTTTGAAATGCATTCAGCATTGGGAAATGCAGATTACATTGCAAGTCTATAAAAAGCTCAGTTAAAATAACAACTCCAGAGCTTCAGCAGGGACAGTTTTCTGGGACACTGGGCAGAGCACTGGGATGAGCTTGGAAAGGTCAAGCTGTCTGTCTGGACAGATTTTAGGAGTGGAAGCTAATGAACACAAAAGTGAAGGAAGTGGTCAATACCCATCACCAGCCACAAAACCAGGCCCTGTGTGCTGCAAAAGGAGTTCAAGGAATCATTAGTGGTGGGGTGTGCTGAGAAACCCATCAGAGAACTCACAGAACTTGGAGAGCAAATCCAGCGGCTGCCGCTTTAAATTCTGCATTTGCATTAAAAATTCATCAGAGTATTTATAGCCAAGTTAAAATAAAACCCCACAAACCCCCTGGTGTTCAGGACCTGTTGCAACGGGCACACCAGGGAGCACCTTGTGCTGCTGGGGCTGAGGGAGGTGCTGAGCCCGAGGTGCTGCTGGCAGGGCTGGGCTGGTGCAGTGCTGCAATGCAGCTCTTGTGTAACCACCTCCCCCTGGAGCCACGGAGGTGGTTCCACCACCCCTGCAGGACTGAAGGCTCAGTGATCTGAGCCAAGGGGAGCAGTCACTGCCTTTTGGCCTTTGGCCGGTCATACACTAAATAAAACCCCCAAAAACCATCAGTAAAATGACTGCTCTGAGTGACCCCAGCTCAGGGCTGGTCCTTGGAGACACCCACGGGGCTGGTGCTGAGTGGGACATTTCTAGAATGAGGGTGGGGAGGCCCTGGCACAGGTTGCCCAGAGAAGCTGTGGCTGCCCCAGCCCTGGAAGTGTCCAAGGCCAGGTTGGACAGGGTTTGGAACAACCTGGGCTGGTGGAAGGTGTCCCTGCCCATGGCAGGGGGTGGCACTGGATGGGCTTTAAGGTCCCTCCCAACCCCAACCATTCTGGGATTCTGTGATCTACAGCTCCCAGAGAATCCTCTGGGAAGTAGAAGCTCCAACTGTCAAAGAAAGAAAGGTGGCATTTGTCAAATTCATTATGTTCCACAAATCACCTCCTCACTCCCTGTCCTCAGGAACATCAGTGGTGGGGTGACCATGGCCCCCAATCCACTGCTCTGACCAGGAGGGGCTGGGAGCTCCACCACACCCCACACCCCACAGGAAGGACAGAAGGAGAGGTTTTGGGGGCTGTTCCTGCCCCTCAGGAATACATGTGGACCTTACCTTGGCACAGAGCAGTGATAATGCAACATCAGTCACGTGGAGGTGCTTTTGATGGGGCTCAAAGCAGCCGGTGGGATTTCCCACTGCCCGAGGTGCTCAGTGACTCCAGCAGGTCAGGAGGCCAAAAAATACCTGTGAATTGAAAGTGACCTTTGCTATAACTATACAACTTCCATCTGCTTACTAAGAGAAGTAGAAAACCTAAGAGAAGAACAGGGGTGTGAAGGAGCAGGGTCAGGCTCCTGAATCTCCCAGTGCTCTGGTTGACTCCTCCCAAAGTCTCCCTTTCATTTGTCTATTTAATTGCTGTTAGAAATGAATGCTCTTGACAGCAGTTGATAGGAGGAGGTTGGAGCTCTCCCAGCCACTGTAAGAATGTCTCTTCTCAGCTCTGCTCATTGATAGCAAAGCTGTCCTGTGATTGCAAGACCTCTAAGGCTTGAAACTTCAGCTTCTCCAGAGCAAAACTTATTCCAGCTGCACCAAACTGCTGCAGATAAAAGAACCCACGTTTTCCTTCCCCACCCAGCCCTGCACTCCAGAAATGCAGCAGAGCAGCTCAATTACCAGCAGTTACAGCACAGCAGGATGTACAGTTTTCTAATTGAAGACTCCGAGATACAAGCAATCAATAAAATAAAGAGAACATTTAGAAGAAATAAAAACACACCCTTGCATAAAATATATCCTCATTAGGAGGAGAGATGACTGCTCCAAAAAAAAATCACCGAGGTGCTTCTGTGACAGGCAATTTTTAATCAAAGACAGTTCTATGCAAATTAAGGACAGCAAATCTCTGCAGAAATAATAAAGTCTGGCTTAACAGTCCTTTCCCTGTGTAGGTGCTGTGGATGCTCTTTTATAGTTGGTGCTGGATGCTGTCCTTCAAAGATTGTTGCATGTTTTCCAAAGCAAGGACTTGGAAAAAAAAATAAAAAATCACTAATAGCAAATTCAGATTTTGGGACAGTTCACAGAATGGATTTTCAAATATATATATATATATATAATTCTAATTAATGATCAGTGTGGAAAACTGTTAGGGGAATAAAACTGTGGACTCCTATCAGAGTATATAAAACTTTCAATCTTTGTTACACAACTCAGCAGTTCCACTTCAATTCCATTGGCAGTTTACTGCTGGATATGGGACCTTTGGGAGACAAGGAAAATATTTTGGGGTGGGTTTTTCTGTTTTGTTTGGTTTGGTTTTTTTTTTCAAATTCACCTTCAAGTTTTGGAAAAAAAATGTGGTCCTTGATTCTCCTCACTGGGAAAGAATTTAGAATTTCAGGGAAAATATACCCTGGGGATCCACAGCTCTGTGAATCACAGAAATGTTTAGGTTGGAAAAGGCCTTGAAAAAAGCCTTGAAGATCATCAAGTCCAACCAAACTTGCTAAGATTGAGATGTTGGTGGGAGCAAGGGGTGCCCAAACTATTCAGAATAAATTAAATTTAATCACTAATAATGGTTGCAGATTTCAAAAGGAGGGGTGTTTTTTTTTTTATCCTAAACAAAGTTTTGCCTGATGAGTGGTGTTCCCTGGCAGGACATGGCAAAGTTTACTTATTTCATTCCTCAGATGCCTCCAAAGTGGTGACATCTCTTATCTGTTAAACAGCAAACATCTTCTTCATTATTGGCACAGGTGGCTGCACATCAACATCTTCTTATCAGAACTGAAAAATATTGAAAATAAATCCAGTAAAACACTTGAGAAAACCCTCAGTGCACGTTGGGACAGGGAATTTAAACACCTTCCTTGGCTTTGTCCTCCAATTTACTGCAGAGTTTATTTTAAAGCGAGTCTGGTTCCAGTTATGATTAATGGTTTTGAAAAGGCTTTTTTTTTTTCAGCTGCACATACCAACAAAGGATTTGGAATTAATTCCCATCATCTAACTTCGTCCTTAATGGATTTTTAAGGTCCACTGCAAAGAATCAATCAATAGGAGGGGGGAAGCTCTGCCTGTAATCCATCCTGCCACGTCCAAGGCTCTGGTGTGAGCAGGGGATTTATGATCACCTGAACTAATTGGAATTATTTGCAGCGATTAACAAAAGCAAAAGAATCATTTGCACTCAGGATACAAACACAACAACTCATAAAAACGACCAAGAGTTGGGGTCTTCTGGCATTTAAAGAGTCCTTTGTGAGTCTTCCCTCGAGAACTTCAGTGCTGATGCACTGAATATTTTCTTGTCAGGAAACATCTCATTTCCAGGCACCGTTGTCAGGACAAAGTGACATTTGCAGGTTAATTTTGTACCTTGCATGAGTGCACACGACGCTCCTGGAACCGGCAAGAGCGAGGAAATTAAACCATTTCCATGTATTTCCTCTACTTTTTTTTTTTCCTGCTATTGATTTTTTTTCTTTAATTGATAACTATTAAAGAAATTTAACATTTTCTTAGCTCAGTTTCAATGTGGTTTTTTTTGCAAATCATATGAAAGCTGTAATAAACTCAGCCATGTGTGCACAGAGAAGCTGCCACAGGGCAGGGATGAAGATTTTTGGGAATGCCACCAGAAACGGGTTGGACAAGTAGGAAATGCCTTTTTACAACACTATTGCTCTGGAAAAAGGAATTTTTTTAAACTTTTCAGTTACCAAAAAGAATTAACAAGACATTTTCGTGGCACCAATGTAAATGATTGTCCGGGGAAAAAAAAAAAATCAGCAAATCTTGTAAAATTCCAAAAAAGTTTCTAAATTAACAACCATTTGGAGAACTCCTGAGACCAAAAAATATGAATTTGGTTTCCAACTGGAATCCACAGGCTCCTCTCCACTGATTCCATTGCTCCAGGCAAACACAGCATCAAGTTGTTAAAACCCCACATTAAAACTGGAACCACAAAACTCCCCAAGTCATTTTTTCTCCCTGATTCCCCAAAGGGGTGACAAGAACTCCGAACTTTTTAGTGCCAGAGCATTTTATGGGAAAATTCATCTTAAAAAAGAGCTGTGCCCTCAAAGATACATTGAATTCCTCATCTTGAAAGTCCTAGAGAGGGCAAAGAACAACTGGGCCGTGTCCAAGGAATCAAAAAAATAGCAGCAGCTGTTTCATGTGAGCAATATCCAAAATTTATCTCTTGCAGCAACAATAAAATAGGTTGAAATGCGGATGGGATTGAGAGAAAGGTCTGAGCTGAGGAATAAAAACCTGCAGGGGAGAGCAGGAAAAAAGGGAATTACTGCAAGACTTGGTTTCTTCTTGAAACACAGTGGGTGTGTGCAAACACGAGGGTCTGGCTGAGCATCTTGGAGTTGTTTCTGTTATTACTCGAGGATATGGAGGGGAAGTTTATTCAATGGACAGGGAAAACTCCTCTCCCTGCCTGCTCAGAAACACAAAAGCCTTGCTAGGAGCTCTGAAAACCACCTTCATTTCCTTTCTGCTTGTGCAACACCTTTGAGAAAGAAGATTTTTGGCCAAAGTCAGCCATTTCTGCAGAAATTTATAAACCCGCTCCTGATCTGTGAATATTTCCAGCATCTAAATGTTCTTTAATTTGCTCCTTCTCTGTGCTGACCTGCATTCTTGCTCACTTGTGAAAATTAATGAAGTGTCTGCAGAGCACAATCAGCCTTTTTGAGAGGAATGAAACACAAAAAGGGCTTTTTTGCTGCGTTCTCTGCATTTTCCCTCTCCCCATCCAGGCTGCACCTCCCTCCCTTTCACCTACAATGCACAAAAACCCTGTGTAGGTCATAGGGCTGATAAGCAGAATACAGGTGGGTAATACATCAAGAGCACAGTAAACTATTAAACCCCAAAGATGCTTATCAAGCAGGACTAATCCCACACCCAAGTTCAGTTTATTGATGCTGCAACATTAGTCTAAGAGGGTTTTTTTGAAAAATCAAACAACATTTCCCAGGGGGGAGATGAGACAAATCACACTGCAATAAAAATCCATCATATTTTCCTACCTTGGCTGTTCCTGTTCCTCTGCCAGAACTTTCACCCCAATCCTTCAGCAAATAAAAAATCCTCACATCAGTTTTCACTGAAAGGCTCATACAGCATAAAATTGCACTTGAAAAAGGAAATAAATTGCCTATTTTCCTGCTGTTTGTACTTATCTGTGTACAGATGATCATTAAAACAGGGATATCCCATAGGGATGTGCCTGTGGGCATTGTGGAATGAGCTCTGGAAGGAGCCTGCACACTTCAACCATCACTCTGGTTACTTTGCAGAAGATTAATTGTCTATGGTGTTTATGTAAATAGGGAAGTGAAGATTCCTGGGCATCCTTATCCATAAATTAAAATCAATGTTTCCTGCAGTTGTGGCTGTAAAGGGGAAATAGAGCCTGACTGGATGTAATGAGGCATTTGTGTTCTCCATAACTCTAATTTACTGTTACTGCTCCAAGAACCAGCACCTCTTGTTTAGGCTGTTAAGTGACAATAAGTGCGGCTCAAATAAATCCTAATGAGCACTCCTGGGTCACCTTACTGGATTTATGGGCCATAATCAGCATCATTTGAAACAACTGGAGCCTTTGGGGCTGCCTGGGACAGCCTGAAGGACTGGATTCTCCAGGACACACAGTTTTTGTATTCCCTTACAGTCCATGACAGTTCCCCAAAAAAAATGTGAGGTCATTTTGCTTTTCAATTAAAATAATGTACTTACATAACATCACTGCTTTCCACGCTGTTGGGCCTGGTCAGGAACTTATCACTGTGATCCAGATTTCTTTATCCACCTTTGTATCTCATTCCAAGATTGCTGGGCAGGATTTCAATCCAGGACCAGAGTGTTTCCACAGAAAAGCTTCCCCAGCTCCATTATAAGCAGGTGGCATGTGGTGCAGACCATTGTCATGCTGCCCTCCTTCATCTTCCTGAAGTATAAAATAGAAAAACGCTTCAGTTTTTAACCTATTTTTGAGGAAAATAAAAGCCTGACCTTTCTACAGCGCCTACAGACAAATCTTGAAATCATGAAAAATACTTTTATCATGAGAAAGACTCTTAATTCTTCAGTTGCTAATATTACCCAGTGAAAGGCACTCACCACACGAGCCTCCCTTATGGAATGTGCTCTCCTGTTTATTAAAAATACTATTATCACTACTGCCTATTTATTTAATGCTTTTCCTCTTCAAAGCACTTTTTAGGCATTAGCTAATTAATGTAATGACTTGTGATGTTTCAAGTGTTCCTCTCCTCGGCAGAGCTGGAGAGAGGGCAGGGAAAAGGGCTGGGATTTGCACAATCCCAGGCTCTCCACAGGCTTTTCCAGAGGGTGAGGGGGAATCCAGGCTGGGGTTTTTGGCCCTTGGACACTATTGTGGTGCAGCAGAGGGAAGGGGATGCTGAGCAGCTGTTGGATGTGCAGCACTTGGGGTTAAAATCAGAGCACCCAAACACAGAGCTCAGCTAATGCAGCCCTTTGTAAAACCACCCCCACCTCTGCTGCTCATAACAAGGTGACATTTATGAAACTAATAACTTAATAACTCCATTATGCTTTACTGCAGTTCCTCAGACATTGGCCCTGCAACGCACTCACTCACCAAAGCCATCAGAGTCATTTAAATATCATTAAACCATAAGGAATGAGCTCTTTTCCCTGCCCTGGGGAAGCTGCCTGAGCCTCCATCATAGCAGGGCCTTTCCCCCTTTTCCCCTAAAGCTCCTGCTGCTCCCATGGCACAGGGACAGCCTGGAGAGTCCACCAAGATCCCAGAAAACGAGCAGAGATGGAGCCAGGAAAGCTGTGCAGACACCCCACACAGCAGTCAGGGAGGTGACACTTGTGCAGCACCAGGAGCCAGACAAGGCAATGTATTTTAAGTGTATTTTACACACAGGTGGCATCTTCAGAACCTTCCTTACCAAAAAGTGTTCAGTGTCACAGGAAAATTTTCAGTGGAACAAAGAAAATCTCCTGCTGGGTGACATCAGTCAGCAGCCAAACCTGCATAAAAGTCTTGTTCAAAAACAACCCAAACCCAAACCAGCCCCGTGGCACCAGATCTGTGGGCAACTTAACACTGTATGTGCAAAGGAAAGGCTTTTTCCAGCTTACCTTAATGCTGGAAAAGGTGACAATTTATAAACAGTTTTACTCCCCTGCAAGTTTCTTTTTCTGAATGGGAAATAAAATAAAATGAGGCACTTCTAGCACATAACTGTTTAAAATCACTTGTTTTTCTTATTCCTGGCTGGAAGCAGCAACCCAAGGGAAAAACCTGCCTTTCCAAAGAGCATCCTGCAATCCTTAACTGCTTGGAGCATCCCCATGCTTGGGAAAAACCCAAGGTATTTCTGCTCAAAATGTGTGTTTCTAGGTTACCTCCCATCTCCAGGTTTTAAAGAGCAACATTTTTATTTCTTCAAAAACATCTTGCTATTGAAATTTATTATGGAGATGTTTTAATTTTTTTTTTTAATTCTTTCTTCCAGTCTCTTATTTGCTTTTTGCCCTCACTAAAACTTTACTTGCAGAGCGGGAGGGCAAAGCAACAGCACAATATATCTGTATAAAATGTGCAAGTGTTCTCACCTACATCTGCATCATTAACAATAATTAACAGAATAAGGCACCACTGCACACGAGGGAGATTATTAGAAGGTTCCTTTTAAGAAGCCTGTTTGAGGGAATGTGGATCTGCTATTTCCCCCCTTTGGGTTTGTTCCTGGGTATTAGTTGTTGTTTCTTCTTTTCTACTACAGGAACTCTGTCAGATGAACATCCAAGTTATTTTTTTAAACCTGTATCAACACTTTTATGCTCAATGATTTGAACAGTGTATTCCTGGTCTGTGATTATTTTTGGCTCCTCCACAACACCAGTAACACAGAAATCATCATTTTTAGGCCTTTGTGAGTGCCTTAATGAACAAGCACTGCTATGAAATGAAAACATGGCAAACCAGCAAAGAGCCACTCAGCTCATCAGGGATGCTCTGAAGTCCATTGTTACCATTTCCAACTAAAATGAAGCAAAGCCAGACTGCACCAATCCAGGGAAAGCATCAACCAGGTGAGAAATTACATCATGAAGCAGAACTCTGCGTTGATGAGCCACGAGTAACTAATGAGGTTCTGTGTCCTCAGAGCAAGCACGTCCTGGCACAGCCCCAGAGGGACTCCAAGATGGGAAATGTCTCCTCATTTCCTACATTTTGGGAAGGTTGGATCCTGCTCAGGCATGTGGCTCCTCAGTATCATCTCAGGAATCCAGGAGTTAACAGTGCACAGGATTCCTGTGTCACTGCCCCTCCACAAAACTGTCCCAGAAACTGCTGAGCTAACTAATTGCTAATTGCTCCCTGCTCATTACCACTGAAGATGGATGAAAGCTATGGAGACATAAACCACATCATTAAAGCAAGAGGTTGTGGAAACCAGGCTGCACAAATCCTGTTTTATAACCAGATGTTTGACAATACATCCAAAAAGAGTTTTTCCTCGCTGCAAGAAGCATGTGGGAAGTTTGCTTAATGGATTATCATGGATAATCCCTCATCCCCCAAAAAATATCTTCAGTTCTTGGTCACCAGAAGGAGGGGCTCACCCAAACTCTTTGGGAATTACTTTGCTCTGGTTACAAAGCAAAGGAACAGATGGGGAAAAAAAAAATCTCCAGAATCCCTCCTAGGCAGACAAAAAGAGAAATTCCCTCCCAAGGAAACGGTGAGCCAAGATGCAACTCCTGGATCCTTCCCACACCACAGACTCCTCCCAAGGAATGGGGTGTGACAGGGCAGAGCAAGCACCTGGATGAACATCTGGAGTCATTCCCTGCACCTAAATTTATGGGAAGGGACAGGCTGGGAAGGAGGTGTTGGAGGTGAGGAAGGTTCCAGCTGACAGTCCTGCTCCAGAGTTTCCCTCCAGGTCTTTTATCCTTGCTGGAAGAACATGAGACAGTGTTTTCCTGGAACTCAGCAAGGAATATTCAGCTCTGCTTCAAACCCATGTGCCACCTCCCTCCCAACGCTGATACTGATCTAAATATATTTAAATTGAACAATAATATAATTAAGCGCCTTTCTTGTCTTCAGTGTTTGTATTCTGAGGCTTTTAGAGGAAATTTTGAGATCTATCAAAGTATCTGGAAATGTACTAATTATTTCCATGATGATACGATCCCAAGTGGCAGAGTAAACATAATTACCCATATTAATAGAAAACAAAATCAGCAACACTTCAAGGCTCTGTGGGCTTCAGATAGCAAATATTGTCACAGTCGATCATTCCCCACAAAAGGCCATTTATTATTCTTGTAATTAAAACTGCACCCATTTAAGCAGGAATGTCAGTGACCTGGTGTCTCTCCAGCATCTCCGTTAGTGGGAAAAGCTCAGTGGGAATGAAAAGCCCCTAGATTTTAAAGTTAAGATTATTTTGACTTGGTTGTGCCCTGCTTGGAAACCCTGCAGCTGAGTTTTCTTTTCTTAACTTTTCAAGGGAGTTCTGGGTGTCAGAAACCTCGGGTATGGTTGTTAAAGAGCTAAGAAAGAAAGCGAAAGGATTTCACTCGTTTCACTTTCTGCTGAAAATCCCCCTTTTCAGGCAGCTGAAGGGATATCTCTGGATCTTTTGTTACTTTGGTGAGCCTGTTAAGGTTTGCCTTTAAAAAAAAAACCCAACAAAAAGAACACCAAAACATGCAGACTCATGGTTAAAGTAAGATTTGCTCCCCTTTGCTCTCTGCAGGAGCCCTCACGTGTTGCAGGAGTGTTTTACCTCTGCCTTTGACGCGCTGGGAGATTTCCCTCCCATTCAGGGAGCCCCTCCTGGGGCTGCAGCAGCTTTGTTTCCCAGCCCTGAAACAGCAGCTCTGCCTCTCAGAAATGTCCCGGGGATGAGGTCCAGGGGAAGCAAAACTGCCGTGTGCTGGAGCAGCACAACAGCACCGTCCCACTGGGGGGGCAGGGAGGAAGGATGGAGCATCCCCTCTGCCTTCCCAGGGCTCACAGCAGGAGCTGCTGCCACTGACACCACAGATATTCCACTGAGAGCCCTGACAGAACATTCCCTTCAACGTTAGAACAAATGACAGGGATAAAAAGCCAAGGACAAACCCGAAGGCAGGTGGGACCTGCTGGGGGAGAACCCGACCCACCTGCCGAGGTTCCATCACCTCAAAGCCACACTGGTGGCTCCTAAGGACACAGAGCTGCCCAAAAAAATAGGAATTTGCTCTTTTGCTACTAATAGCCTGCACTTTCAACAGAATACACCATCACAATTTCCCCCCCTTTGGTATGGGAAGGGTTGGATGCCACTGGAGTCAGTGGGACACCACACACCACCTTTAACCTCCCGCTGCTTCCCAAGGGCCTGAGTCAACACAGGAGTTGTTGCCTCATCCCCTTCCAGTATCACTTATCTACCTTGTTCCTGAAGGCAAAATCCAATTAGAAATTTAAATAATAATTAAATGAAAGCCTTGTAAATCTCGATTCTCATATCCCACAGTTCTCACCTTCCTCCTGTATCTCCCTGTTAAGCTTCCCCTGCCACAGCTTCTCCTTGCAGCTACCTCGGGTTTAGCATTAGGTGATGAAGCATAAAATGCTATTTAAATACTATAATTTCAAGAGCAAGCAAAGAACATCCCATTTATCTTCACTAACCTTGAATATGCCTGTCCCATCTAATGAAAAAAGTGATTGAAGGGACTTATTTCAGCTCACCATCCCAAGGCCCCCATAAAAGCTGAATGGTAATTTAATTAGTTTCCTTTCTGGTGATTAACTAGGAATTTCTGATCATTTAATCTGAGTGCACTTTGATTCATTAAGTATCTGTTTCCATTTTTTTATGAGGTGATTAAATAACCCTGTCCAGGTACCCACCGTGGTTGGTATGCTGTGGATTTTGTGGGAATCAGATGGGAAATATGCAGGGTGGGAACTGCATTTCCAAACCTTTTCAGGACTCTCCTGACCAGATGACAAGTCAGCAGTTAATTTAGTCTGGCAGAGCCAGATCCTGCCATGAGGAAAACCAGCACGAGCCTGGGATGCTGGTTTTTTCCAGTGGGATGCTACATTCCCTCTCTGCCTCATCCTCAGGAGGAGCAACCCCTGCTCCAAACCAGGGCTGAGGACTAATGTCAAATCAGGGTCAGTAAGTGGCAGATTCTCCCACTGCCCTCCTGCTCCAGTGCCATTTCTCCCAACCAAAGCAAGTCCCTCTGCTGATCCATCATCGCCCCTCGGTACCAGGGAGGCTGTAACTGCGGCCTGGCTCATAAAGGATGATTAAATAAATCTATTAAAGTGCTGGGAAGACCTAGAGTGCTATATACTTAACTTTTTATTTAGATTTAAAGCCTATTACAAAGACTGTCCATGCTCTCCAGGCACCCATAGCAAAAAGGAAACTCACCATCCCTTCAAATGTTGCTTAGCACCATAATGGGATAAGGGAAGTTAAATTATCAGGCAGCTGATACTGCAGCAAAACACACTTCATCAACTCCACCCTCAGAGAAAATGGAAGCACCTCCAGCAGCCAAAGGACACCAGGGCAGGGAAGTTTCCTTTTCATGTTTTCTGAGCCTGCACCTTGTCAGAAGTGTTTTCCAGGTCACCAGGAGAAGCACAGCAAATATTCCCCCTGGTGTTGTACATTATGGAGATAACTTGGTGCAGTTTGAAGAATAAGGAAAGATTTTTAAGGGCTGTAAAAGCAGGGTAGAAACAGAAAAATCCCAGTTAGTGTGGAACCACCTATGTAAATGCTGCCCTATTCATGATAAAGACTTTCAGGACTTCAAACTGGACCTAAAACTTATTTCACTAAGACTTGGACATACAGCCAGAAGGTGAGAAATGGTACCCAAGGCATTCCCAACACCAGCTGCCAGTGCCAGGCAGCCAAAATCCAGGCCCAAGGCTGCTCTCCTCCCAGCCCTTGCAAATTTTAAGGTTGCCTTAATCACCACAGGATGTTTTTATTCTTTTTTAATTAGCTATATTGTCTTTACAATTGGGATTCTGAGGCACCTTTTATTCCCCCCTGGACAGAAACTTGATTTTATCTCTAAGTGGAAGCTGGAACACCTGTATGACATCACATTTTACAGGGCTGTGACAACATCTTTCAACTCTGGCAGGTCAGGGACAATTCTGGGCTTTAGGACCTGGCTGGTTTTCCTTATTCCAGCCCAGTATCCCAGCAGGAACCAGCTGCCTCCATGGGATAGGGTGGGATTGCACAGGCTACATTTGTCACCCTTCCCAATAACTAATCCATTTCTCTGCCTCCAATCACAGCAAAGGCAACAGAGTAACTGGGGGAGAAAGGTGAGAGCCTCCCTCTAACATTTGTCATTTTACTGAAACACAGATTCCTAAACCAAGGCTTCCCTCTCCAGTGCTGGAATCAGACAACTCTGCATCAGGCACAGAAGGAAAACTGACAGCAAATAAGGAACGTGTCCCACTTGTCCAGCCTGATGCACAGCCCCACCTGCCAGCAAAATCTGCCTTAAAACAATTCATCTGCAACTCTGCTGCTTGCCAAAACTTTGTTATTTCAGAGCAAGTCAGGCCCTTTAATTATATCAAATGCTTTTCAGAGGATAATGCAGAAGGTGTTATAATTCTAACTGTGCACTAAGAAAAAGTGTCACAATAGTAAAGATGTGCCAGGTGATATTCAGGAGAACAATACTCAGATGGGAGAGTGGAGGAAAGCCTGCAATTATTCCTTGCAGGCCAGGACAGTTTTGGGAGGGAGTTTGTTGGTTTGCATTTTAAAGCAAGTCCTGCCTCTCCTTTTGGCAACGTGTCATTGTTTGGGAAGGGAGCCACAAGTTACTGTTCCCAGCCCTGCAAATGAAGGTAAAACCAAGCACAAACCCCACAGCAGGAGCTGGAGGGGCATCAGCCAGGTCTCCAAGGAAAGGCCCTGAGGATGAGCAGCGTTCCTGGCTGGGAGGGGAGGGTTGTGTTGGTCCCTGTGCACTGAGGCACCGTTCCCTCTGCACTCACACAGCATCACACACCCACCCAGCGATGCTTTAACAGCACTGGCTCTTGGGCAGCTCCTGCCAAAGCCCAGGCTGGGCTGGGGAAGGAGCCTCCAGGAGCAGAACTGCTGGAAATGCTGTCTCAGAGCAGCCCAGGATGAAGTGAGATGAGGATACAGTGGGAGAAGATAAAGATGAGAAAGAAATTACAGTGGGGACGCCTCGTTCCACTCCCCATAAATCCCTCTGGGGTCAGAGTCCTCTGGCTGCTGCTGGATGCACATCACTGGAAGCAATGAGAGGGAAGGCAGGAAAGAGATTAAAATGTTCAATCATTTGCAAACACTCCCCAGATGAACCCCAGTGTGTGCTGGAAGAACAGCTCCAACACAAACCACTGCACCACGGCCTCATTGTGCTGGGAAAGCAAAATGAATCATGGGCATGGATGGATGGATGGATGGATGGATCCAGGGTTTATCCAGCTGAGGGAGCACACTCCCAGGGCCAGCTCCAGCCTGGCATCATGATGGTCCCCCTGGGCTTGGAGGTACAGCCAAACTACACCTAAACCCGACTCCCCTGTCAGCACCCACCACCTGACAGGCAGGAGCCTGTGTGGCCACGGCACGTCAGAGATGCCACCTTGATGTTACCAAAATCTAAATTAATATCACCATAAAAACCATCAGCAGCATCAGATGAAAAGTTCCCTGGGAAAATTCTGCCCCTGAAACCCTTTGGCAGTGCCCAGAGGGAAAAGCTTCCACCTCTATTAACTCATTTCACGTCCATTGATTTTTGTAACGTCACCATCCTGCACTTCTCCCGAGCCAAACACTTCTCCTTCCAAACAGTCTCTGGTGGCTGGACACCTCCCAGGAGAGGCATTTGCTTTGTTTGTACTTTTATGATGCACTGCTGCTTTTCCCTGGAATTTTATTGCCCTGCAAATGAGGATGCAATACCAAAAGCTGCTTTTATATTTGCTGGGACGGAGCTGAACGGGAATAAAGCCACCAGCAATGCACTCACCATCTTGATTTCCACGGAGAAACACTTCACAGTGTCTCTTCAAAAGCTTTCCTCACTGAAAACTTTGCCTCCCAAACCTGCTCCTGAGCCCACAAAGGCCTGGACATCACTCAAGGCTCGCCCAGGGTGGTGCATCCCAGGGCTAACAGGATTTCCATCAGCTTTTACCTCGCAAGAAACATTAACATAACGCTCTGACATCCCAAAAATTTACAAAGACGGATAAAACCTCTTCCCATTCAATTCCCCCTCATGGAAAAGGTCAATCCCCTCCCTGTGCTTTTCCTTTTTGTCTCCAAAGGGAGGAATGAGAGTGCCAAACCAATCAAACTAAATTAAAAACCCTTTAAGTTTATAAAGCAGACTTTTTTCACACTTCAATCATGATTTTCCAGGCCTGACAGCACAGCCAGCACCAGTTCTGCTGTTATTGTACTCGATGATCCTGGTGGGTCCCTTCAAACCCTGGAGAGTCCACAACTCTATCCCATGATACACCAAACTCAAGTCACCTCAGAGCCCCTTTCCTCCAGACTTTCAGAAAACTGAAGGTGCTTCCACATTTTTTGCCATTTCTGTGTTGAAGGGTGCAGAGAATTTAAATTATTTAGCCCTCATCTGCTTAACCAGAGATGCCTTTGGAAAGATTTGTTAACTTGAAATGCCATTTCAGTTTTGTGGCTGGTTTTTTTCCCCACTCTCCCACGCACAATATGCCAGTGAGAATAACATCTTCCCACTCTGTGGAGGGACACAGGACCTGCCACCCTCCTCTTCACACACAGGGGTAAAGTCTAGCAAAGGGTTTGTCAGACAGCTTTGTCTTGGCCTTGTTTGCTGCAAGTAAAAATGATTGATGGGCTGGAGAGCCCAGAGAAGGGGCTGATCACCCAGCCCAGGTGGAACAGCATTGGGGTTCTAGGGAACATCCCCACATTTGGGGATGCCACTTTAAGAAACGTGATGGACATGCAGGAAACAAGTTTCTTCAGCTCTTTTATGGAATTACTTGATTCCTACCCATGGAATCACTTTCTCATGAAAGCAGTTTCTGTGCATTTAAAACTCAGAGAGCAGAGGATTGTACCTTCCCTCCAAAGGAGGGTCAACACAGATCACAAAACACAGAGAGATTGCAGAGCTTCCCCAGACAAGAAACAAACACTGGAACCCTCAGCCTGTCCCTGTTTTGCACATCTTCAACATTTCCACACACAATTCCTCTTATATTATTATCATGGAATACCAGAATGGTTTGGGTTGGAAAGGACCTTAAAGCCCATCCAGTGCCACCCCTGCCCTGGGCAGGAACACCTTCCACCAGCTCCAGGTTGCTCCAAGCCCCGTCCAACCTGGCCTTGGACACTCCCAGGGATCCAGGGACACTTCCAGCACATTAAATCCAGGTTCCAGCACCAATAAGCCCCAAACCCTTCTAATTTCCAGTGCATTCCACAAGTGGTTGTTTCAGGCCACTGCAGTCCTACTCCCTCCCAGGGAGGCAGTGACACCTCCAAAATGTCACTCCTAACAAGCTGGTGTTTTATGGGAATCCTGAACGACCTTGACCAGGCTCCTGCCTGATCCCAGCCTGCTAAAAAAGGTCTTCTGGCAGGATTTTCAGGTTATTCATCTTTCATCCAGGTGTGTGCACACAGCCCTGAGTCATGGCCATGAACAGATGGGAGCTATCTTATATTTATGACCTGCCACCTCTTTTTTTTTTTTTCCCTCTCCTAGAAATTAATTTTTCATTAAACCACTTTGAAAAATCTTTGAATTAAACTTAATAACTTCATTCAAGTAGGAAAGATAACCTAGAACAGGCAGTTTTTAAGAAAACTCTTTGTGCTTGATTAATTAGCAAATTGACCCTCTGGATATTGAATAAAAGGTGTGGGATTATCCCTTCTGGTTAAATCAGTTTTCCTTGTCTCTGGTCCCTTTGATAGGGAGCATCACCCACTGCCTCATTTTATGTGGGGAATTCCTGCAGATAGTTTATAACCATGAGTATTAATTAGTGGGGTCACAGGGAAGGGGGGACAGGGAAAGGGGACAATCCCAGGAACTGGGACCTGGTGCTTCTGCCCCCCAAGAGATTTGCAAATTACAGATGAAAACACTCCTGCAGAGCACACACAGAAAGTTTGTGGTGGGTGTTTTGTCAAAAGATTTACAGGTTTGGAGCATCTCAGGTGTTCAAGTGCAGGTGAAGTGCTCTTGATGGGAACTTGAACTGCTTTGGAATAGCTGGGAGCAGGGAATGAGCCCCAGTTGATTGTGACAAACTGCTGGGAGAAATCCTCTTGTACTATAAAACATAGTATTATAGAAAATAATTAATAGAGTATAGATAAATATAAATAAAGGCCACTTGATGGGGACCTGAGTTGCCTTGGAATGGTTGGGAGCAAAGAGTGAACCCAGTTGTGTGAGACTGGGAGAAATCCTCTTGTATTGTGTTATCATATGCATCATATTCAACACAACAATCAGTATAGCAAAATACATCTAAACAATACAGGATATTTATACAAATATAAAATAATAATTAAATCTGTTAAAAATAAAACAAGCAAAAAATAAAGCAACAATTCAGAACCTTCCTCTTCATCTGTCCTCAGTGAGGGAGATGTAAGGGGGAAACGAGGGCTGTTCAGGCAACCTGACTGCTGACATTTGGAGAGGCAGTGACCTGCTCACATCAGAACACAGTGGGCTGGAAAAAACATGCCCAGGCTGGCCATGGATACCTGGCAGGACATCCTGCTACACTGGGTACAGAAAAACCCTAATTCTGCCCTTTGACAAAACATCTCAGGGCTTTCAGCTCCACTGACACGGGCAAAAAGGGGCCAGAGGAAACAATTGAGCCCTAAATATTTTCCCTGTTGGCTTCCCACACTCGTGGGAGCCCTGCTATTTATATGCATGAATGATTTATTTCTCTATTACCAGTTACCTCCCTTGATTAAATATATTAGTGCCTTTTAAGTTATTTCAAGTTACAATCATTTTACAATTAAATGATCCTTCGAGTGCCCTTTGGGAGATGAACACTAAATTGACAGTTCCAAAATGCAAAAAAAAAATTGGTGGTTGTGCTCATCTGATTAATTAAAACTGTACTTTTGATCACATGAACCAAACAGGAGAATATTAACCCTATTTTTTACTTCGAGAAAAGCAGTAAAATAGCAAAGTGGAGGTTCTATTGTCATGGTCAAATGCTGTCTGTGTTCACTTGACAGCTTAAAGTGTCACATTAAGCTGCTGGAATTTCATTTGGCTTCACCAAGTGGCCCCAAAAGAGCATTTCTGGGTTTTCCTCCCGCTGCTGATCGATTATGTCCAAGTAGGAAACGTCTTAAAAACTTTTCTCCCTTTAAGCCTCGCAAAAGATCTGAATTTAAATGGCACTTTTAAGGCTCTTTGGAGCCCGGGTACAACAGCAGCCCGGCTTTTGAAGAGCTCACAAAAATACTTCTGGCCCGAAAGAAAGGAGGGAAGTGACAAAAAGAGGGAGATAAAAGCAATCCCAAGTCCCAAACCTACAGAATCCCCTCAGTCTTGGCCTATTCTTTAGAACTAAACCTCGTTTTGCAAATCAAAGGACCAGCTGCTAAACTTGCCTTAAAAGAAGAGGTGGGTGCTGAAGGCAGGGCTGAGTGCAGGACACTGGAGCTGCCATCAGTCCCACCCAGGGCACCCACGGAGGGGCTTCACCCTGGGGAAGGTGGCCCAGCCCCTGCAGAGGATGTTCTGCAGTCCATGGCTGCTCACATACTGCAGATAAAAAGCCACATGGCAGTACTTAGAGCCCCTCACCTGTGCAATTAGGTGCTACTGGGAAAGGGGCAAAACAGCGGGGGGAATTTTTTTCTCTTTGGACAAAACTTTGGGGGAAAAAAAAAAAATCAAAAATTCCACACAGAAGCCTAAATTGATTTAAAAAAAAAAAAAAATCAAAAACCTGCAAACATTTTCAGCTTTCACTAGTGCTTAACACCACGTTTTCCTGGGTGAAAAGACCCTTCAGATCGGATTTGCGGTGCTGTCTGTATGTTTTATTTCCCTTTGTGATGCGAGGCAGCGCTGCTTTGTAAGATTTATCCTGGGCAATTAATATATCAAGCAGAGAATCCCACGGCTGATTTCCCCAAAGAGGTTTTGGCAGCTCTGGGTTGTGCCGGGAGCTCCTGCCCGCAGGTCTGAACCCTCTGCAAGTTATTCAAACAGCACGAGGACCTCACGAAATTAAAGCGGTTCAGTTCAAACCAACGTGGCACTTGATCCGCCCAAAGCCAACATATGTTACACCTGATAAAAATCTCAGCTTTCCACCCCAAAAACAACAGGTGTTCCGGTGATAAAAGTCAAGACAAAAGTGCTAAAAGCCTCTCACATACTTACCCCAATTTCTACAGCAACAGAGCTGTGACAGAGGGCTCCTGACTGCTCAATTTGATGGCCAGGCAGACTTATAAAAGCTGAAACGCCCGAGTTTCCTAGGGGAAGGCATAATGAAATCAATGCACTCATGAATATGGATGGAGGGACAGGGCCATCTGTTCGCCACCAACATCTTTGCTTAAAACAAGTTTCAAATATTTAGCCGGAGAAGTCGCATCTTCATCTCCAGGGATAAAATTAGACCTCGAATTTTCACCATCTCCGGTCATTAAAGTGCCACTGTTATGGAAATGTGGGGTTTTTTTCTCCCCCAAATAATAATCAAAAGATTGACTGATTATACAGTTTGACAAAGTTCAGGTGGAGATTTCAATGTGTCTGTGGAGAAGCTTCAAAATATTGACAGTCAGAGCACGTGGCACATAATGTAAATATAACTTGCTCTGTCCTCCTCAGAGAAACACGAGCCTGTGATGTCCTGCCCTCATTTGTATCCTACATCCATCTGATTTCCCTTCTGTTTTGAGGGGAAACATCACAAGGCATTTTTACTCTGTATTCATGAAGCTGGTGTTGGTGTGGACCCTGATGGGGGAACAGGGAAGGGCTGGAGGAGCTGCTGTTCCATCCCTGGGTGGAGGTGGGAATGATCCAGGAGCTCCACATGCCCCAGGTGCCCCTGAGGTTTGCCAGGAAGGCCAGGTGGGTCCCGGGCTGGGATAAACTGAGCCTGAGCCAGGCAGGGCAGTTCAGCACCAAGAGGGCTTTTGGGAGCCAGAGCTGTGGGAATTAAAACCCAAACCACTGTAAATGATCCCCTGGAGAAGAGACAGTTCAGAGGGGATCCTACCAACACACAGGTACCTCAAGGGCAGGTGCCAGGAGAACAGGACCACACTCTTGGTGGTGCCCAGGGACAGGACAAGAGGTGAGGGGCACACTCTGAATGCCAAAGTTCCATCGGAATATGAGGAAAAACTTCCTTACTGTGAGGGTGACAGAGCCCTGCAACGGGTGCCCAGAGAGGTTGTGGAGTCTGCTTCCCATGAGATACTCAAACCCAGCTGGATGTGATCCTGTGACCTGCTCTGGGTGACCCTGCTGGAGCAGGGGGTTGGATCAGGTGCTCTCCAGAGGTCCCTTCCAACCCCCACCAGCCTGGCATTCTGGAAGTCACAACCTGTGTGGCAGCAGGAGCAGAACTGAGGCCCCTCGCAGCAACCATCCCAAGCAGGTTGCTCTCAATCACCGTGCTCAGCGTTAATTAACAGTCAGCTCTGGTTACTCGGAGCAGAGATGAAGCTGAGACAGCCCAGATGAACGAAATGCTGATAGCACAGAAATGAGTGTAAGAACACACCCACAGGGCAGGGCACTGGCACAGAGTGGTGATGGTATTTATGTGTCTGGTTTAGAAAAAATCTCAAACCTAAATGAAAAGATATGGGATTAAAGCATTAAAATTGAGTATTGTCCACATAGGATTTTTCTAAACAAACCTCAGAAGATCAATACTTGCCCAAACCTTGCAATGTCACTGACATGAGATTTTGGTCAAAAAAGTGCCCCACCAGGGCTTTCCCAGCAGCCCTTCCAAGGCAGGAGGAGCGACAGGGATGGAAAGACACGCTTTGAAATACAACACAGTTATTTCAGGCACGGCCTCTGTGTGAGCCCAAACGCTTCCTCCAGCCCCCAGCGCTGTCACTGCTCTGCTCAAAGCACAAAGAGCCTCTGACAAAGCCCAGCCAGGGCCCCAAAACCAGGGCAGCCCAGCAGGGGAACCCCCAGACCCCTGAGCCCCCCGGCTGGAGTCACTAATTAGCTGAGGCTCAGAACGAGCCCCCGATCCTTTCATTGCCCCATCCATGCTGGGAAATGGAAAAGCAGGAGTGGAGCTGTGCAGCACAGCTCGTTAGAGCTCCCCTCTCTCCATAATTAGCAGAACATTAACTGTGACACTGCTCGCCCGCTCCCCTCTGGAATCGGGGCTGTTCCGTTCACGGCTGCCATGGGAAATGCCTGCTGGAATCACCCGGGACATCCAACCCGGCCACGCTCCCACCTGGGATCGGAGAACGGGCTGAGCTCAGGCTGGGACTCACTTCCCAAATCCACTCCTGCAGATGATCTCAGGCCCGGACAACCCGGGCAGGTTACGCTGGTTTCCATCTGCATCCCAAATTCGGGCATTATGCTCAACCTGCTCATCCACTCCCATTCAAAGGTGCAGACTGCTAAATTTGCATAATAACTATCTACAGCTAATTATCCCGATTTGTTCGTGGAAAGAGCCACTTTCTGTAGGGCTTAAAATTACCATAAACTGTGCATAAGGATCAAGAAAACACCGATTTATCTTATTAACAGTGGAAGCAGTTTACATGTTCACTAGCAGGGGATTCCTCTGAAATGCATTAAAGGGCTCTGAGGACCAGTTCACCTGAGCACCCCGAGATGCTGCAGGTCAAGGCTGGTGCAGGAGACAACCAGCAGCTCCAAGAGCAATGGGTGAGGCCAAGGGAGCACCCAGGGGTAACTGTCCTGGGAATCCCTATTTGGCACAACAGGCACACACTGTGTGGACACTGCAGAGGGGCAGAAACCCCTGAGAAAGGTATTAGTTGAAGAAAAGGGAGACAAAACCAAGTGCTGGCAGCAGCGGTGTGTAGGTGAGCTCAGCAAGCTCCTGTGCATGGAAAACAGGCAGTTAAATTCATTTTCTGCATTTCTTAACATGATTTTGGACATATTTCTATCGAGGTGCAAAGCTGAGCTCCTGTTTCCTAGAGAGCTTCGATGCCTTCCTGATATTCTCACTGCTCTGCTTGGCAGGCAGCTGCTCCCAGCCCTCCCCTTCCAGCAGCTGTCAGAGCAGTTCCCAAAATATTCATGGACTCTCCATGTTTTCCAGCAGCAGGTGGTACAATTTCTGTATCTGCAAACCATCAACATCCACATCCAGATTTTTCTGCTTAACAGCTACTACGCAGCTACAAAAGTGTTATTTGTTCCTACACATACTTTTAATACCCCCAGTAAAAGCTAAAGTGAAGACTTGTGTTTAAGGAAAAGATGTTCCCAGGAAACTTTAAGTGAGATTTTCACAGTGGGGAAAGATTACAATGATGCAGACTCTAAAATATAGAGCCATTTACTCTCCATTTTTTCCATGTCCCAGAAATATCCTCCTTAGTTTCTCACTGTGGGATTGCCACAGGCACCCATGTGGATGCTTGGAACGGGACAAACTCCTTACACAGCCTGGAAAACTCCAGGCAAAAGAAGTCAAAGGATCCAAAGAATGAATGAGAGAGAAGCAGATTGCACTAAAGTTTTCCCTAAAAAGACCCCAAACCCTTTACTTTGTGCTGGTACAAAGGACAGAAATGTGAAACCCAAACCAAAATAATTATTTGCTGCTTTGCCATCAAAGTTTCCACAACACTGAATGGAATTGGGCAGCTTTCAAACCACAGCTAATTTCCACCAAAAACAGGTCCACTGTCCATCTCCCTAAAAAAAAAACAAACTATGGATTTTGAACACAACCCCTTCCCTAGTAAAGCCATGAGACACAGGATCATGTTCCCATAACAAACTGCACTACTATAAATCTTATTTCATGGTGGTGTGATGGATTTAATAACAGGATGGATTTAACAATTTCTTTTTGCCAATCTCTTCCTTAATTTCTTGGGAAAGAACTTGCTGGGTTTAAGGCATGTTTTAAGGAGCTAATTTTCCATAGTGATCCTGAAAAGAGCTGGAGAGTAATTGCCAGGGAGTTAATGGAGTCACTGTGCATATTTTTGTTCTTCATTTTCCCAAGCACAATTTGAACCTTCCAGAAGGGTAACAAAAAACAGAATATTAGAGGCATCTTTTCCAGCCCATCAGGTGAGACCCTCATCACACACCAACCCCATGCAGCTAAAAATTCAACTGCAAAACCTGTATCAGCTGCTCTCCAGAACAGCTTCCCGTGTCAGTAAAGCAGCAAGTCACAAATAATAACATACAATGGCCAGAGGTGTCCCTGCTTTCAGGGCAGCACCTGGAATTACTGTGTCTGAGGGTCTGTGTGTTATTTCCTCCTTGCCCAGGGCGAGGGATTGGAACAAAAATCCCAGGATCACTGAGGTTGGAAAAGCCCTCCCAGCCCATGGATTCATCCCCCCAGTGCCCCATCCCCACCTTGTCCCCAGCCCAGAGCTCTGAGTGCCACATCCA
>JAWWLV010000024.1:1684643-1698568 GCA_035041135.1 Platyrinchus mystaceus | reverse complement strand
GCACTGGAACACTGAGCACTGGAACACTGAGCAGCTTCTGGAGCACCCATTGTTACTGTGACAGAGAGGCAGCAGAACTCGGATCCCACTTGTGGATATTTAGAAAAGGCACACTCTTGTATCCTTTTCTTCTAACAGTTTCTTTGTGCTTATTCAAGAGCCCTTTTTCTCTGATCTGCAGTCCCTCTCTGTCTCTCAGCTTTGTTAACTGTGTTTCACTCAGGATCTTATCAAGAGAAAGGATCCTCTTGCTTTCCATTCAGCTCCTTTCCTTATGCTATGAATTAACTGTACCATTAGAGTCTAAAATATTTGCAGGTTTCTATGAGTGAAAGATGCCATTCAAAACAACTGTATTTCCAGCCTGATTCATCTGCTCTTCCTTAGGATGATGCTGAAGTTCAATTCCAGGCCAGGTTGGACAGGGCTTGGAGCAACCTGGTCTAGTGGAAGGTGTCCCTCCCTGGCAGCGGGTGGCCCTGGATGGGCTTTAAGGTCCCTTCCAACCCAAACACATTGGGATTCTGGGATTTCCTGGCTGCTCTGGGGCCATTTCCCTTCCAGCAGCACAGTTGCCCAGCTCTGGTTGTTTGCTCCCCTCTGCACACACGAGTTCACACTGCACAGTTTGGCTCTTTCCAAAATAACTGATTTTGCTTCATCTCATTGCTTTAACCCGCTGCAAAACAGTCTGATCTCTGAATCATCATAATTAACTGGAATCCTCAAAGTCTTCGATCAAGATCTCAATCTATTTTAATTTGCAAGAATATTTTTGATGCCAAATTCTTTTTTTTTGTCCCCTTTTTGATTAAATATACCTCTTTTCCTTTCTTTTTGCTGCTCTGCTGGTGGAGGAAGATTAGGCTTCCAGTCTCCATCCTGACATTTAACCTTTACTTATCTCTTGCTAATTTTATCAGCTTTAACAAAATTGTCTTATTTCTCTCCGTGCTGATAGACAGTGGAGGTCCTTCCAATTATTCAGAAAAGGGGAGGTGGATAGAAAAGACTGATGCCCTTCAATTAACTTTCTTCTGAATGTGACATTGAAATGGTTCATGTGGAAAGTGGCCACTGGTAAATGCATTTCTGCATCATCAAACAAAGCAACTTAAATGGATAAAACAGAACTGAGATTCAAGGTGGGTCCCAAGGATGTTGTAATGAAAACATGTGTTGTATTTCCTGGTTTATTTTCTGTATGTGTAAATACAGTGAGTATTATAAAATATATTTATAACTCCTCTTATAAATACGCATTATTAAAAGATAGAAATGTTGGTGTTCGACCCAGCAGAGGAATGGTAAATGAGTGAGTGTTTTGTGTAAAATCAGAGAGGATGGAAGAGCAACCAAAGTTGAAAAGTGGAAAGGATGCATTTTATCAGTGGAATTGGTTGCTGTGTTGAGATGGGAAGAGATCAGCAGGGAATTCAGTGCCTTGTCCACAGGGCTGGTGTGCAGGATCCAGGGTAATATTGTGCACCATTAACTTGAACAAAGAAACAACTCCTGTAAAAACCTCGGGTTTTGTTAATTAACTGCTCTGCACCCCAGGAATGGGGAGTCATTAGCTGCTCACATTCCCCTCAGGAGCTGTTTGTAGTCCCTGGGGATGCTGGGCATCAAGGGCTGTTTGTTTGCCAGGGTTAGATTCATCCCCTTGTTTCAAGGAAAAGTGAAAAGATTAAAAAAATCCTGCACAAGCTCTGAAGTCAAATAGAAAAATGAAGCCGTTGTGTTGTCTGGGGTATCCCTCTCGTAATGAGGGGGATTAAATCTACACAGCCCCTTCTCTGGGCTTTCATTTTAATGATGGCCAGATGTTCCCAGAGTTAAAGCTTCATTATGACCATCAGAGCCCAAACCTGCCCTGTGAACTGCTGGGAATGCTGGGCCTGGTTGTGATGATTGACTTTGTGCCGTTCCTGGCGCTCGTTTGCTCCGGCCCCGAGCGGCTCGTGGGCAGTGCAGAAAACCTGAGAGCACAAACCATGGCAGTGGTAAACATTTCACTGCCTGCTTTCACACTCCACTGAGCTCAGGCTGCTTGTTTTCATCTGCCCTTTCTTTTGTTCTGTGTTTGCTGGGTGTTGGGAGTGACTTTGGTATCGACCGCAGCAGATCAGCTGAAATTCTTACTTTAAATTCCAACTCAAAGTCCAAGATGACTCCAGTGTTTTAATGGGATTCTTGTCAATTATACTGGATTATTCGTAGAAGGGTTCAGACTGAAAAGAATTCCCTGTGGGAATTTCTCGTGTTTTCAGCAGATTTCCAATCTGCTGTTTCATTAAGGCTCAGATCCAGTGGACAAACCAAAGGCTGCTGCTCCTTCGTTAGGAAGCCCCGTGGTTAATGATGCCACTTTTGCTGAGGCCCAAACTCCACGAGTCAGCGAGTGAACACCGAGTTCTGTGCCTTCTTTTTCCTGTAGGCCTTTAATCACTGGAAGTCGAGTGATTTGAGCATAATTCTCCCTTGATCTCACTTGATCTGCAAGCAGATGTCTCCAAGTCTCGGTCCTGCAAGGTCGTGAGCTAAAAAGGAGGTCAGAAATCTGTTATAAAAATACCTGAATTGTGCCACATCTTCCAGAGGTGTCCCCGGCACTGAGAGCTGCATCAGCACTCACTGGTGTCCCACCCGCTCCCAGCTCTTACTGGGAATCATAGAATGGAAGCCCAGGATCACTGAGGTTGGAAAAGCCCTCCCAGCCCATGGATTCATCCCCACTGTGCCCCATCCCCACCTTGTCCCCCAGCCCAGAGTGCCACAGCCAGGCCTTCCTTGGGCACCTCCAGGGCTGGGCACTCCAAACCTCCCTGGGCAGCCCCTGCCAGTGCCTGAGCACCCTTTCCAGGGAGAAATTCCTCCTGATGTCCAATCTGAGCCTCCCCTGGCACAGTTTGAGGCCATTCCCTCTCCTCCTGTCCCTGTTCCCTGGGAGATCTGCTGACCTTTGAGGTCCCTTCCAATGGGAACCACCTCCCTCCTCTCCTTTCATCTCCTGCTTCCTGAACATGGTGATCCCTCATTCCATCCCTGCAGCACACCCTGCCCAGGCCCACAGGCTTCTTCATCTTCATCATCATCATCACCACTCAGGAGTTCCTGCTGAGGGGCTCCCAAACACCCCCAGCTGATACAACACACCCTTGTCTGGACTCCTCCATCCCCACCACAGACCTACCCAATCACCTGCACACCCAGGAGGCAAATGGAGCACCAGCTCCTTGGTCCTCAGGCCAGAAAAGATGCAGAGCAGGTAAATCCATCCCCTCCTTGCTGGGCAGTTTGTAGCAGGGAGAGTCTGGAAGCCAAAGCAAGGTACTCACAGCAAAAAATGCTCAGTAACCCAGGCTGAAACCAAAAGGACAGTTATCAAAATTATCAAAAATGGCAAATTTGACTTAATTTCTCAGCAAAAAGAAAACCCGAAGGAGCACAAGGCTTTGCACACCTTCCCAGTCAGGATTTCCCAGGGCATGCAGAACTAATTTTGATATATCCTATGCACTGTTGTTTTCAGAGCCAGCTGCAGAGCAGGGAGGTATCATTTCATCCCAAACCCCACTGTCTCAGCTCTGCAAAGCTGTTCACAGTCCTGTTCTCCAAGCTGCCTTTGCAGCCCAGCATCATTCCTAATCTCACCCTGAGAAAACCCTCATAAATCTGCTCAATGACTCCCATCTGCAGTTTTCTCACTCTCAGTTTGTAGTGTCACTGCATCAAAGAGTTTCTCTGCCCAGATAGATTTAAAAAGCGTGTTTATAAAAATCAGAGTCCATTGATAATCTAATAGGTCTAGAAAGAAAATATTTCTTTTTCCCCCCACAAAACACTGGAAAATCCTTGAAACTTGTAAACAAGCAGGAGATGTGACAGCAGCAACTGGTCTCCTTTAACAGCAAAATATAAAGGAAGGAAAATATGAGCAGAAAAAGTGTATCTTGCATACATAATACAGTTTTTGCAGTCAGGTGCTTTCAGGAGCTGCACAAGTTTGACTCAGTGTTGTAATTAAAGTGTTCTGTAACGGTGGTAATTACTCCATCAGGTAAAGCACAATGGATGGCAGCACAAGCCTCCAATATAATCATTATTTTAAAGCTTCATTTCAATTTTTGTGGCTTTTTAGGCACCTCCCTCCTGCCTGGGAACAAAGATTTTTAATGTGGTCCAGGGCCCTGCGTGGGACAGGGTGGGATTTTTTGTTACCTTTGCTCTCCCTCCACTCCAGAGCAACTGTATTTTTTAATAAACTTCAACCTTTTGAAAAGAATGAATTCTAATAAAGCTACATTAAATTAAAATTAGATTAGTTAAATTAAAAGCTAATTAACCTGGGCACAACTTGACAGTTCAGAGTGAGGTGAGAGGCAGAGCCCTCCCACACCACGGAGCATCTCTGCCTTCAGGAACACACAGGCCTGGAAACTTCTGGAACCCAACCCAGGACCCCCCAAACACCCCAGGACTGACAAAGCCCCTTCCCTCTGCAAACAGTTCTGAGGAACAGTGGCCTTAGGGGTGCTAAAATTTAGCTTTTTTGGGGGGAAGTGGGGTTTTAAGATCTGCACTGAACCAACATGACAAAGCATCAGATGACGGCTGTGGTTCTGTGCTCTGGAGCCTTTGCAGGGCATTGTCAGTGCCACAGGAAGATGAATTATCTCCCATTCCTTCCATGAAACCCTGATGCCATGGGTGGAAAAGCTCTAAACCCCCTCAATTATCTCCATCCTCCCAGTTCCCATCAGACCTTTTGAAACTTTTCCAGCAACATAATAGCCCCTTTCACTTTGGAAAGGGGCAATAAAGATGATGGATGCTTTTTGGAGTTTATTTTTGCTGTGTCCATAAACATTCCCCTAATAGCTCATCACAGCTGACGAGGAGCCTGGCAAAGCCAACTGCTGTTGACTGAAAATATCTGACAATTCTTTTCCTGGGCAAGCTGTACAGCAGGAATTATTTAGATTTGAAGAGCACTCTCCTGTGATCATCAAATATACATATTTGTCATAGTTAAGGCAGCCACACAGGCTCTGTTAATGAGCTTTTATTAAGAAATCCTATTTTAGTCCCTCTCACTCCAGTCCCTTCCTCCAGGGAGGCCGTGTGGAGTCCAAGATGTTTATCTGGCACATTTTATTTTCCCCTATATACCAAGACAATTAAATCACTGAACCAAATTCAAGGCAGGAGCTGAGGCATCATCCCCTGGATTTTCTTTTTTACCCCCAGGATGTTCCCAAAGGCAAAACAGGATCACAGAATGGTTTGGGTTGGAAGGGACCTTAAAGCTCATCCATGGGCATGGACACCTTCTACTAGCCCAGGCTTTTCAGCCCCTGAATTCCTTGGTTTGAACAAGGATCTAATTGGAAACCTGCTTTTGGATAAGTTTCTTTTTAATTATTATTATTATATATTTTAAATGTGCATTGATATCTTTCTACCCCTAAGGAAAAATCACACTAGAGAAAGAAAATGAGACCTACCCAAATTTTGGTGTTCACAAGGGACACTTTAAGAGGGAGAAATAAGTGCAGCATTTTAAAATGCCTTCATTTCTAGGGACACTTGGATTTCTGGAAGTGAAGCAAAAGTGGAAAGGATGTTGGAGCAACTTCCACCACAAGCTGTATATTCAGAGGGAACAGAAGTGCACAGAGTGATGGAAGTGGGATGTCCCAGCTCTCCTCTCTGGAATATCCTCCCATTGGAAGGGCTCCACCTCCCCTTCCTGCCCGGCCTCCCTCGGTGCTCCCCGGTCTTTACAGGAGCCAAAACGTGCATTGATTTGCCACAAGAACAATTTGTTTAATTCCTGGTGTCCTGAACGTTATCCTGCCTTTAACGATCCCTTGCCTTGCTCTTCGAGCTGGGTGAGGCAAGGAATGCACAAGGCAAGCCCGGTGCTGTCACTTAGCAACCTGCGACGGCCTTTGGAACAAAGATCTGTATTTCTGGAACCCTTTCCCAGCGGTGCCTGAGCGGGGCCGGGTGTTTGGGATGGCACAGCCACAGCCCCTCCTGCTGCTCTCTCCCCTCACCTAAACCTCCTCCTGAACACCCAAACCCACCTTTATGGCACCGAGCAGGGAGGACAGGGAGACAATTTTAACGAAGAGATGACAACTGGCATTATTTTGGGGCGGTTTTAGCCAGTTTACACCAGTCTGCTCAGAGAGCAGCTCACCTTTTCCACACAGGTCCCAGCAGCAGCTCTGCCTTTGCAGAACATCCTGCAACCCCCTCAGTCTCTGCTCTTGTGGCGGTGCCAAGGACGGAGCACTGAAGGTGGAGGAGCCTGAAGCCCCACCCGAGGCTGAGGGGGCAGCCCTGGCACAGGATTTTGGGGAACCTCCTGCTTCATATCCCAACTCCTGGATGAAAACCCAACACACCCAAGACAGAAGCGAGAGGTGTGACTGCCCAGTGCTCTGAGGCAGGAGGGCAGTTCCATGACTCTGCTCCCACCAGAGCTCTGATGATTGCACTGGATCTTCTCTTGCCTCAGCTAATTACAGCCAGCTTTAATTACTGCCCCAGCTCCCCAAAGGGCTCTCAACCTCTCGCTTTTCTCATCCCATCCCTCCCAGTTCCCTGATGCTGCAGGAGCTCCTGGACACCTCTGGGCTGGAGCAGAAAGAACTGGGAATTCCTATTAAAGGGAATGAAGATGAAACTCTCTAAACGAGATTTGGGTGTGCTGCTTGCTCAGCACCAGGGATGAAACTGCTCTAACAGGCACTATAAAACTATAAAACCAATATATAAAACTATAAAACCAAGCATCCACCAGCAATTTGTTGTTGATCCTGTTCTAGAAACAAATGGTGCCACACACTGCTCACCTTTTCTGCTTGAATCCTCACCATATAATGGGGTGAACTTGTTCACCCCGGGAAAAAATTAACGTGGGCAAGAGTATGAAACACAAAGAGAAAAGTGAAAAGGGGGAACTAAAGAATCCACAACAATTATAACACCTGAAAAATCAGATTTACCTCCTGAATATTCCTCTTCAAGGAAACAGTCAAGATGACTTTTACCTCTTAAACCCATTAACCAGACTTAAAGAGCAAGGAGAGAATGTAAAATAAATGCCATGATGTGGTAGGGCAGACCCTGTGAGTCCTAACTGCAAGGTTCTGCCTCTAATCAAAGCCTAATATTCTAATTCAAACTATCATTATTTCAGCCAAATTCCTCGTGCTGTCTTGGAAAAACAATTTTTGCTTATGCACTTTTAACAATTTCTGTGAGGGGCAAGGAAATGCCACGTGATCAATATTTACCAAAAACAAGCTTAAATTTAGGAGTTTGCATTTAAAATCATGCCACTGGTAGGTGTTAGTTTGCTGCATTTTGTCAAGTCACAATAAAGGTGAATTTTAAGATGAAGTTTCCCCACACATATCTAGATACACTTCACAGGGAATGAAAAAAATCCTTATTGTTGGCCTCATTTTATAATGAAACAGAGTCAGAAATGAGCTACCCAAAACACAGAGCTCTGACAGCAATTCATAGGCTTTATATGCACGTCTAGTTAATCCTCTAAGGAGACTCCAGTTCCTGCAGGAGATGGGAATTAGGTGGCATTTGAGTTCATGTGAGAAATCCAGAGCTGTCTGTATTCAGAGCTTCACTGGGAATACAGGCAGGAAGTTTTAGGGCAAGACAGATGAAGTGCATGAACCATCCCAAGGACAAATCCGACTGTGACACGAAGCCCAGGAGCTTTGGTGGTGTCTCAATCCTGTCAACATCATCCTGGGAACGAGGAGGATTTCATCAGCCACAAGGGGAAAACCTGCCTGAAATTCAGCCCCACCAGACCCATTTGTAGCCCAAGTGTTCACGGTCATTTTTGGCAGCCAAGACTCGGCCCTACAGAGAATGACCCTCCTTGGAAGGTCTCCACCACTGGCCTGTCAAGGTTTCAGCTCTGCCTGCAGCAGGATTGGCAATGGCACTTGTGACACTTGGGATTCAGTAGTTTCAACCTAAAAGCCAAACAGGAAAAAGGTTCTGAGTGAAGTGCTTGGAGCAGAACCTGTAAAGAGGCACCAGAGCAGGACAAGGCAACCACAAACCAAACCTGGAGCACAGCACAGCTGAGCAAAGTCACTGCTGGAAACGTTAACACCCCATGCCCAAATCTCATTTTGTTTTTGCAACCACATCATTGCTTAGTGGGGGTTGAGGTGTCAGATGGACAGAGGGTTTGGCCACCCCTGGAGCTGAAGGGCTCTGCCACACGGACGGGTGACCTCGTGCAAGGAGAGCTTTCCTGGGAATCAGCATTAATCACAGAGCAGAGCCATTTTTAAATGCACAGCAGGAAGCAGTTTCCCTTAGAACAACATTAGTCAGGCCATGTGTGAGTTGAATTCAGTGAAGTTCTCATTAAATAAGATTCCAGCCTTCTGGAAATCAATAGGAGCCCTTGCATTGACTTTGGGGGGCGTGGGATGAGGCTGGTGCTGCTGCCACACCAAAAACAGGGACAAAGGGAGCTTCATGGAGCCAATTTATAGTGCTTCCACTAATTTAACACACCACAACTGAAGATCTGCAGAGAACTCCACTCCCTCCTTAAATCCTGTACACATTTTCCTTGGTTAAAACGTGTAAAACACTTGCCAGGCTCAGCCAAATCCCAGGCTGGCAACACCCTGCCAGTTCACTGATGGTCTCCTGGCACCACTGCTCAAAAACTCCCTCAACATAATGTGGGAAAGAAATCACAGGTCAAAACTTAGACAGCTTACAATTTATCCTTACCTTCTATTCACTTTTGCCCTTCAAAAGAACTCAGCCCTGGGGAGCTGACAAATAAAGATAAATTACCCCTCCGCAGCCTTCTCTCTAACTAAGCCATTGGAGTGATTAAACGAACCTTAGAAGCCAAATTCAGCTTTGATAGCTGGAATTGGGGGGGGAATTTTTTGCCTTTTTACAAATACAAAGCTCGAAGCTTCCTGAGGAAAAAAGGGCTGAGCTCCAGAAGTTTTCCTGGCTGAGCATTTTGGGGCAGTTACATGTTCATCTCAATGGACTCAGGTAGAGGAGCTGTCTAGATAATTTATGGGTGCATCTCTAAATATCATCAGGGATACCTGGAAGTGCCCAAGGCCAGGTTGGACAGGGCTTGGAACAACCTGGGCTAGAGGGAGGTGTCCCTGCCCTGGAGTCAGAGGAGCTTTAAGGTCCTTCCAACCCAAACCCTTCTGGGATTCTGGGCCATAAAACCCCAGCAAGGTGCCTCCACCTCCAAACCACCTCCCAGGGCAGCACAGCGGGGCAGGAGGCAGAGATGGGGACCCTAAACAGCATTAAGGACACCACCACATCACACATTCATTCCTCTTCCTCACTGCTTAAGGAAAACCTCAAGAACAACTGGGAATACCAAGAAAAGGGGTCAGAGAGAAACTGGAAAGTGTCCATAGTAGTTTAACCAAGACTGAGAGACATTTTGATTACAGCACATTGCCTTGATTCCTGCTAGGAAAAGCAGCATGGGAGGTTCTCCAACCTCACCCTGAAAAGTGCAAGAGGAATAAATGGTCAGATGCTAAAAAAATTCAAAATAACAACCCAAATGAACTCAAGTCAGCACAGAGAACACCAAGCTGAGGAGCAGGGACTCCACCAGCACCACGTATTTTGGAATCTCTAATTTTGGACCTGAGATTTCTCTACAAGAAATGTCTTTCTATGCACAGGTATGCAAAATACAAGCAGGAGGACAAAACAGATGATTATATACATATAATATATAACATAATATTGTATATAAACACAATATACAGGAAGGAGAATTAAAAATAAAATCTACATCTGTATGCTTCATTAAGAAGAAAATGCAGTGAAGTTTTAGGAGCTGTGCAAGTAAAACAAGGGGGTTCTTGTATTCCAGAAAAATCAGAATTAAGTCAAGCAGTGAGAAATAGATGCTGCACTTGCAGTCTGAGGTTTGATAGAAGACAAGTCTAATTATCCTCCTTTTTAGCCTGAATTCTGTTGTGCTCAAGAGATCAAGATACATAGCAAAAGATGTATAAAAAAAGAGGATGTTAAATCCCCCTCCCCTCAGCTCTGCCCATTGCAGTAACTCATTAGGGAAGCTCTGCTGCGCTGGTAATTGGGTTCCGAGTTGGTGTCACTGTTGTAATGGGTTATTGATCACTGAAGTTCTCAGGGAACTTCATGGTTCTGGGAGTTTGGAGGAAAAAAAAAAACCCAAACCCCATGAAATGAGTGCTGGCCTTGCTAAATTTGATTTTCATTACATATGAAAATTCTTGTTCCACGTCCCAACCCGGAGCTTTCGTTTCTCCCCAGCAACAGTTTTATTTCAAGCTCTCCCTGCCCAGACAGCCCTGTTGGACACTGGGGCTGGGATTAGATTGTTCCCCTGTCCCAGCATTACTGGGAAGAGCTATTTTTTATTTTCTCAGGGTTTTTTTAAGAGAGAGGACATGCCTGGGGATGCAAAATTAGGCTGTGGGATGATGACTCTAGCAGAGCAGCTCCAGTGGTCTGCAGACAGGGGGACCACCCTGTTTATGCCATGTATATAGGTCTAATATATATATATATAGATGTCTATATATGTTTATGCCATATATGTCTGCTCCTTCCATGGCCTTGCTTTGTTTTCACAAATTTCAGGCCTGTGCAGGATTCCAGCAGCAGGAATTGTGTTTCCATCTGCAGGACACCACCATCCTGATGCCCTAAAGGCCTGGAAGATGATGTTACATGCTACAGTAATCAATTAAATGCTGAAGGAAGACTAGAATAAGCACAATTAAGGGAGGAAAAAATCCTCCACAAGATTTCCAAGCTGTTCCTTGTTCCCTGGCAGGCTGCAATGGACACCTCACAACAAGGCTGGCAGATGAGGGTGAGAGGAGCTGCTCTTCCTCAAGTGAAGGATTCTGGTTCCCCACTACAACAATTTAATATTGCTTTATTCTAATTGCATTCAGATGTTCCTGCCAAAGCTGGGAGCTGCCAATGGAGTAACAACAAGAGGGAAGAGGAAGCTGTTTGTCACCAGATCCTGCCTGGCCGGGAAGCGCCAGCCCCGGGCAGGGGGAACTGTGCATTAAGCAAATTGGAATTTGTGATTTTTTTGGGAGCTTAATGGAGAAGCCAAAGGGCTCCTTGCTCTTTAACACTGCTATGGCTATTGCTGTGTTTTGAAATGCTGTGTAATTCCATCAGTGAGCACATTTAATCTCTCACTTTGAACTGGGCCCAAGCTGGCGGGAAATTCTTCTAGTTGGTTGCTTTTATTTTAAACTAAACCAGCACAGTTTTAGCTCAGATATCAGGAAGGAATTCTTCCCTGGGAGGGTGGGGAGGCCCTGGCACAGGTTGCCCAGAGAAGCTGTGGCTGCCCCATCCCTGGAAGTGTCCAAGGCCAGGTTGGAGCAACCTGGGCTGGTGGAAGGTGTCCCTGCCCATGGCAGGGGTGGAATGAATGGCTTTAAGGTCCCTTCCAACCCAATCCACTGACTCTATTTTATTTCAAACAAAAGATTTTATGCATTTCCTGCAATGCTAAAAAGATCCTGAAGTTGTGGATCTTCTCTAGAAATATCTAATTGCAAGGAGTCAGAACTCACTTCTCTGAAGTTATCTAGGTAAGTATTTAAGAAGTATGATTTAAAACACTCATTTACATTTGTTAATTCAAGGCTGTTCACAAACTATTATAAAAATTTCAAAGAGGAATAAGAATTGAATAGTTTAAGAGCATCCTTTGAAAACTGAGCTATTACTTGCCTGCAGGATTTTCTTCCCCTAATCAGCCCACATAGAAGAGTTGTCATTTCTATCTAGTTCACGAGCAGATATACTTTAGTTATTAAATATTAAACCAGAGAGAACAGAGATTCAATTCAGAAAAATATAGTTCAACCTGCCAAATTGCTGCTCTCATGAATTATGTTGTGAACATATTTTGATAAAAAGGGGGTTATTTAAAGATGCAACCAAGTGTGATGATAAATGAGACCCTGTTTCTGTTCACATCTGCAGTTTTAACTCTATAAATATAAAAGAAATCAATCCTCATGGTGCCTTTCCTTTAATTTTTTTAAATTTTTATTTTTGCCTTATAGATAAATGTCTGCAATAAGGAATTGTGTTTACTGTACTTGGAGATTTTAATATAATAACCACAGAGGAAGCAACTATCAGGCTGATTAGAGGAACACAGAAAAAAAAGAGAAGATATTATTGTAAATCTGTTACTAACTAGGACTGAGTAAATAACTCTTTGTGAATAATTCAGTCAAGAAACAGAACCTCTTTTTATGCTCACAAGCTAATTACAAACAATTTATAAACAAACTGTGATTTCCTTATTTCCTTTATAGTTATTTGACTTAGTTTAAGAATTTCAGTCTTCTGAAAGCAGCAGCTCCAGCAATGGACTGTGAGTGTTCTCCAGGGAAACCAGTGTTTCCTGGTTTAGTTTGAGCAGAACATCTCAGTGTCACTGCTCAGATCCCACCTTTCCTGAGGGGACAGACCAGGAATGTGTTGTCCAGAGAAGCTGTGGCTGCCCCATCCCTGGAAGTGTCCCAGGCCAGGTTGGATGGGGTTTGGAGCAACCCAGGCTGGTGGAAGGTGTCCCTGCCCATGGCAGGGGTGGCACTGGATGGTGTCTCAGGTCCCTCTCAGCCACTCCAGGATTCTGTGAGTCCAAGTGCCCAACCAGCCATGGCACAGCCCACAATCCATGAGCACCTTGCCAGCCCTGCCTGGGCACACACGGAATTTGGGGGAGCCAAAGCCCAATAATCCCACAGGGCTGGACCTCCCAGGACCCCCCAGAGACTGGGGACAGGGAAACTGCCCTGCTGTTCTGCAGGATCTCACAGTTCTCTCCACAGAACTCACAGCCCTCACCCCAATAAAAGGGCACTTAACTTTTGGGTTTATGGGGGCTTTTTATGTGCATTATTGCAATCAAATTTAATTCACTCCCTGCTAGTTGAGCTGGCACTCATTTCAGGTTGAAATGATATCAGATAATAGCCCCTTTCAACTGAATTGCTGAATAAAAGCCCAAATGAGCTCCTGTGAAAGCAGCTTCCCCTTGGACAGTGCTCCATGGCCAGGGGAGACCATCACACTCAGTCCCTGACAACATGGTTAAACTTCAAATTGGTGCATTCATTTCACAATTTCATCACCAGAATGGAAGTGTCCATTTCTCATAATATTGTTTTAACTATCATTGCTACCCTGTGACTTAGAGCTACTCAGCAAACTTCAATTGCTAATGTCTTCCCTTAATTGGCCAATGCACTGATCATTTCATTTTCATTTCAAGCCACAAGTTAAGAGGCATCTCTAATGACTCCAGTTTATGTCAATAAACTGTATCAAAATGGTCTTGCAAGAGAAAAATAAATCTCTACTTGGAGTCTATTTGCTATAACAAATAAATGAAATCTTAATCTAACATTTATGGCAAAATTAATTAATTCTGCTTTAATTCCACATTTACCAAACACTTGGTTTCTAAAGCTCCAACTTGAGACTGCAACATTTATATTATGCTTTGCAGAAATGAAAGAGGCAGAGAAAGGGCTGCAAGAATAAATCCAGTGGGAATGGAGGATGAAAAGTGATAAGGAACTGGCAGAGAGACAAACAGACACAGATCCCACAAAGATGAGATGGTAACAGAGCCCATGCCATGACTGCATGGGAGGATAAGGAAAGGTTTGGACTGTTCACCTGGAGAAGGGAAGGATCCACAGAGACTTGAGGGGCCTAAAGGGGCTCCAGGAGAGCTGAAGAGGGACTGGGGACAAGGGATGGAGGGACAGGACACAGGGAATGGCTTCCCAGTGCCAGAGGGCAGGGAGAGATGG
>JAWWLV010000024.1:1656699-1676939 GCA_035041135.1 Platyrinchus mystaceus | reverse complement strand
TAACCCTGCCCTGTCCCTCCAGCCCTTGTCCCCAGTCCCTCTCCAGCTCTCCTGGAGCCCCTTTAGGCCCTGCAAGGAGCTCTCAGCTCTCCCTGGATCCTTCTCTTCTCCAGGTGACCCCCCAGCTCTCCCAGCCTGGCTCCAGAGCAGAGGGATCCAGCCCTGCAGCAGCTCCATGGCCTCCTCTGGACTGGCTCCAGCAGCTCCACATCTCCTGCTGTTGGAGGCCTCAGACCTGGACTCCAGTCAGATGGTTTTGAACCATCAGAGCTTTCAGCTGCCTGGACATGACACGATCACCAAAGACACCCACTATGGACTCGTGGTTTATGAATTGGGTCCTGCAGCTCTATCCAGGATGGAGAATTAGGAGGGATGGGTTGTGGAGGCAGCTCAGAGCTGACAGATGAACAGCAACACCAGGATTTTAACAGCTGCTATTTTTCTTTTTCTCAGTCTTCTTGAAAATCATCATTATTTTTGCTGTGAGAAAAGTTAGCCCAGCTCTTGGACTTGGCAAGGCACGGCCATACATTTGCAGGGCATTACTGATCTGCACCCTCACAGAGGCAGGAAGGCTGCTGGGCTGGATTCTGCACCCCAGGCTCATTGTCTGTTAAAAAAATGGATTTTTTTTTTTTTTTGTCTGACTAAGCCTGGAAACACTGAAGCTCCAGCATGTAACAATAATAACTTGGGCCGTGTCTTTATATAGGTCACGTTACAAAGGCAGCACAGCTCGGTGTGCAGGGAAAACCAGCACTTTGTGACACATTGCAACAACTTCTGAAGGCAAGAACAGAACATCCCCCTCCCTGCTCCCTCAGCCTGAGGCACCAATCCCAGAGCAGCTGTCACAGGGAAATCCCATTCCTTAAAAGCAACACTGGTTTTCTGTACTATTTCTGGAGGGAACCACCACCCCCAACAAGCAGGTTGGCAGAACTGTAACCAAACCCACCAGTCTGAGCACAGAAACCATTCACCAGGTCACAGAGTAGGCTGGAGTTGCTTTTTATTTCTGCTCCTTCCTCTCAGCAACTCAAAATAATAAAAGTTATCTGTCCTTGTCTCCAATCCAACCCCAAGTGATTTCAAAGCATCCGAGCTCACCCTACACAGGCCAAACTGGAAGGAAGAATACAAAACTCAACAAAAAAAGCAGCTTTTTAGGCTGAAGCTGCAACATCTGAGCATTCCCTGAGCTCTCTGGGAAAGCAGAGCTCCCTCAGCCACAGGGAATTCCTTCTGCACACTCAGCACTGCTCAGAAGGGGATCTATTTTCACATCCTGGGAGAACATCAATATCTGTCCTTCTCCCCCCCAAAAAAGTGAGTGATAACTCTTTGCCTGATGCCTGTGTGATGAATTTGTAACCAAAAAGCCCTTTAAGGAGAAGGATTGGCCCCAAGTGGGTCATTAATATCAGAGCTGTGTCAGATGTTACAATATTTAAATGAATAGAATATCACTTTCTCCACTTAATCAAAGTGATTATGTACACACAGAGCATGGAGGGGGCTGCACAGGGAGATCCCACACCTGGGGACAGCCCAGCCTGGCAGGACACGACCCCACTGCCCCCCAGGGCACAGAGCTTTCCCCTCAAATTCAACCTGGCATCTTAAAACCCCTTCAAGGGGTTATTAAAGCAGAAAATTGTAATGATCTGACAATGTTACAGCAGAATAACCCTTCATTTGCATGAAATCCTTGGTAATAATGTACTTATCTTCCAGCCTAGAAATGTACAGGTCCCCATAAGGTTCTGCACGGCAGCACAAATTTGATAACACCAGACTATCTCCAGCTCCTTGACATCCTCTGGAGGGAGGGGTGGGAGCTCTGGGGATGTCTGGAGCACGTTATTAATAGCACAACAATTGAGAAGCTGCAAGGAGCACAGCAGATTCCCTGCAGCTATTTTTAATGTCTTTCTAGGCATCCCCTTCACTGCCAGCAAAAAGACAAGCTTGTTTTGCTTATTATCAGCAGGATCACACAGTGGAATCACAGTGACCTTCAGCTGCTCCAAGCCCTACCTGAACTGCAGCAGCTCCTGAAGGTCCAGCACTCAACACACCAGAGCAGAGACAGAGAGGCTCAAGGGGTCTCAGCCCAGCAGATATTTAAGCCAAGCCCCCTCCAGGCCCAGCTGAAGCTGCTGATGAAGAAGTTTCAGGGGTTATAACGTCCCCCAGCTGGGCTCAGTGGGGACGTGGGCAGGGCTGTCCCTGGGACTCAACCTGGGCACAATCAGGGTTTGCTTAATGCCAGCCAGGTGGGAGAAATAAAGAATCAGCCCAGCCCTCAGATCCTTTGGGCTTTCAGGCCAAAAAAGCCCCTGGGCTGTAATTGGAGCAACTGAGGAAGCTCAGAGGCAGCAGCAATGCAGATGCCAGCAGGACCAGTTTTAAATTGCATTTAAACACACGTGGGCTTATTGTAATGTAAAAGTCACTTGGAAACAGTCAAAAGTAAGTTAATTTTCACAAGACACACAGCCATTGAAACTGCCTGAGAGTCCTGCATGTCTGACTCCCTCAGGGATGCCCCTGCATTCCCAGGCAGGCACTGCCAGGTCCCTGCTGCTCCTGAGCTGTTCCCAGGTGCATCCCAGGAGGGGCAGTGCCAGGGCAGCAGGGGATGCCACCGGCTGGGCTGAGGGACACTCACCCTGCAGAGCTGCCTCACAGAGGCTCAGACACGTCTCAGAGCTAAATCCATAATCCCTTTGGCCACGGACTGGTGCAGTGGCAGTGCCAGCTGGGACATCGCCCAGGGGGTGTCTGGGGACATGTGCAGTGTCACTGAGCACTGGGCACCTCACCTGGCCAGGACAGGGACACCCTTCACGACCCTCAGCCCGAGGGGACGCTGGGGGCAGGAGGGTGGGCTGGTCCTCCAGGAACACAGACACTGCCTGGGCTGGAGAGCACGAGGTCAGGCTTCCAACAAACTGCTGGCATTTAATTCCATGCTGAAAGGACCCCCTGGCACGTGCACAGGGCATTCCAGCCCATCAGCACTGGCACTGGATGTGTGCAGGTGTGGCAGTGTGTCCGTGGGGACTGCAGGGGGATCCTGGATAACATCCACATCGGTGATGCTCTTGCTCAGCATGGGGAAGTGTTTAATGACACGTCACAGAATCATTTCTTGGAAAACTCTGAAGCATCAAATAGCCCATTCTGAGCTGCAGAGCCAGAGCTGTGAGGCTTTATTTATTCCCTAAGAGGGAGGGGGCAGGTTAATGGGCTGGTAATCTTTCAATCCTTTTGTTTAAAGGACAGAATATAAGAGATATTTTGCAGCTCTCCAATAATCACGGTTATTAACCACCCCATAAAGGAGAGTGATATAAAATCCATGATTTCCCACAATGTTTTCCTCTGGAGCAGAACTCAGGACATGAACTCAGCTCTGTTCCAACCCTGCTAGAGGAGTGTATATTTTAATTAAGCCCAGTGCCACGTTGTGCCTGATGAAAGGAGCCTGCAAAGCAACCTTGAGCCAATGTCCTGGGCCTTGGGAACCTGGGACAGGCTGTCACAGAGGGAGCCACAGCACTGCCTGCAGAGCCACTGGAATTTTATTAGAATGCACATTTTAGATACTAAAATAAGGACATAAGAAACATTCTGCTGGATTATTCCAGTGGCCCACCCAGCACATTGTCCTGCCTTTGACAGTGGTGACAGGAGAGGCTGTTTCAGGGCAGCACATGAGCCAGGCCCTTGATGAGAGACTCTCAGAATCATTTAGGGTGGCAAAGCCCTCTGAGACCATCGAGTCCCAGTGTTCCCCCAGCACTAACCCATGTCCCCAAGTGCCACATCCACTCGTGCTTTAAAGACCCCCAGGACTGGGGACTCCACCACCTCCTGACACAGAAACCAACCCTCAGGACCATTAAAACATCAAACCCCCCACGCCCCCAGGAGGATTTTGCTTTGAATCAAACCAAACTCGGGATAATCCCAATGAATGAAAGTTGGAGCTTGCTGGGTAAAAAATCCCTTTTACTTTAAAAGATGCTTTCAAAGCATGACCCCCCCCCCAGCCACCCTGGCTGTGCCTCACCCCAGGCACTGTCCCTGTCATGGGTTTTCATGGTTGGTTCCCAGTGAAAGGGGATGGATATGCCATGTTTGATATTCCTGAAGATATGGATATTCAAGGGAAAATTGTAACAACATATTATAACTCAGCAAAGAGACCCAGGGTCAAGAAAGCAACAAAAATATGCAGTAAAATAGTGTGAGAATTAAATTACTGAAAGCAATTTCTACATCTCAAGAACTGATGTAATGACAAAATCATAGGCGTGCACCAATACTACACAGAAGTTAAGGCTCTGATAATACATCTTCATCTTTAATTTCTCTTAGATTTACTCATCTAAATGAGTAAATGCTTGGAATTTGGCCCAGATCAGAATTTCAAGCCAAGAAAACCTCAGGTTGTGCAGATCAGTGGCTCTCAGCTGTGCATTTTACATCCTTGAGGAGACCTGGAGGTTGGGAAAGATGAGAACACCCTGAAAGTCCTTCCAGCCTTTGCCATCACCCAGCCAGGGCTCCTGGGGCTGGAATGGCTCCCAGAAGCACAAAAGGTACAGGGTGAGCTCTGAGGAGAAAACAAGACTTAAAATCGGGTTTGGGGCTTCAAGAAGAAAGAGTGGACGAGCTGGTTTTATTGGGTTTTATTGGGTAATATCTGAAAGCCTTCAGGGCTGCAGGGCTAAAATATGTGCTGCTCCTTTCCTTGACAAATGGCTCATATTTCCTTCTGTGTTGAGTTTTTGCCAACAGTTCCTGTACCAGAGGGTTAAACTTCAAAACAAAGAGCAGGGAAAAAATGGCTTTCTGGTGGTTCCTTGAAGACCTATAAAACATGGGCCAAAATCCACCCATGAATCAAGTTCTTGAGCACTTTGTTCCTCTAAAAATTCATGTAATATCTGCACCAAACCTGGGCTTAAAAACAGCCCAGGGAGCCATCGCTATCATTTGATAACTGATGATAAGCCTTTTATCCCGGCAGGGATTTTGAGGATCAAGAGTAAAATGGGTTCCTGAGGATGTTAGTCTGCCCCCTGACCCAAACCCTCACCTCAGCCCCGAGGAGAGCCCGGTGATTTACAGCTCACATAACGCTCAGTGCAAGCCTTTTGTCTTGGAAGAGATTTAATCTTAACTGAAGGCGTTCAGTGCTCCCAGGGAACTGCTGTGTGAGCCCGGAGCTGTCACCACACTGTCCCCCACAGCCACCCCAAACGAGTGTGACCCATGTGGGAATCGCCCCTGGCAGAGACTCCCAGATGAACCCCTGTGGCCCTGGAAAGAAGCACCCAAACCATCACCCATCTCCACGGGATCTCTCCTGAATGAAATGCTTGGAAGGCACAGATGACTCTTCAAGAAATGCTTTCCCTGCTTGGTGGTATTTTTATAACCTGCATCCCAAGTGCCTTTCCAGTGCATCATCCCGTGTAGAATGAAGGAGTCCCAGACAAGGATGTAACACTGGAACAGATGCTTCTACCACCCAAATGAATAATTTCAACGTTAATTCCAAAGTCTTTAGAGCAGTCAGATGAGAACATGAAGGGGATTATCAGCCAAGGGAAGAGAAATTTAACGTGTGCAGGCAAAGGCAGATTTGTTTTTCATGAGCACCACATGCTAAACTGAGTTCCTACAGGTCTAATCCATAGCAGGTATTTCTCATTACAGGCATGTTGGAGGTTCTGTGCCATGCATAGATTTTGATAGTTAAAGCTAATTCATGTAAATGCCATTTGGTGCCTTAACCAAATTAATCTGAGTTCAAATTCAGTAATCAAACCTTTTTAATCAGATGCTGAGAGCTAAATAGGTAATCAAGTGTCATAACTGAGTTGACTCAGAGATTTGAAACCATGAAGGATGGAGCCCTTCAGCCAACCTGGTGCCTCTCAGAGGAGCTCCCCTGGCTGATCTTGAAATCTCTCAGCCAACACATCCAGCAAGGCCAGGACTAATCCCCTTCCAGACTTCCAGACAGCTGCTTCTGCCTCACTCAGATTTCCAAAGAGATTATCACACTCAGATTTCCCTGAACTCATCTCCTTGTCATCCCCCAGATCAGATGCACAGCCCAGACAGCGATCCAGAGAGTGGATGTGCTGCTTCCAGAGGATGCAATTTTTCCTCTCCTTCCCACCCTTCCCCAGACAAGTACAAACTATCATTAATTGCCCATTATCCCAACAGAAATTCAGGGAAAGGATTACTGCCAGGTGCTTCAATGTGCTCATGTGGGACCCCAGGGAGAAAGGATTCATTCAACCAAAGGATTTTGGTTGCACTGGTGGTGCCTTGGCCAAAAGTGCAGCCCTTCCATTGCCATCCCAGCTGCTTTCCCCCAGTGCCAGCTTTCCTCTTGCCAGCAAACTGGCACTCTGAGGAATGGCCCAAGTGCCAGGGAGGAGCCTGAGGCACAAGGGCACTCCCTGCCCTTGGTGTTTGATGGGATCAGAGCTACAAAGCTGCTTTTGATTACTGGCTGCTGTCAGTCAGCGACAGCCCCAATTATAACGACACCAAAGACAGGACGTGGCCACCAATAAAAATTACAAGGATTGATTTTTACACACCAGCACAGCAATAACTGATACAGAGCTCCTGTTCAAGGAGACCTTATTAACCAGCCAGTCTATGCAGCAGTAAAACATGAAATTGCAGTGAATGGGAATGTAATCCCCACGGACCTTCTCCTTCCCCACAAAATTCTAGTTCAACATCGATTTTTTATGTTGAACAAACACATCATGAGGCTGAAATGAGATAGGTGGATTCATTTTGAGCCTTTTTCTGCTTAAAAAAATGCCTAGGAACAAGGTGAGAGAGCCCTGTAATTACCACTCCAGGATTCATTTCATTCATTTGCGAATTCATCAGCTCCCTCCTGACCTTCCCTCAACATCAGCGCTCACAGACACCCCGAGGATGGGGTTTGGTTACCCCATATCCTATGGGGCAGCAAGTTCCAGCACCAGCATGAACTGGAGCTCGAGAACCTGCATTCTTCCCTCCTGGGGTTACCTGTAAGCCACCACGAGCACGTGAGGACGCGGTTCTGCTCAGCACCTCTCGCCTCCCACCTCTCCTCACCATCACCACGGCACAGGGAACAGCTCTTGGGACAGTTGAAGAAACAGGCCCTGGTTTCCAGCCCCAAAATCCTGGGCAAAAGCTGGAACACCCCATCTGGCAGCAGTTTACACCGTTCTGCTGCAGCACCCAGAGTGCTGGGACCCCACGGGCTGCTGAGGAGGGAGGAGGAGACACCTCTGTGAGGGTGAGCAAAGCTGGTTCTCAGTGACAACGAAATGCACTCAGTCCCCCTTACTGCTTGGCACCCATTTTGGTGTAAAACTGCCCAAATAGCAGCAGCTACTGAGGAAGAGGAAGGGGAGAGTGAGGCCCCAGCAGTGCTGTGTCCCAGCACTGCAGCTCCAGCTGCTGCACATCTTCCCCCTGCCAGCAGCAACCACAGACTAATTTCAGAGACAGGTCCCCAGGCTTTTGTTATTATGTTTTATACTCCAGTGAGTAAATTCATCAGGGAAAAAAAAGCAGCAAGTCCTAGAAAGCACCAGCCATTTGTAACCTGAGGAGGGCAATGCATTGAGCTCTGGGAGGGCTGAAACACGAGCAGTGAGAAAAGGGCCCAGGGACAAAGCAGAGAGGAGCTGGTGGCCCTGCAGCAGCCTCAGTGTCCCTGAAGGGTCATCCTGCTGGGTCAGAAACTGGCTGGGTTTCAAGCCATGTTTACAGTTCCCATTCCTGCAAATTCTAGAGCAGGCAAAGCCTTGTTATTTATTATTCATGCCCAAACACACCCCCAGCTCCTGATCCTCTGGCTGCCAGTTGGACCAACACAACCAGCTGGGGAGGAAACACTGCCAGGACGTGGCTCTCGCCCTCCCAGCCACGTTTCCACCACTGACCAGGACACAAATGGTCCCATCCTGCCCATCCTGCCTGGAACAGCCCCAGCAGAGCCATTTCCACAGGCTCAGAGGGTGCTCATGGGAACAGTCAGGGGGTTTTCCCCCTCTCCAGAAAACCACCTGCAGAATTCAGCCAGGCCATGGATCCCTCAGACCACACATCCCTCTGCACCAAAGTGAACAGGCTTTACTTTAAGTAGAGCAATCCTTCCTTTTGTCATTGAAGTGGAGTTTTAAAATGTCTCTCTTGTAAATGTGCCAAAAGTAAGAGCATAATTTATTCATTTTCTCTATGTGCATTTTGTTCCCAGTTATCTTTCCGACTATTTGACTGCTGTGAAAAGTTAAAAAAAGGGGGAAAAAAAGGAAAAAAAGCAACTCTAAAGGTTAAAACTTTGAGCCAATTTCAACTTCAACATACATTAGAGCAGTGCATTTTTCATTCATTCCTCCTGGTGACATTTCAAGCTTTGTTACAAATCAATCAGCATTTCCAAAAGCATTTGGAGAAGCAAGAAACTATCGTGGCTACAAATCCTACAACATCTATTATTCTTGCTATTTCACTCATTGTGATGAAAAACATTTCAAAGGTTATTTTAAAAGGAGCAAAGATTTGTTTGAAGTTTCGGGACAGACAAAGGATTTCTGTGCAGTGTTTCACAGCACAGTAAACTTTAGCAATATACACAGAATTTATTTCATCACGAATTTGGTCAAGCATTCAAAAGGATGGAGCCTGGAAGAGATGGAAGAGATATAACAGCAGGAATATAACAGGGGAATAGGCAAGGTACCTAAGATGTCTTCCCAAAGGAATGTCAGGACTATGAAGTATTATATGGGAGTTAAACAAACACACAATGCCTTGCAAACCTTCCTGCAGGGCCAGAGAGCAGCATTTCTAACAACACACTGCAGATATTTCTCTTCCAGCCAAGCATGCCTGCTGATTCCATGGAATCCCAGCATCATCAAGGTTGGAAAAGACACATCTCCTGATTTCCCCACCTCAATGCAGGCAGCAAGCAGCTGGAATGACGATGTGCCTGGATTGGCCAGCGGCGCACTGGGAGGAGGATGGAGGTGCCACACGATGGGTGATTCCAGCTCTCAGCCTGTCACTCCTGGTTACCATTATTCCAAAGGAGGAGGAATATATGGGCCTCTGAGTGACACTGTTCTCTGTCTGGGCTCACACATGGAATCTGGGGAGCAGCAGGGAGGATTCAGAGAGCCTTTCCATGAGAGATAAGCAGCCCTTCCCCATCTCCCATTTGCTGCCCTGCTTCCCAACCCAGGCTTGGATAGAGCTGCCCTCAGCCCACAGATGGGGATGGATAATGAAGCATGAAGTGACATGAAGTCACACACAAGGATGCTTTGAGTTGGAAAATGGGAATGCTGTGCATTATTGTATTTGGCCTCCCTAACCCTGGGGCAGCTGCTGCAACCACTGCCCTGGGAATGGTTTGAACACACTCCACGAGGGGGGAATGCAGAGAGATATTGCTGTGGAAATCAGAAGGGTCCAGTTCTGCTTTAAGCTTTCTTTAACCTGTCCAAATGGATGCTCTCATGTCCCAGGCTGTCTTTTCCCCTTATCCAATCTCAAATGAGAAAGAAATTCCACCCTGCACCTCATGACTCCACGGGAGGGTTTCCCTGACCCTCCCGGCTCTTCAGTCTCTGTGTAAATCATTCTAAATCAATTCTAATTCCATTTCCCTTTGCAGGTTTCACCCATGCAGTAAGTGATAGACTAAAACTTGCCATCAAACTTTGTTAAATCACACTTTACAAACTCAAATTAAATCCCCTTTTGCCAATACCTTTGTCAGGGATTCTTTAAGGGACCTAAATCACTCACCTGTGACAGGAGGGATGGGCACAGCTGGAGCAGCTCCACCCTCACCAAAGGGTAAAATAATAATGATTCATGGTTAGGAGAAAAGCAGATTCTAAGTCTCTTTGCTAGGAGTGGACCCAATTTTAAAAACCCTGCACAGATGCCTCTAGCAGGTTCCTGCTTGTCTTTATGGTTTCATCAGAGCTATTTCTGTTCCAGGATGTTATGCACGTAATAATTTTTTTATTAGGCAGGAAACAGCTTTTATTTGATCAATTTGCCCTATTTTTCTGTTCATGGATTTAGTGAGAGGTTTATCATTTCCCTGGGTTTACTAGAAATTACCTGCCAGATATAATTGCAGTAAATAAAACTTGCTCTGGAGCTCAGGCTCGTGAGGCTCAAAACAAATGCCTGCAATTACTGCGTTTGTGGAGCATGAGCTCAGGAGAGCAGGAACACGGGCAAGGAAATTAGTCTGGGGGCTTAAAAAGCACCTAAGGACTGTAAGTGCCTGTTCCCTGGCAGCTGGTCACCAATCCCCTGAGGGTATTTGGGTAAATGCTGCCTTGCTGTGCCTCCTCCCTGCAGATGCCAGGCTGCTGGTGGGAGCAGGGATGTCATTCCCAGGCTCTGGGAAGTGCCTGGCAGCTGCTCAGGTGCTCGATGCCCCTACATCCTTCCCCCCCACAGCAAAGCTCTGCTGTTTCCCCTAAATTCACTATGTTCTGTAACAGCTTCAACTGTCCCTGACACGTTGATAACTCAGAGCTTTCTCCTGCAGGTCCTTTGCCACCTGTTGACAGCTCTGGCTCAGACACAAAGGGCTGACAAATATTCAGGTTGTGCAGGAACCCTGTGTGTGACCTGCAGGGAGGGTTGAGGCAGAGCTGAGAGCCTCCCTGGCATCCAGAAATCACAGGAGCAAGTTGGATTTCTGCTTTCAGCCCTTGCTTTCCCTCGGGACCCCGAGCCCAGGTCAGGTGTGTGGGGGCAGGAGGGGATAACAAGGAATTTTTGCTTATTAAGAAAAAGATTCATTTTGGTGATGTGCCCCTACATTTCTCTCAACACTGTACAGTGAAACACACACAAGGAGGGCAATTTCCTACATGTCCTGGTCTGCAATTAAACAAAAAATCCCCTTTACTGTTATTTCTAATAAACACTGCTTTTAGAGGCTGGGCAGAACGACTGGGGAATCCTGTGTGCTCTTTATTGGCTTCCTAAAGCAAAAGCCTCCAAATCCATCCCCCAGCAAGCCCCAGCTCTGAGGTTACATCTCCCTGCACTCACATTGCAATAATCCCTTTTACATTAAAAAATAATGAGCTTCATCTCATTTGCAGATTCTTAAAAGCACCGAGTCCTGTGGTCACTTGGCAATCTGAATGCACATCTCATAAATAGTAAATGAAAACAGAGCTCTCTTACCTTCCCCCAGAAGCAGGGCTGAAAGCTGGGCAGTCCCACAGGGAAACAGATTCCTCTCAGGAAGCTTTCATTGCACAAGGGCTGCAAATCCTGCCCAGGGAGGCTTGTTTGGGGGAAGACAGAGGATTACACTGGACATTTCAAATGTTTGTTCCACTGTTCCCATCTTGATAAACCACTCCATAAATGTAATTCTTTCTTGTACTGGAGCAGTGCCAGAGCTCTTGGTAGAACCCAAATCAGTCATTTTTATGGGGAACCTGCACAAGTGCCTGTTTCACCCAAGAGCAAATTTGGGAAGCATCTCCAGCTCAGCAGAACGGAGCAGCTCGCTGGAACAGGCGCCTCAAGGCAGCTGCAACCAGAGAAGTGAGATCTCTAATACAAAGCTTGGCCAAAAAAATAGTCTTCTCTGTTTTCCCCCTTTCTTCCTAATATACTTGTTCACTTCTTTTGTAATAAAACCTCCCCAGAACAGGCAGTCCCTCATTAGGGATGTGTGTGTTCTGCCAAAGCCATGGTCCAAGGATGAGGTTACTGCAATAATGTGCTCAAGACATCAAGAATAAATCTATTACTTGATTTAAAAAAAGAAAAAAACCAACAAACCACAACTCTAAATAAAGGCCTTTAGAATTTAATAGATATGAAACCAATTAGATTTTATAGGAGCAGGATCTATAGAAGCTGCTCTTGCAGGTATCTTATCACTGCTTAGCAAGGGAGATAAAGCTCTGTTAAGTTCCAGTAAATGCTTTAAAAATGCACAGGAAGCTCAGCCTTTCCACTGATATTTCCCTGTTCTGTTGGGTTTACCCTCAGCCTGTGCTCTGACATTCCTCACAGCTGTCCAGGAGGCCACTGGTGCCCCTGTGTGGATTCCCAGGTCAAAGAGTTTGGGTGTAGGACTCGGCTGGAATTTGACCCAAGTCCCTGGCCCTCAGTGGTCCTCTGGGACGATGGACACCACCCCAGGGCACAGCACATAAACACAGAGGAGGCCTTGCCCAGCAGCCTCTCCTCTGGGATGGGAGGTTCCCACGAGGAAGGCACAGCCAGTGTAGTGGGAGGCAGCTCTGCTCATCCATCCCCATGAGCATCAACGGGAGGTTTGCACAGAACCAGCTTAGACATAAAAACCTCTACGTGCATCATGAAGATTAACAGGCTTGGGTGATCAACTGGGCCTGGACTGGTGACTCAAAACCTTTGGGTTCAGCTCCCAGCCCTGCCACAAACTTCTTATCTGAGGGTGGCCAAGTACACAGCTCGACTCCAGAGGTGTTTGTTCTCCATGGACCAGGTTGTCTGGAGAAGCTGTGGCTGCCCCAGCCCTGGAAGTGTCCCAGGCCAGGTTGGATGGGGCTTGGAGCAACCTGGGCTAGTGGAAGGTGTCCCTGCCCATGGCAGGGGGTGGCACTGGGTGGGCTTTAAGGTCCCTCCCAAGCCAAACCATCCTGTGATCCAATATCCCAACCTCTGCCAGTGATGTGCACAGTGGGATGCTCAATGCAACAACAAAGTCTCTGCTGGAGTGCAAACTATCTGTATCCCTTTGAATAGAACTGCAGCAGTGCAGGAGCTGGAGGGGCTGCAGGAAATCCCAGGAGTCACAGCTGGCAGGGGGCAGAGGGAGATCCAGGGCCGTGGGGGCTCAGGGGGCTCCTCTGCCCTGGGATTCAGTATCCCAGTTCCTCAGCTCTGCTCTCTGCGTTCACCCCTGCAACGTTATCTAAAAGCAGCACATTCCCTTTGATTGAATTTACCTTATGGAAAAAGACCTTCCCAGAGTCACAGCTGTTTCTACAGAATAGTCGTATTTATTTAGTAAAATAATTGGAAAACTGCTTGTTGTTTAGGTACAAAGTCATTTCCTAAGGCCCATGTTTTAAAGTCAGATAGAACAGCCTGAGAACCTGTCACTCTCCCACAATTTCTCCTGGATGTCAGGAACAGCACAGAAATGAACCACTGTTTTAAATTATTCTGGCCGAAAGAACCCGTATTTTTGTTGTCAGAATCCTGAACTGGCTCTGCCCTGATGCTCCACATGTTCTCTTGCCCCAGATTAACAGATCAGATAAGTTCTAATTTATCCAGGTGGGGTTGTGCCCCCACAGCTGCCCCTTTGGAAGGGCTGTGCTCCAGCCTGGGATGGCTCTGTCAGGTAAGAGAGGAAGAGGGGACTCAGAGGCTTTGTCCTCGTGGTTAATGACTGGGGGAGGAGGTTGTGCTCACATTAATTGGCTCCAACCTGCAGCCCTGAGGTCCTGCACGGATAGGACAGACATGGGGAATGCTGGGGGGGTGTGCAAGGAAAGGCTGTCCCACTGCTGGGCCAGGAGGCACCAGGGTGAGCAAAGCTCAGGCCTCTTTGTACTTCTATTTCCTGGACAATGAAACTTCTGATTCCACCAGGAATTGTGTTGCACTCAGCGTGTCGGAAGAGCCATCAGTCCAATCTCCTCCCTGGAGAGCAAGAGAATCGTGGAATCATAAAATCCCACAATGATTTGGGCTTGAAGGGACCTTAAAGCTCATCCAGTCCCACCCCTTGCCAGGAGCAGGGACACCTTCCACTAGCCCAGGTTGCTCCAGCCTGGCCTTGGACACTTCCAGGGATGGGGCAGCCACAGCTTCTCTGGGCAACAAGAGAGAAACACACACATTTTGATCTTTTTGATTGAATATTTTCTAACCCAAAGGATAAGGGGTGCCCCTGATGCCACCCTGAAGCAAAGAGGAGCAGTTGGGTGTTGGGCACAGGCTCTGTCCTCGCAGCACCAGCCGGGCAGGATGACCTGGAATCGCTGCCATTCCCTTTGGGAGGGAACTGCTGCTGTTGCTGCTCACGCAAATCCCTCACACACAGCTCTGCCCTTACAGCCAAGTGCATCCTCAAACATTCCCCTGCAAAATACACATCTAAGGAAAGGAGATTCCCACAAACCACCCCCTTCCCAAACACGTGGCACCTTGTGGTGTCTCATTTCCCCAGTGCCTCCCAGAGCCCTCCTGGAGCACTTCAGCTGCAGCTCTTCTCACCTTGCACAAACAGCCTCCAACTGCACCCTGACCAGCCACCTTCCAGGCCTCCAGGATGCAGTTCAGCTGATTAAATTTGTACTACAGCCTGGAGGAGGCTTTAATGTGAAGATCAGGGAAGCAATCACGCACCTGGATATTTCTAGATGCCCTCCGGACATTCCAGCTCAGTTCCACTGCCTAAGCATGTTTGCAGTGTTTATGCAGGCAAGAAATAATGCAAAGGAAATGAAGAATTGAAGGTGTGAGATCAGGTGTTATACTCCACCAAGCACACAACTCAGTTTTTATAGCCCACTTGGATGGTACCAGCTCTTCGTATCAACTAGTCCAGGTCAACTTTCCTGGCAAGCTCCAATTATCCTGGAGAACGGGGTGGGTTGGAAAGGACCTAAAAGACCATTTCATCCCAACCCCCCTGCCAGGAGCAGGGACACCTTCCACTACACTACTTAGAAGATTAGTCATTGATATCAAGGCAGCACATCCCACAAGGTTATCCCAAAGGTGTGGAACGTGGGGCTGAGTATTGATAATTTATTTTTATTTATGTAGGACACGGCACTAACATTGACATTTCTAATGTGTTTGGAGCATTATACAAACAGAAGGATTTTTGCCTGCTTAGCATTACATATTATGCATCTGTCCTACACTGTGCCAGCCTTCCCTGCTGCTGGATTTTCACAGTGGTAGGAAATAACAGGGATAAAGGGATTAAAAAGCAATGATTTCCAGTAAAGCCTTATAGGACATGTCTGCTATGATCTCAGCTTACTTGTCTCCTCTACACCAGTAAAACACTCTTGTAGTAGACAGATTTATGGATTAAATGCAGACAAGTGTGTAAAATAAATATTTTGCTTATAGCTTCTACACACTTTCCAACATTCCCTGTGATTATAATGGCTTCTGAAGGCTCTTTCCAATGGGGTGATTTGCAGTTCAGAAGTTAAAATCAGGGCCCTCCTCTGGCTCCGGTGCCAGCGAAAGGTCAGCACTGAGGTGCAGTGTTTAGCAATTCCAAATAATTGTATCCAGACTTCAAACATGCCATGCTTTGTCACAGCTGCCACTTAAGGTCAAATTGAATTTAAATTATGTTTATCTTTGTATTAATAGAGTTACAGTTCAGGCTAAGCCATGAGGAACCCAGTTCTCAGAGCAGTCTCTGCTTCCTCCCAGGGAGGAAGAGCAGAGGGACTGAGGGGACTGAAGGGACTGAGGGGACTGAGGGTCTACAACTGCAGCAAACATAGAGCCAAAATTTTAAATATGTTAGTTTACATGCTGCACAGTAATTTCATTTATTTCATACAGAATCAGGAAAAAAACTCCTCCAACCATAATCCTTGAGATGCTCTATTCTAACAAACAGAATTAGTAAGTAAAAAGACCTTAGTCTGAGCAAGGAACATCCCACTGGGGATTGCTCTGTAACAGAGCAGGTCTGTAAAGCTACAGATGTCAACTCAATTCCTCCTCAGGTCCAGGAGCTTCGAAGTTAATTTCACACTGAGAAGGTTTCAACAAGCAAGACACAGGAAAGAAATACCCTGAAAAAGAAATATTGAATTCTTTGACACGGCCAAAATATTCATGGTAGAGAAGCAGGGGGGAAGGAAAGGGGGGCAGGAGATGGTTTTTGAGCTGGACATACTGAGAGCAGCAGCTGAGTTAGGTGGGAAGGAATAACTCTGCCCAGAGAAGCTCCTTCACATTCTGCTCATAAGGAATTGCAAATTCAGCTCTTAAGACCCGAGTTAAGCCCAGCCCTCCGAGAGCTGCACACTCAGCCCTGTGTGTGCCCAGCCTGTGCTCCAGGATGGTTGAGAACAGCAGGTTTTTGACTGGCTGGACCCAGGGCATCACTTCTTGTATCAGGAGATGCAAGGAAATGTCTCCAGGGCTGTTCATCCATTAGCACATGACAGGGATCGAGTGGACAGGAGCTTCATGCTCCGTGTGTTCTCACTCTTACTGTTGGAGTAAATACAAAAGATGTGCTTGCAATGGAGCTCCTCAATTGTCTTTAAGGAGCTTTGGCTTTCTAAGAAGCTTTGGGGGGTTCCTTGCAAAGTAATGAAATGAGATTAGAGTCCCTCCTCATGAAACATTCACACAACAGATCATTGGGGGAAAGAAACATCAACCAAAAGGAAAAGCTTCCCAATTAATAAAACATAAGAGAAGTGAGATGGAATAGCGTGTGAAAGGAATGACCTGCTTTAAAAACACTGCTGGGTGTCATCTTAGCTCCTTATTGCAAAATTCCCCACATAAACCCATCCAGCTGTTCCCATCTGCCTCTATATTGTCCCTGCCGGGAAGGGGAACCACAACAACCCTGCTGTGGAGAGCTGCTTCGTTCTCCTGGAAAAAACGTGCAATTCCAGGGAGTGGTGCAGGTAGAAGGATCTTCCCAGTACCAAACTGGGTGTGCAGCAGCCCCTGGTGCTGGTGCACTGCTGCTCCCACCCAGGTGCTCTCTGTGGTCCCAACACACGTGATCACATCCCCACTCTGCACCTGCAGTCACTCACCCCACTTGTGCCTGCAATTATTATATCTGCATGCATAATTGGGAATGCATTATGCAAATCACCAGTTATTGAGGTAATTGGTCATTGGCTTACACAGTTACTGGTGGGTAATTTGCATGTGCTGTGCTGGTACCTTTCTGAATAAATCCAGCACACTCAGGCAATTCTGAAAATAAACATCCACATCCAAACCCTGGGTGAAGAGAAAACCTTGACGGATTCACAAGAAGTGTCACCCACACTAAGAAACCTGTAACAACACTCAAACTGTAATATCTCTTTCTCCGCTTAACCCACAAGCAAGCCTTCAGCAAGAACACTTCTCCAAAAATTCCAACTGACTGCTGTAAACTGTGCTCACAGACTTATTTCCGTCTCCCATCCATCGGGAGCCGCTGCTGTTGGGACACAGCGAGATTCTCACGTGCCCAGTAGCAAGTCTCTTTTATTTCTGATGGTGCCCCTTCTACCTGTCAGTCCCACTTGCTCCCTCTTCCCAGTCGATATTTCAGTACAAAAAGGCACTTTAGGATCCCGTGGCACAGTTCAGGGGATGGATTATGCACACACTGGGACGTTAAGCAGCTTAATGGCAGGATGTCTGCTCCGAGAGAAAAGGCAGGACGTGCGTGACAGGTCACCCAGAGCTCCATTGTTTTATTATTATCCTGCCTAAGTTGTTTAGACCCTTTCAAAGCTTTAAAGGCCTTGTCCCCGAAATGCCAGGCACTGTGAAGACACACAGCAGCTGACAGGTCTCTGTCTCAGAGCTGCAAACAGGTTTGAGGCAGTACGGGAGGAGCGGACACAGGAATGGAGTGGACACAGCAAATGTCACACTCTCCCTCCACAGCACTTCTAGGAATGAAGGTGAACCAGGAAAGCAGCTGAAGGAAAAGACAATGGAGGAATAAGGGGATGAAGTCAGAGGGTACAGAAGGAGAGAAGATGAAAAGAAAGAGGCAATCAGAAAGGGCAATGTCCAGCCCAAATAGTCATAAATCTTGTATTTTCCTGGGACCTTCTTTTTCCAGACCCCTTGAGCAGGAGTGTTTGGGAGAGCACTTAGTTCTGCCTGATACTGATGACAGGAAAACATCTTCAGAGATTGTACCTCAATCAGCTCATGGGAGGTGACATGGAGAGGACAATCCACTGCCCTTCTCCCTGAGTGCAAACCCTCCCCTTAGTCCAAGAGGGCCTTCAGCAGCTACTCCTGAGCTGTTGGTACCTCACAGCCTGGAAGAGAAACAACTTCCACTGCTCTTTCCTGCACAAAAACATTCATTTGCATCCTGTAGGAATGAAAGATTTTTTTAATTTCCATCTCAACGTTATTCTCATTCCCAGTGTTTTAATGTTGTGGAAACTGCCTAGAAACGAAGACACCAGCTCAGGGTTGTAACATTTTAACGCTCCCTGTCTGCAGGTAGGTTTAAAGTCCACCAGATTTGTGCCCTGCAGGATTTTTCTCAAGCACTGGCAGGGGCTGCCCAGGGAGGTGGTGGAGTCCCCATCCCTGGAGGTGTTCAGGGAATGACTCGGGGCTCTGCACCCAACGGCTCAGCAGCCCCAGCCCTTCGGTCCCCCCAGCAGGGACACCCCAAATCTCCTGTCCCATGAAGGAAGGTTTCCATTCTGTGGTCCTGAGGAGTTTGGAGAGCTTGGGGAGCTGCTCTGCAGCTTCCAACCATCCCTGGCTGCTCTGGGGTTTGGGGGTGAGAGCTTTGCTTTAGAACCTTATTTGTGATCGTTTCACGAGCTCCTCGTGGATCTCGGAAGGGAGAGGGGCCTGTTGTGTGTGTAATTTAAAATAGGGAAAGCCTGGAATGGAGAGAGCACTGCTGCACTGACAGACAAGTGTTCAGCTGCTCATGAAAATTAAAGACAGAGAACACTGTCCCTTGGGAAGTTCCAGACCCTCAGCTCTCCTCTGGGCTGTACAGACACAGGAGGGGCCCAGGAGCCTCCTGAGGAACCAGAGCAGCCTCACAGCAACACCATCATAGTGTGTGTGAGAAATAAGGCTCAGACAGTTCCCTCAAACCCCAGTGCCCTTTAGGAGACAAGGAGGGACACGGCTGTGGGGGCTGCAGATCCCACTGCTCTCCCTGGGGTTAGAGGAATTTTGCAGAGAGCTGCAGGAGGATCCCACGGAACTGGAACCATGTGAAAGAGTGGGTTTACTTTGCTGAGAAAGTGAAAATAAATTCCCTGCCCTGAAACAAAGAGCTGAAGCCATTCAGAACACTGGATTTTCCAAGATACACCTGCTATTGAATTACTTCCACATCAGGAATAAGTGATAGAAGGGAAGGGAACATCCGGACAGATGAGAACAGGCCCTGTGGAAGGAAAAGCAGCTTTCTGGACATTGATGAGTTCCTTCTGAAAATTCAATTTCCTTATGTATGAAAAACTTCACTTTTACTGTTACTCAGATGACCTTTTGGGCTCCCAGAAAAAAATTCATTGCCCTGGGAGGAAATCTGAAGCATTAAGTGCAGACTGTATTTGCCACGTGTTTAACTTATTGTTAACTCATACTAAAAACTGTTTAACCAATCTGTAAAATCATTTCCTGGGAAGGTGCCACTCTGGGCCATGCCTGGAGGAGGTGCTGAGCTCAGCCTGATGAGGAACCAGCAGCTTTTCATCCAGGCTGTGCTCAGGTGATTGCAACACTCAGTGCAGGGCTGGAGGGTGAACAATATCCCCAACAATTATCTGTCAATAAAAGCAGCAGTGCCTGTTGAGGAACACAGAATTCCCATTATCTTAATAGAGGGCACAAGGGATGAGGCAGCACAGCACCATCCAGCCACAGCTTTGCCTTCTGTTGGTCAAGTGAGTAATAAAAAAAGGCAGGAAATAAAGGTTTTAAGGTATGAAGAAAAGCTGGTTTTTAGATCAGTGCCAAAACTTCAGCCAGAGACTCCTGGTCTAACGCAGACTAATTGTTCTTAAGGTCGACGAGAGGCTCCAGCCAGTGCATGAGGGGAGCTTGGCCAGGGAAGGGGGTGAGGAGCGAGGTCAGGACAAGAAAAGGTGCAGAAATGTGCAAGTCAATAACTCCAAACCAAGGTAAATGAAAACAGTTAGCAAAACAGGAGGGAACGGGCAGTGGAACATATCCAAGGGCTTACCCAGACAGCTCTAAATCCGCGAATTTCAGGCTCAAATGACTCCTACGGTTCACAGAATCACAGAGTTATGGAATAGCCTGAGTTGGAAGGGACCCACAAGAAGCATCAAAGTCCAACCCCTGGCCCTACCCAGGACACCCCAAATGCCACCCTGTCCCTCAGAGCGTTGTCCAAACCCTCCTGGAGCTCTGGCAGCCTTGGGGCTGTGCCCACTGCCCTGGGG
>JAWWLV010000024.1:1625071-1649941 GCA_035041135.1 Platyrinchus mystaceus | reverse complement strand
CCAGAACACCAAGCCCAGCTTTTCTGGAGCTCTCAGGGGGCTGGGCAGCAACACAGCAAAGAATCAGACTAAGCAACATGTAAAAGTTATTCAGAGAGAACTCCTGAGCTTGTCCAAAATTTGGTAGAATCACATTTTATATTTTTTTAATAAATATCAGTCAAAGCTTGGATTGTCAAATTTGGTAGAATCACATTTTACATTTTTTTAATAAATATCAGTCAAAGCTTGGATTGTCTTTTTGTAATTTGAAAATGTTTATCATTGACATAATGGATCCTACATTTTCTGTTATTTCATGCATCACATCATTTATTTGATTAAGCAAGTCCAGAAGTACCAAGTAAATTCATACCTTGCTAATGTGCTGCATATAATTACTGGGATGCAGATGAGCCACTGATTGGCCTTGCTACATTTTTAAATTACAAATGATCCATCATTGTAAAAGAAACAGAGTAAATATTGATAATTCCAGAGCTCCACCGCTCTAATGGGCATTGCAGTGCCCTGTAAATGCATTGAAAAATAACTCATTTCACCCACAGAGGAACAACCAGTTGCAAAAAGAGAAAACTTTTTAAATTGCCTATTGAAAATTGGTCTTTAAAATGGTTTCATCATAGTTTTTAAGCACTGAGTAAAACCAGGTCAGCAAGCTGGGCTAGTGGAAGGTGTCCCTGCCCATGGCAGGGGTGGAACTGGCTGAGCTTTCAGGTCCCTTCCAACCCAACCCATCCTGGGATTCTTTGTAAGTTCGTTGGCAAATATGTTTTCCTTTCTCTTTCTGCCCCTTTTAAGTGCAACAGGTCTGGTTTATACAAATTAAATATCACTGTGCCCCAAAGAATCACTGTAATTAGGTAAAGATTTTATCTAGAAAGCATCAATAACTTGAAATTTTAAGAGGAAAAACCTCCCCTATGTTTCTTGCAGCAGTTTTAAGCACTGATGAAATAACCCATCCCTGGCAAACCTGCTGAGGTGGCCATGAGGAGACTGAGGGCTAAAGCTGAAGGCAGAGTTTATAGGGCTGTTCTTAAACATCCAGTACATTAAATAGGAGGTATTTTCTCTCTTGCTTAATCTCAAAGTTAGTTATCAAAATTTAGGTGAGAATTGAGATAAAGAGAAATAACTAAATGAGGGCTGTGAACATTCCCACCATTCCAGCTGACTGGTGACATGGCAATGCTACAGATCTCAGCACCTCCCCTGCTAAATCCATTTACTTTGTTAGTGGTGTGTTCACAGTCGTTCATATCAGACCTCTCAACTCAATATATGGGTTTATTAACGTTTGTATATAAATATAGCTCAAAAGTAGAGAATTTGATTTTGTAAGCATAAAACTCTTAGGAAAAAAATCAATAAAAGTCTATTTTATTCTGAGGGCTGAAGTCTGTCAGCACACTACATGTAGAAACTGTGCAGATATACATCTGGGCTAATAGTAAAATACAGTTTAATACTTAATCACTAATAATTGAAAAGTTAACACAGCCACAGGAAACAATTATCAAAATAAGAGTGTAACAAGGCCCAGAAAAAGAACTTTTTCCTGATTGAAGATAAGCAATTGAAGCTCTGTGCACATCTAATTTTTAATAACAAGCCTTCATGCATTCCCTACAGCCACCAGTATTAAGTTGGTTTCATAAATACCCACCGAGATCCTGACTCATTCTGGGTTTTATTGCTCAGCTCCCGTTTCCAGCAGAGGGTTTTTGGCATCCTTTGTGGTAGTAACAGCTCTGTACACACGGGGTCTTTCCCAACTGTGGGGGATCCTGACTGACTCAGAAAACTGGAGTTTGATCTAGAACTGTGTGGGAAGCAAAATAATCACACACTGCCAGAAGCCAGTCAGCAGAAAGGGAGGATTTTCTGGAACTTCATGAAAATCCTGGGGAGTTCTGGCATCCCTCTTCCTCCTGCTTAAAAATATTTCTCATGTGCTCCTTATTTCCTTATCACTAACACTTCCCTTCCACTGGCCAAGCTCCCTGGCTCTCAAAAAGGGAATTCTACTCCAAAGTCCAACCCAATCTCTTCATGCCCTTGTTCCTCTTTCAGAGCTATTTCACTTTTTTTTTTTTTAATTTTCTTTGAATTGTGCTGATTTTGATAGGTATTAGGAAGCAGAGATTGAGCTGTTCTGTGTGGAATCCTCGGGGGGTTGGTGCCCTCAGGATGTTCAAGATCCTTCCATGTGGTTATGACATCTCAAGCATGCCAAGATTTAACTCCATTTCTTGATTATGTGATTATTCTTTTAGAAATATATTGATTACATGATCAGAAGCTGCAGCACTATTTCCTAGTCTGGGTCCTCTTTCATTCTTCAACCAATAGATACTAAATGCAAAAAGTAGTTGGAATAGGTCTTCCAAAACTAGTTATACTCTGAATTTTAGATGCTGTCCAAGTTAACACCAATTGGGTTTAAGTTCTCCCTTGCACTTAAAATACACAGAAGGCTGTGGATGGGTCAGAGCACATAGAGGTGGAAAGGAAGGAAAGTTCTCCTCCATCCCCTGCAGGTCAGAGAAGGGAAGAGCTGCCAGGAAGGTCTCAGGAAATCAGCTTTAACATGCAGTTGGTTGACTCAGGGGAATGGTGCTCCAGGAAAACAATTTGACCCGGTAATTCCATGGAATGAGGACAATAATCACAGATTTGACTCTTCTCCATAATATTGAACAGGGCAACCCCTCAGAGCAGGACGTGAAACAAGCCATGGGCAGCAGAACAGCCCAGATATTCCCCAAATTAAACCATTTTATGAGGATAAACAGTAAGGAAGTGGATAATAAGCTGGGTTCCTAATGTCAGAATATTCCTGCTGCACAAACACATCTCTCCTTTCAGGTTCTTGGGGCTCTGAAAAGGCTTTATGAGCTTTTTCCTTCCTAAAGCAAGAGCCAAGCAGCCTCTCTAATTTGACAGCCCCCAGGTTGGCAGGCACCTCTTATCCCTGAGGTTTCTGTGTGACTGGTTAATGGCAATCAGGGAGATTTTCAAGCAGATGACAGAAGCTGGGTTGCAGTTCTGAGGGGGGTTTGATGGGCCATCAATCCCCCTGCAGGGGATCCAGCCCCTTGTACTCCAGAGCAGTCTATGAATGAAAACCTTTTTTTCCCTCTCCTGCAAATTTACTTCAGTATTTTAATGAAAAACATTGTATCAGATGCAAGTCTGAAGAATAAAGCCCAATAAATTACACATTTTCAGGATTTAATATGCTGTGTCTGCGGGGCAGGTGTTATGAATAGGATGCTCTTTGCAGTTCTTCGGGGGAGATAAGAGTAGTATTTCTCAAAAGAACACAGATAAAGCAGTCTAAGGCTGTCTTGGGGTACAGCAAATCACCTTCTCACCAGAGCTTTCCCTAAAATTAAACACTGAGTTTATTTGGATGGAATGTGTGTACAGACAAGAAGAAAAAGGAGGCATTATTTGCAGGTAAAAACCCCCAAACCTTAAATATTATAAATCCCCAAGGATGTGTCCTGAGGCTTTACACCACTATTACATGTCCTACAGGCCCTTGGTTTTTTATTACCTTTTAATACCGAGCTCCACATCCAGATTTTGGAAGCTCTTTCAACTGACATCATTTGCAGCTTGATTTGTCTGTATTTTACACAGTTCAAACCTGGAAATAGCTTATTTCCTGATGACATTGGAGACTTTAAAAACCTCAGTAGAAAAGGCTTCCTATCAAGCCCAATTGCTCAATATTTGTCTAAATAGACAGGATTGCACTTGGAAATGTAATCCCTGGGAAAGGAGCCCATTCCATAGGCTAGCTGTAAATATCCTGGGCTTTAAACTCCAAGTCCTCTTTCTCCAGGATGTGCAAGGTCACTGATGCTCTTGGAGTGAGGCTGATCAGCATTTTAGGCCGGGTTTAGTGTTGTGCTCACCCTGTGATTTGGTGGTGCCCCTGTTTCAGTGCCTCTCCCTCCTAAAGCCCTGAAGGTGATTTGCTCACCTGGAGCACGGCACCAATCCCTGTTTTCCCTACACAAACCGGGGGGATTCAGAACTGCAAAGTCTCTACTGAAGCTCAAAGCAAAACAGGTCCTGTTTTACCACAACATACACACAGCATCCTGTCCTTGAGCTTGTCCAGCTGCCTTCTCCTGCCTGCAGTGATCCCAACCCTCCACTGCCTGCAGTGATCCCAACCCTCACTGCCTGCAGTGATCCCACCCTTCACTGCCTGCAGTGATCCCACCCTTCAGTGCCTGCAGTGATCCCACCCTCCACTGCCTGCAGTGAGTGATCCCAGCCTGGGCTCTTTATGGCCCAGTCCATCTCCAGAGTTGCTCCCAGTGTAGTCAGACCTTCAGTCCACATCCTTCCCAGCCCAGCCTCTCCCAGTGTCCCCTCTCTAACAGGCCCTTCCTTGCACAGAACCACAGGATGGGTCAGGCTGGAAGGGACACACTGTCCCATCTTGTCCCAGCTCCTGCTCCAGCAGGGCCATCCCAGCGCACACAGCTCCAAACTGTGTCCAGATGGTTCTGGAATATCCCCAGTGAGGAGACTCCACACCCCCTCTGGGCAACCTGTTCCTGCACAGCAAAGAAGTTCTTCCTCATGTTCAGGTGGAACTTCCTGGGCATCAGTTTGTGCCCGTGGCTCCTGTCCCATTGCTGGGCCCCTCCGAGCAGAGCCTGGAAAACACCTTGTGCTGATCCCAGTCTGATCTCGGTGTTCCTGGTGCTCCTGAAGCTCCAGCAGTTCTTATCCCTGACAAAACCCCTGGGTGCTGCCAGGCTGTCTAACCTGCATTCCCCCTGGACCCACCTGGCTCCAGGCTGCAGCAGCCCAGGACAGGTTTTCCGGAGCTGATGGATGGGGGGTGTTGGTATGGCAGCAGTTCCCAAAGGCTGGAATGGGAATGCACAGCCTGCACGAGTCATTAGCAGAACATCAGCACAGACAATTTTCCACCAGACTAGCTCCGATGGAGGCTCAATCTGGGAAAATGTTTCTGTGGATAGAAGGGAGGAACTGGGATCAGTGTGTGCTCCTGGCTCACAGCAATGGCAGAATAAATTGCTTGTCTTAGCCCGAGGTAATTTTCTTTGTGGATCTGATCCCTCCAACTTTTCCCTCAGCACACCCAGTGCAGATGGCTCCTGACCAAAGCCTGGGTGATGCTGCTGCAGTAGAAGGCTTGCAAGAATGAACCACTTCAGTGAGGAGAGGGAAGATCTCCTGTGGCAGCATCACTGTTCCAAAGCAGACACCCAGATATGCAAGTGCAAACAATATTGTTTCCCTTTTTTAACAGTGACCATTAATACACAGTTGTCAGGGAAGTGACAACACTTTGTCTTCCTATTACCAAGCAAAAATGCTTAATATCTGTTCTTTTTAGTTGGCAGGTTAACTGTGAACACTTTTAATGAACAGCTTATTTCATGCTTGTCCCTTCATATTCTCCTCTCACTGCTCTGGGGGCTTTGGAATGTTCTTTTTCTTTGGATCGCCCAACCAAACAGAGAAACACTTCCAGAGCCACCAGCAAGGCTGTGGCTGGAGTACACCCCTCTTCCCAGCACTCCCCTCTTCCCAGCACACCCCTCTTCCCAGCACACCCCTCTTCCCAAGGGAAGCTGCAATGAAGGACCTTCTCCTCCATCACCAGACACCTGCCCTCATAATCGTGGGCCAAACAAATTCTCACTATCAACCAGTTTTCCGAACCCTGGGGGAGAGGGGATTCTTGGACAAACCTCCCCATGGCATTTCCAGGATGGGAGACAGGAATGGTGCTCCTTTCTGTCCCCAAGGAACAGGAACAAGCCAATATCCCAGTCAGCTGCTGTGGGTTTGCTGGTGACAGAAATGTGGTTTCTGACTGCCCTGGGCCCTGGAGGTGCCATGGAAAATGCATTTATTGAGCTCTGAGTAAAATAATTCCCTCTGTATCCCTCACATAAAATTAGCCATTATTTCTGCTGCTATCAAGTTACCAGCTGTTACAACTGCTGTTGTGGGCTGGAACACTAGAAAATAGGAATTTAACAAATGAGAGGGAAGGCAGAGAATGCTAAAACCTTTCCTTCACACACTCGGTGTCTCCTGAAAGGAGCTGTAACACCCCCTTCCTGTTCAGGGGGAGTTTCCTCACCCACCATTTTTAAAAGACATTTTTAAGACAGAATTAAAGGAAGTGCCATCAGCCATGTGTTAATATTAAATAGCATTTTCAGAAAAAATCCCAGCCAAATCTGTGCTGGGACTGTGCTGAGGGAGGACATTTAGAGGACAGATATTTGCCTCTAATGCAGAAAGCCCAGAGCTGCTGCTCTGCCCCTTCTGGTGTTTCTTTAGGAAACATTCCCTGGCCTTCAGCACTCCTGTTCTCCATTCACTCCCACCAGTTCCAGTGGGAGCTGGGCACTTTCCCAGGAGCCACCCCTGGTTTATCCAGATGGGCTGGTGATTATTCCCTGGTGACTGTTTGGAACTGCTCACTGTCAGATGTTGTTTTCAAAGCCTGGTTGTCCTCCAGCTTATCCACAAAAAAAATATTCCTACAGACGTAACTTGTCTGGTTTTTATCTGAAAAGATGTGATTATCATGGAATCAGTAAGGTTGGAAAAGACCTCTCAGATCACCCAGTCCAACCATCAACCAGCACCACCTTGTTCTCCACTAACCCATGTCCTCCAGTGCCAAATCCCCATGTTTTGCAGGGCTGGTGACTCCACCACCTCCCTGGGCAGCTGTGCCAGGGCTGGACAACATTTTCAGTGAAGAAATTTTCCTGATATCCAATCTGAACCTCTCCTGGCACAACCTGAGACTGTTTCCTGTCTTCATTATAATTCTAGACAGGACTTCAGACCCTGAGAGGAGTCCAACATTCCAGCACCACATTCATCCAGCAGAAAACCTTGTGCCATTTTATTCCCTCAGACATCCAACGTGCAGAGGTGTCTGGGACCAGTTCTGCCAGTGCTGGCCAGACTGGAAGGCTGAGAATCCAGGGGCAGAGGGGCAGCTTTTGGTGACCTCTCTGCTGCCTCTTTAGCTCTGCTCAGAGCGAGGGATGAGGTTTTACACATCACAAGGAGCTAAAACAAAGGTCCAGGACTTGGGCTGTCCCTCACACCAGCACAGCACTGATGGGCTGGAACACGTGGAGCTGGTTGGAATTTACTCTGTGATTACCCTGGATTTTCATTTATAGGCTCATCCCAGCTGCCCTGGGCTGGGGGAGGCTGGAGACAGCAATGTGCAGGTCATTCTAAACAACATTTGCAGTTAAAGAAAATTAAATCCATTTGCAGGAGAAAATAGCTGGAGAAGAGAGAGAGTTGCTATAACTTTTGAAATCATATATTTGCAGTGATCATAAACCCAGAGCTCTGTTCAGTAAACCCAGAAATGCCTTCTTACCACAGATGAACAATAACTGCCACGTGCAAGTAAGAGGATATAAATATTCAACACAGAAAGGATCAAATTTGATTTTTTTATTTTTTTGCACCATCTGGACATGCTCTGACATATTTTAAAAGAATCTTTGAAGTCCTTTTCAGGCAGTTTGATTTTTAGAGTATTATATGATTCCTATAGATACAGCAGGGCTAAATCAGCAGGAGAGCATCATTAGAGCCCTCAGCTCTGCGAGGCACAGACTCACCTCTCTGCACCCACTGAGGAACCAGGTCCAGGAGAGGCTCTGGGGGCACCTCCTGGACCTGCCTGAGATCCTCACTGGGTGAAAGCTCTGCACAATTAACTGGCAAATGCTGCCATTTGAAAAGTCTGCAATTAAATCAATTGAACCCCAGATTTCATCAATTTTCCTAGAACTGCCTGGGTCGGGTCAGCTACAAATGTGTTGCTGTTGAGGGAAACATCCCTCAGTCAGCACAGCTCGGTTTGTTCCAGGCTCCACCACCCCCTGGTAACACATTCCCTACCATTACCATGCCATTAGGATTTGATTCTTTAATGCAGTCAATGTCTCAGTCAATTCTTCCATCAGTTGAAAGTTATTAGAGAAGGAATGTTGGTTCTACAACGTGTTTTCCCCTCTCCAGCAAAGCCCTCTCAGCTCTCATTCAAGTGTCAGAGAAAATCTGACTCCACAGGGTCAAATGCTTTTCTGCCTCCCATTCCTCCCTCCCTTCCCCCAAAGCACAACCAGTTTAAAGAATAACAGTATAAAAATAAATGTGCAAATGCTGTTTAAGGGGTTCTACCTACAGCACTGTATCACAATCTGAAATGAAACACTCTCACTCTAATATGCAGATCAGATGTGGAAGAGTGTAGTACAAATGGCATTCCTGTCACCTCTATCCAGATGACTATTTTAAACCTATTTTTAAAAGCTGTATTTAGTTTTATTATTTTATATTGTACTGCTTTTTGTGGGCTGTGACTCAGTTGAGGCTTCACTGCATTTTAATTGACAAAGGCATTTTCCTGCTTTCTGCCATTCCTGTTGTGTTCCCTCAGATATCCCAGAATCACTGAGAGTTTTGGGTTGGAAGGGACCTTCAGGATCACCTTGTTTCACCCCCATGGGCAGGGACACCTTCCAGTAGTCCACGTTGCTCTGAGCCCTGTCCAGCCTGGCCTTGGACACTTCCAGGGATGGGGAATCCCTGTTTGCTCTACTTACATAAAAAGACAAAACTGTGGGTTAATTTAAATGGACTCTTGCATGAAGAACTTCAGGCTAAGCAGATATTAAGGTGTGGTTTACACAGCAATCAGGAGATGTGATGAACAGTCCATATGATCCCAATGCAGTACAAACAGCTCAAATAAGGGCACTACATTCATTTAATCAAATTTACTGCTATTGTTTGGTGCTGAGCTGGATTAAATCTAAGCTGTTATCTGGAACTGATTTGATTAACTGGGATGAATTTTGGCAAAGTTCATATGCATTTAGCTTCAAACTTACAAACCAACAGCTTCCTGAGCCTTAATTCCTGAAATCCGAGCTCGGGGACAGCCCTGGCATTGCCTCCCATGGGATTGTGCTCCAACACTCCTTCAGACCTCGCTGTGCTCACCAGCACACCCTCCTCCCTCAGCACTTCCCAAGCCAGTCCAACAGCTGATGCAGAGGAAAACAGAAAGGTATCCCAAAGGTTTGGGTTCAGATAATTCACTGAGAGATTTCTCATGCTACACCAAGTAGGAGGGAGTTCCAAACCCTGCATAACTTAGCGATACCAGAGCAGGATTTGTGTAAGAGATTAGTGTTAAAATAATGATTGTTTTCAGGTGTTTTTCTTCAAAGCTCGAAGAAACTAAATAATAGATGAACTGTGTATGAGCTGAGCGTAACATATACCCTAATCTATTTTCAGGAACATCTTCAGACACTGATTTGCAGAAGATTCTGGAGCACAAAGGAGCAGCTGAGGGTCTTCAGAGTGTTGCTTCTCTTCTCTAAAGTCAGCAAGTCATCTTTCACCTTCTGGATGTCCAAGCCTTTCACCTTAAACTTCAAGCTTTACATTTGCTGCCTGCTAAGGGATCAGCCTCTCCCTGTGGTGGGATTTTAGGGAGCTGAACTCCCTCTCTGGCCAGCATGGCAAAGGTGAGAGCCGTTTTAACTGTGTGCCACGTGGTGCTGGAATTGTTAGTGAATTCATTGACTGAGTCTTCCATACAGAGCAGTGAATGTCCCCAGCTCTGTGTCTGTGAAATCAGGCCCTGGTTCACACCGCAGTCCACGTACAGGGAAGCCACAACAGTCGACTGCAACGACCTTCGACTGACAAAAATCCCCAGCAACCTCTCCAGTGACACCCAAGTCCTGCTGCTGCAGAGCAACAACATCGCAAAGACCACGGACGAGCTCCAGCAGCTCTTTAATTTAACAGAGCTGGATTTTTCACAAAATAACTTCACAAGTATCAAAGACGTGGGGCTCTCAAATCTCACCCAACTCACCACTTTGCACCTGGAGGAGAACCAGATCACGGAGATGACCGACTACTGCCTGCAAGACCTCTGCAACCTCCAGGAGCTCTACATAAATCACAACCAGATCAGCAGCATTTCTGCAAATGCGTTCTCTGGCCTGAAGAACCTGCTGAGATTACACCTCAACTCCAACAAATTAAAGGTCATTGACAGCCGTTGGTTTGATTCGACTCCCAACTTAGAGATTCTCATGATTGGAGAAAACCCGGTGATTGGAATACTGGATATGAATTTCAAGCCACTCTCAAATTTAAGGAGTCTGGTTTTGGCAGGGATGTACCTAACAGACATTCCTGGCAATGCCCTGGTAGGCTTGGATAGTCTTGAAAGTCTTTCCTTCTATGACAACAAATTGGTGAAAGTTCCTCAGCTTGCGCTTGAGAAAGTTCCAAATTTAAAATTCCTGGATCTCAACAAAAACCCGATTCATAAAATTCAAGAAGGGGATTTTAAAAACATGCTCAGGTTGAAAGAGCTCGGGATCAACAACATGGGCGAGCTGGTTTCTGTGGACAGGTACGCGCTGGACAACCTGCCGGAACTCACCAAGCTGGAGGCCACCAACAACCCAAAGCTGTCCTACATCCACCGCTCGGCGTTCCGCAACGTGCCCGCCCTGGAGAGCCTGATGCTCAACAACAACGCCTTGAACGCAGTCTACCAAAAGACCGTGGAGTCCCTCCCAAACCTGCGAGAGATCAGCATCCACAGCAACCCGCTGCGCTGCGACTGCGTCATCCACTGGATCAACTCCAACAAAACCAACATCCGCTTCATGGAGCCCCTCTCCATGTTCTGTGCCATGCCTCCGGAATACCGGGGCCAGCAGGTGAAGGAAGTGCTAATACAGGATTCCAACGAGCAGTGTCTTCCAATGATCTCCCACGAGACCTTCCCCAATCACCTCAACCTGGACATCGGCATGACGGTGTTTTTGGATTGTCGGGCCATGGCGGAACCGGAGCCAGAGATTTACTGGGTCACTCCCCTGGGCAATAAAGTCACCGTGGAAAGCCTCTCTGACAAATACAAGCTGAGCAGTGAGGGCACCTTGGAAATCTCCAACATCCAGGTGGAAGATTCCGGGAGATACACCTGTGTGGCTCAGAACATAGAAGGGGCTGACACGAGGGTCGCCACCATCCGCGTGAACGGGACGCTCCTGGACGGGACCCAGGTCCTGAAAATCTACGTCAAGCAGGCCGAGTCACATTCCATCCTGGTCTCCTGGAAAGTCAATTCCAACGTCATGACTTCCAACCTGAAATGGTCGTCGGCCACGATGAAGATCGACAACCCCCACATCACGTACACCGCCAGGGTGCCGGTGGATGTCCACGAATACAACCTCACGCATCTGCAGCCCTCCACGGACTACGAGGTGTGCCTGACGGTGTCCAACATCCACCAGCAGACGCAGAGGTCCTGCGTCAACGTCACGACCAAGAACGCGGCCTTTGCGCTGGACATCTCCGACCAGGAGACCAGCACGGCCCTGGCGGCGGTGATGGGCTCCATGTTTGCCGTCATCAGCCTCGCCTCCGTCTCCGTTTATATTGCAAAAAGGTTCAAGAGAAAAAACTACCACCACTCACTGAAAAAATATATGCAAAAGACCTCCTCAATCCCCCTGAACGAGCTCTACCCTCCCCTTATTAACCTCTGGGAAGGGGACAGCGAAAAGGACAAGGACGGCTCTGCAGAGACCAAGCCGACGCAGGTGGACACATCCAGAAGCTATTACATGTGGTAACTCAGAGGATATTTTGCTTCTGGTAGTAAGGAGCACAAAGACTTTTTTGCTTTATTCTGCAAAAACGACGAGTTGAAGACTTTTGTATTTTTGCCTTTGCTGGGGCGTGGCGGCGCGCGGGACAGGTGGACGTGGCAGGAGGTTTCCGTACGGCGTATCGCAGCGGTCTGACCCAAATGGCAGCTTCACCCGCCTTCCAATCCTCCGGTATTTTATATTGGTTTCCTTTTTTTTTTTTTTTTTTTTTTTAGTTATTGTGCTCAACTTCCCGCTGTTCTAACTCGGTGCTGACAGAGGAGGGAGGGGCTGGGTGGCCCCGCTGTCCCCGAGCCGTCCCGAGGCGCAGCAGCTCCCGAGCCAAGGCCGGTTTGGGACCCGCAGGGAACGGGGTTTGTGAGCCCACTCTGAGGACTCGGACCCTGAGAGAAGGAGACCCTGAAGGATGTTAGTTGACTGTACTGTAATGTTGTATCAACTGATTTGAATGTTTTTTGACTTTGAACAATGAGTTCCCTTTTTTATTATTATTATTATTATAATTATTATTATTATTATTTTTGTAGTAGTTGAAGGCTTAGGCAAAGCTAACAGGCAATAGGAATATGTACATCCGATTTTCTAATGTAACAGACTAAATGGTATTTGTTCTCTTCTTTTTATTCTATTTAGTAGACACTTTTGAAGAATTACTAGAGTTTTGTTGTGTTTAAATCACCAACACACGGTGTTTAATGAAGGCAGAGCTATAATAAATTTAGTTTGGTTCTGATTTTTTTTATTTTAGAAGTCACAATAATGTATTGGGTTTAGCTGTCACTAGTTTGACTGGTGATCATGTTTTGACATAAAATATATCCAAAATGTTATATAAAAATATTGTGGGGGTTTTTCTTGATGGAATTAAGTTTCAACAAAGTTCCAGATTCGGTTTTTTATGTATTTATTTTATAGCAGTATTTTCTCTGCATTAGATGCAAAATAGTGAGAATAATTTAATGAGAGCAATGTCTCGGTATGGCTTTTGGACTGAGTGTCACATGCAGAATCCAAACTGTTTGGCATCAGGAACACAGCAAAAATAATTGAGAGTGTGTAACAGGCCCTTTTCCTTTTTTTCTACTTTTCAGTTTATATTCTGAGCTAAGATTGAAATGAAGCTGACATTTAGCTGTCATTACCATCAATTAGGACAGAAAAACAACTCACTGCTACCAAACTGAAATAAACCACTTAAATCTTGGCATATACTTTAAAAAAAAATTGGATTCATGTTCCTTTAAAAGCAGAAATTAAGATTAAAACTAACAAGAAAGTTATGTTTGGGTCCAACACTGAACTGTATTTTTTACAGGCTTAAAATTAAGCAGTTTTCTGAGTACTTGACTGAATTCCTGTGGTCAAGTGCAACCTCAGAGAGCAGGGCTGTGATGTGTGCACTGGGTACAATATAAAGGCATCATTTACAGCTGAACCCACGGAATTGTTGTCCCTTGTCTTTTCTGAATCCAGGGAAGTCCTGCCTGGGGACTGTGGGGTGGGACCTGCTCAACACGTGCTTACACTCACACAAGGCCCCCAAGCCACGAGCACAGCGTTTCCTACACTTTGTGACCACTGTCACTGTGCAATTTTTACATGTTTTACAGACCAAATACATCCCTGGTAAGTCGAAGTTAATTGTTCAAATGGTGGATGTGCCTGAGGTCTGGGGCTCTTTGAAGTTTTTAACTTACTGCCTTCTCAGATATATCCAAGACCCCCAAAAAAATTTACAGAAAAGCTTCAAACTTCTTCTCCCTTGTCTAAAAGTGAAAAATTATCAGCACAGTTTCATGAATAAGTTGCTTTGGTGCAAAAACTCAAGTCCATTCCTTGGTCCCCTGCCTTGTTGATCTTGTGTTTCAAGGTGAAGCTGCTAATCCTGCATTTAAATCTAGTCCTTGTGCTGCTGTACACAGTCCTTTCTGTGTTCATGAGATCTCATACATTTTTAATCATGTGGCAATTAGATGTTGGGATCAGACAAGTGTCTTTTGATCACGGAGAAGTCACAGGGTGGAAGGATTTATTCATCACCTCCTCCTGTATTTGTTTGTAATGTTAATGGGAAATTTCCTCCTGGCTTTTTGTCCAGCAGAGCTGCAGAGCAATAATTACCATCCTGTCTGTGTGCTGTGCTAACCTTAAAACTGCAGGCATGGGGAATTCATCTCTGTTGCAGTAAAGGTTCACTCTACTTTTGCCAGAGGAAAGGACACTGAGGACAAGGTTGGCCACGGAATGTTGGCTTCCAGCTTGCCTGGCATTGTCTTTAGAAAGCAACCACTGAAGAGGTGTCAGAAGGTGCAAAGGCCCCTGTTCCATCATCTCAGCTCCCTGCAGCACTTGTGCAGGCTCACACAGAGCCCACAGCTCTGCCTGCACTCCCACTGAGTCTGGGGGTCCAAGGTTCATCAGTGCCCATGAGTTGACCTACACACGGGGCTGCCCCCAGAACAGCCCCCCTGCTCGTCCCGTCCCTGTCCCCACCTCCCATCCTTGACTCCAAATGCTTGGGGATCTCCCTGCCCTCTGAGCACCCTCCTGTCACCCGTCCCTGCTGGTGGGACACCCACACCAGCCCTGGGCGAGTTCTCACCCAGCTCTTCTGCAAACCTGGGCAGCTGCAGAGACAGTGCCTGGCCAAAAGGACGGTGGTGGGGATGGAGGAGGACAGAGCAGCACCCCAGCAGCTCAGAGGGGAAGGAAAGCCATGTTCAACATGTTCCTCTCCACTGGGAATAGCGGGCCTTGTGTTCCCTGCAGCCCTGTTTGGCACTTTGCTGTCATTTGTTATCTTTCTAGAGCAGAGCTGCTGGAGAACTGCAGGGGAAAATGGCTTTAAACAGCCACACACTTCTCTTGAGATGTGCTGACCTGCAGGATTCCAGGGAAGCTGCTGTTGCTGGGAATCCTGGAGGGAGATGCAGTTACCTGAGAGCAGCCAGAAGCACCTAGTTAAGGCAGTGTGTTCTGCCACCCATGAGCAGTGTTTTCAGCCTTTTAATCTGACCCCACAGAATTCTGCAGAGATCCCCTGGATATTTAAAATTTTGCCAATAAAAGACTAAAAAGTGGGGGAGAGATTAATCACATGTGGCATATAATCGTAGTAAATAACCTTCAACCTCGTGCCAGCAATTTTATTGTGAGCAAAAAGAAAAACACTCTAATTGCCTTCAAAACATATTTGCATCTGCTCCTCACTGAAGACAAAAAACACCCCCAGTTTGCTCAGAATCAGGGATTGAGACTGGCCACTTGGAAAACAGTAGGGGAAGGCCACTGTTAGCTTTCATTTGGGTAACAGTTCAACAGTGCTGAGTAAGAGGACACATTTCATACCCAACTAAACTTCTGCACTGTTACTTCCCCTTGGCTGCCCAACAGTAAAATATTTCAGTCCCCTGAAGAGTAAATAACTCGCTCAGCTGTGGGATGCAGGATTCCAGCTAAATCCACTTTTCATTCCTCACTTAAATCATAATATTCTGAGGGTACTTTCTTGGGGTCTTGGGATGAAGAGCACAGAGCCAGCAATGTGTTCCCACAAGCTGCCCTGCAGCCCTGCCCCACGAGGACTCACTGGGTTACTGGAGGAAGGCTGTGAAAAGACTTAACAGATTGGGCCACTGGTTTCATGAAAGGGTTAAAACTGGAAGTAGGTCAGGGAATTGGGACCAGAGAGAAGGGCATAAACTGGACCTATTGCCACTGACAATCTGGGACATCAGTGATAAAGGAGCATCTTCTTGGAGTTCAAATCAGGCAACTCCTTTTGCTTTGTGCTGCAACCTTGAAAACAAGACTGAGGACAAAGCACAGTGAAATTCCTGAAATTATTGGGATAAGCAGCTGAGATCCCAGCTGTGCCACCTCCCACCTGGTCCCTGCTCACACCCAGCACCCCCATCCCCTGCCCAAAGCCCTTCCCCTGCCTCCCTGCTCCAGCTCTCCACCCCTCCTTATTCCTCAGCACACCATGACCCTCTGTTGTGTTCTCTACCTGTATGGAAGCAACAAAACACTCCTTTTTCTCTTTAGGGAGATAAAGATTTCCCATCGAATTTGTACTCTTGTATGCTTAGGTCAAGTAGAGCAGAGGAATGCTGGAGCACAATAAAAGCATCACATCAACAGTTTTTTAAGATATGTGAAAATAAATACTTTGGAAAAATCCAGAATTGATCACTAAGTACAATTTTCAAGTGACTTAAGAGCTCACAGCTCATTAACTGCAGTGGTGCATTGGTTCAAAATCAGGTAAATGAGATTTTTCTCGGGTGCATCTGGAAGCATTAACTGTCCTTAAATTCTGAGCAGCTGTGAAACATTTTCTGTGGAATTTTATAGTACAGACTTGAAAACCATAATTTTTATCTCAGTTATGGGGGTGGGGAGATGGGATTTAAATCATATAATCCTCAGTGGAGTCACTGATTTGCAGTGATTAAAGGTGGTAAAAAAAAAAATGTTTAAAAACTGCAGCTCCAGGTTGCTGCTCACAACTGGAGTAAAAGTTCCTTGCAGGTGTTTGAAATGGGAGCTTTTCCTACTGGGGCATATTCTGCTGGACTGGATTCCAAAAAGGAATCAGAAAAGATCAGGGTGGGGAACAACAAAGATCCCCAAGTATTGCCTGCCTTCAGTGTGAACAGGATCAGCACTGTGCAGTGTAAGGGCTGTGGGTCATTCACAAACCCACTGCTCTACACATGAACAAGAGCAAGTGTGCCTAACTAATTGTTGTGTTCCAGGTATGAAACTACCCTTCTATCCTTCCTATTCCAGTTGAAGAGTTCTCTATAATAATAATTTTAAAAAGGAGTTCTACACCCTCGACTCAATGACATGTTTGTGTTTCCCTGCAAACCAAGGCACACTCAGATGCAGATGCTCAGCAGCTGCTGCAGCCTGGCAGGAGTGTTTGCAGCCACACTGGGAAGAAACAACCCCAATCCACCTGTCTGAGCTTTAAATAGTGACCTGTCACTCCCATGGCCGTGCCCTGAGGCTGCCAGGCCACCCCCCTGGAGTCCCAGTGCCCACAGGAACGGATCATGGATGGACATCAGCCTTGTGCTGAAAAACAGAATCATGGAGCCCCAGAATCCCTGAATGGTTTGGGCTGGAAGGGACCTTGAAGCCCATCCAGGTGCCCCCCATGCCATGGGCAGGAACACCTTCCAGTAGCCCAGTTGCTCCAAACCCAACCCAACCCACTCCATAATTCCATGATAACAGATTTTACTGCTTCTCTCCCCTTTGGTGACACAAACCCACGGCTGTTTGGACATGGCTTTGGAGACCAAGGCAGCAATAAACCTGGCACTGACAATGCCATTGCCCTGGTTGGACTCACAGAATTTAGCCAAACTTCTGCCAGTTTTTAGGAAGCAGAGTTGAAGCCCAGTGCTGTTGCAGGAGACTGTGCCATAACCTACATAAAGTGCAGAGTAAACCATGACCTGATATTCTGCTGATCTAAATACACAAAGGAGGAGGGAAATCACGGCGGGAGCATCTGCACAGGCTCATATTTGAGCAATTATGGAGCAAGGCTTAGTGTGAGAGCACAGCCCAGGGAGCATCTGGCTGCTCCTGCCCCTCCTCCCGTGCTGCCGAGGGGAAGCACAACCATCAGGCCCAGCAGCTCCTCGGGAGTGACCTGAACGTGTCCTGGAGAACAGTTAAAGGAAGGTGCAGATGTTTAAGTGCTCCAGTGAACAGCACTCAGGGAGCTCCTGCGATGGCAGCAGCTATTTAAGGCCGTTTGCAGGTCCCTAAACAGCAGATTCAAATGGCTTTTGTGGGGAAGGATGTTAGCAGTTGCTGTACTGCTCCTTATCCCCCCCAGAGAGGAGTTTTGCTGTCACACATCCCACGGGACCAATGTCAGAGAAGTGGCTGCTGTGGCTTCCACATTCTGGCATGTCAAGGCTGAGGGTGACAGTGGGGCTATGAATGTTCAAGGTTATCAACCACAGTGAGCTTTTCCTGAGCTGTTTATCAGAAGAGATTGGGAGAGTTATGCTGCAGCTCCAGTTATATTTTAATGGAGCCTGGACACTTCATTTCCCTTGGCCCAATCTGAAAACCCCAGCTCAGAAGAGCTCTCAGTTAGTTTGCTTTCCCCAGTGATTCATTCTCCTTCACATAATTGTAGGAATTGAACTCACACAGGGGCTCTGATCCTTATCTTCCCAAAGTCAATCAGAGCTGTGCTCCTGCTGTAGGCAACAGTTCATTTCCACAGCCTTCCTGAACTGCCCCTGAGAGTTTATTTAGGAGAGTGCCTTGACAGACAGAGACAAGGAGAAAGGCAGCAGAAAATAGACCAAAAAGAGATGTTACAAACCATGTAGAAGGGCACATTATTTCTTTCTAGTCCTTTCCTTTTCCTTTCTCCCTTTTCACATTTTTAACACAACTTCATTTACTTTATTTTTCCTGGGATGAGCCCTTGACAATGTTTTGTTCTGTCGAGATCTCAGCTGGTCTTTGGCTACCAGGTAGAACCAAAAAGCTAAATCCAAACATGATCCATAACCCATTCATTTTTTTAAGGTAATTACACTAAAAATTCACACTCTGAGCAAAGAAATTCCATGCACAGCTCTGCCCTCCCTTGCTCTGCTGAGGTGAGAAGGAGGGGACCTGTCTCTGTTAAAGATCCACAGCAAGACAAACACTCCAGTTCTCCAGCACAAGGAACAGGACCTGTGTCAACACAGGCAAGGAGCCTTTTCCTCCTCTGACACTGAAAACTGAGCAGCCTCAGGGGTCTCTCACTGGGTTCCACCCTCACGTTTATCCAGTCAGCAAACACAGGCCTGATAGCACAAGGTCAGACGATCAGCACAGATAAAACAGATACTTGGACTATTTTGCCTACAGCAAATCATTAAAAAGCTCTTTAATAATTCAAATCATATCAAAAACAAGACTACTCTAGTATTTAATATCAAGTTTTCTTATCTCTAAGGGAAGTCTGCATAGAAACCATCAGCACTGGGTGGCAGAAGCCACTGAATAAATGGTAATAAAGGGTTACCAATATTTCAGGTCTCCTCATCTGAAGAGCCCTAATGTTCTCTGACACCTTTAAGCCAAAACCTCCTTCTGCTGCAGGTACTTCTCCATGACCCCAAGGGCCTCGTCCTTCTGAAGCTCCTAAACCACAACCATTTACAAGTTGCTTCAGACCCTCAGTCCTCCTGGAAACCATCTCCATTGCTCTTTTGAAGACAGGCAAGACCTCTGAGGTCTCATCTCCTCAAAGAGCTTCTTCATTTTGTTATCCCTTAATGTTCTGAGTGAGGAAAACCAGTTTACACATAAAATCATTAATCTTAATATCTCCCCAATAGCCTGTGATTGTTCTAACCTGTGCCATGAAGGGAAGAAATTGCTGTCAAGGAATGAAAGGGCAAATAAATCCTCCCCAATTCATCCTGGAGATGAAGTCTGGAAAAGCTCCAGCCTCTCAATCAGCACATCCACGGCCCTGATTTACTCCAACGACTCTGAGCCAAACAGATCTCTTATCATTTCATTTGGGAAGGTACCAGACTGACAGATGGGGGCAGGAGCTGCTGTTATTGATGATCCCAAGTTCTGCTGAAGAGCTGCCATGTAACGACGGCTCCCTCTTCATGTAGAGCCTTCCAAGACAAGAGGCTCAGTGGGGAGGAGCAGAGGAGTCAAAGATGCATCTTAGGAAAAAAAGTGACAATCGGATCCACTTTAATTTGGATTAAACAGGGCAAGGCTGTGCTCTGCAGCAGAACCAATCGATGCTGCCCCGGGTTAGGTGATGATCCCAGGCTGGTCAATAGCCAGGGAAAACAATCTCCTTGTTGATCTGCCAGTGAATAAACAACCAGGAGGGTGTTTCTGCCTGAACCACCGGCCATTCAGGAGCAATGTGGGTGCTGATGAGACGACAGAGTTTCCTGTAGCTCGTGCTGAAAGAGCAGAAACTGCACGTGCAAACAGCACAGTTGTCCCAGCACTGAGTGAATGCCACATCACTGAGCTGGGAGCACGAGGGGGACTCAACGCTGCCACTGCTCCAGTCCCTGGGCAGAGCAGGAGGGCAGGAAGACACATTGCTGTGCCTGAGGGAGGACAAAGAGCTCTTGCACTGGTGTCACAGGCAGGGCTGGGAAGACAAATGAAACCACAAAGAGCTCAGGAGTTACCAGAAATGTACAGCAGCATCTCAGCACTGTCCACACACACTGCACACCTGCACTACTCGTGGAACATACATCAAACACACCACAACTCACAAATACATTGCTGCAATCTTCCTGTTCAGTATTTTTGTCAGACTTTCTGTTATGTAACATCTCAAAATCAGAAAAAGAACTAAACGTTATATATTGAGTTGGCATTTTAAAAAAGAGCTGGAATGTATAAATATCATCGGGCTTCAGTGCCCCAGGTACAAAATGACTTTTTGGGGAAAAAACATCCATTACAATTACACAAGAAAATAGGGAATAAAAATGAGCCAACGCTGGAAGGGGGACACACAGACAGGATCTCACTTAACTGGAAATCCCATCACCAATTAACATTTCCTGGAGACAAAGGACCAGTAAACCCTTGGCTGGAACAAGCTAGAAAGACATTTAACTACACATAAATAGAAAATATTTATATGCCCATACACAGATAAGTAAAAAATCCTAGAGATTAATAAAAAATGTACAAAAATTCCTGCTGGGCCCGGTATTGGGAACCCCACACTTGAGACAGGGCTTGGGAAGAGCCTGAATTGGGCTTTATGGACACGCTCTGCCTGCAGGACTGTTCAGGTGTGACACGGTACACTGTGACTGAGATGGATCTCCAAGGAGAATTTCCTTGACAGATCTGCAATCTGCTGGATTTCCTGGATTTATGGAAGTCAGGCAAAGGCTCCCAAAGTCCCAGCCCTGGTCCAAGGGCACCCCGTGCCTAAGGAGCGGAGCTGTGACGTGTGGAGCCGGTGGCTGTCGCAGCCGCATCCGGCACAGATCAGCCTCTGCCATTCCCAAGGAAATGTCAGTCTGGAGACACACAGAAAACATTCCCTCGAGGCTGGGTCAGTGCCAGCACACCCAGCACTGCCTGGAATGGCATTTCAGAGAACATGGGATGCCAGAAGGGTTTGGGTTGGAAGGGACCTTAAAGATCACCCAGTCCCCCCTGCCACGAGCAGGGACACCTTCCACGGGAAGGTTCCACTTCCACCTTCCAGCTGTCCTCAGATCTGCAGCCAAAGCAAAGCACAGGACTGTATCCAAGGTGTTGGAGCAGATCCACTCGGATCTCCTCCACTCTCATTCCCACAGCATCCCCTTCTGTGGCACCTTCTGACACTGCCTTCTCACTGACAAAGGAAAAATCATCCTGCCTTTGGCTGCTACAAATATTAATGCTGCAAGAAAGTGAATTAAAAATGTACCAGATGACAAATAGCTCCTAATTCAGTAACTGCAAGCAGAAAGGAGGAGAACAAGCAACCTGGCCCAGTGGAAGGTGTCCCTGCCTGTGGCAGGGGGTGGGACTGGATGAGCTTTAAGGTCCCTTCCAGCCCAAACCATCCTGGGACTCTCAGTCTCACAGGAACACAGCTGGGAGAAAGGGGGTGATGAATGTTCAGTGCAGGCCACTGACAGTCAGGACATTCCACACTGTCTGTGTCCAGGTCCATCTGCCCACAGAGGGGGGGTCTTGCAGTGACCAAGGCTCTGTCTTTCTTGAACTGCTCCACATCCCAACCTTTTAAATCTTTCAGTTTTTAATCCCATTTCTGATGAAATGCAATGCTCCTGCTCAGATACAAAGCATAAGCTTTCCTTCTGCCTGCAATCCAGGCTGTCACAGGCATGAATACCCAAAATCAGTATGCAACCAGGAGCACAGTTAAATTTATCCCAAATTGATATGGGAACCTCTGACAAACGTCTGTCAGCTCCCACAGGAGGAGGACAGGACCCAAATTCTGTGTACTCTTGCATCTTGCCTTTCTACAAGGGTCACTTCAAGGCAGAAACAGTCATTATCTTTTCAATACAAAACAATATAAAAGTTCCTAAGTGGTTCCAGTACATCCAATTATCCACCCCCTGGCATCCCCTCCTGGGCAGAGTCTCAGTAACAAGTATTTGCTGTCATTAGAGCCATCACTGCACCCGAACAGTGACACTGTCAGGAACAGCTCAACAAAACACTCGCTGCTTTTTCATGGTGAACCACCTGGATTTTCTCTATTAATTAGATAAAAAGTATAAAAGCTGTGAGCATTAATTAGCAAAGGCAGTTGCTGTGTCTCCATTCAGGAGGAGGAAAGCAAACAGCACTTGCTGTAGAAGCTCAGGGAGGATTTTCACCCTCTATCCCGTTTCCCATGGCACTGGGTCAGCCCAGCTGACAGCAGGTTGTCATTCCTGCTCTGTGCAATGGGAGATGTTTTCCTCTGTGCCATGAGGAAAGCAGGTACAAACACACACAGACAGCCCAGGAGGGGAGAGCAGGTCCCTGCAAGGTGGAGCTGCTCCCACCACGGGGGTCCTGCAGAGACCTCAGTGCCACGGCCACAGTCCTGCAGTAAATCATGGAATGCTTTGGGATGGGAGGGACCTTAAAGCCCATCCAGTCCCACCTCCTGCCATGGGCAGGGACACCTTCCACTAGCCCAGGTTGTTCCAAGCCCTGTCCAGCCTGGCCTTGGACACTGCAGGGATAACTAGAGCTGATGTGAGTCACAGTGACGGAGCCCCAGGCAGGCAGCTCAGGGACAGCACCTTCAGTGAAACACACAAACAGCCAAGGCCCCTCAGCCCACTGTTCCCAGGAGAGAAAACACACATTCAGCCTCTTTTAGTGTTTCTGGCCTTTCAAAGAGAAAGGAAGGGCAAAGAATCTCCCAGGTGCATCCAGCACCCAGCCCTGGATTCGGGAGCCCGGGGGGTCCCAGCTCTGCTGCAGCTGCCAAGTGCTGACAAAAATCCCTCCACCTTTGCCATGGGCTGCAGAGTCCTCCCCTGGACCTGTGTGGGCAGCACAGATGGGAGGATGAAGGTTCCTTTGCTCCCCACTGGTGTTCCCGTGGAGGGTGGGACCCCACAGCCCCCCCCAGCTGGCAGGGGAACACATAAGGGCTCACTGCAATGCACTGAACACACAGACATGGAAATAATTCCTTCTGGAGATGATTTTCCATGGTCTGGGGGTGTCTTGGGATTCTTTTTTGAGCGCAGAGAAAGAAAAACCAGGGTGCAATTTGCAGCTCCTTCCCTGAGCTGCTCTTAGGACAGCACAATAAACCCCTGCTGCTCTCTGCAGTCACACCTTCAATCTCCCCTTAATCTCTACTGAACATCTAAATGAAACTTTCTATGGAATATAAATGGGAAATAGTACTTGCTTAGCTCAAACATGTATTTTTATTTAATCTTGGGAGTGGGGGCTGATATGAGAAAAATGCTTTCAGGACAACAGGAGTGGATCCTGCAAACTGAGCTCTGCAAAACTGTCTCTAGACCTCAAACCACTCCAATTACTAATTAGCTTCCAATAAAACCAGGAGAAGAAAACAGCACAGGCCTTCCCTCTTTGCTGTAAATAAGCAGGTAAGAGTCAGGCACTCTCTGCTGGGATGAGCCACAGAGGGGCACAAACACTGGAGCACCTTCACCAGCATTATTTGTTCATTTGTCCCCAGCTAAACATGGCTCAGTCTACTGCAGCTTGTGGATAATACAGAACATACACTGTGTAATATAAAATAAACACTCTGCTCAGCACCACCAAGGCAATACTGCTTTTGGTGGATATTTAATTTCCTTATTTCTCGTGCTTTTCTCTGAACAAACCTACTGCAGATTCTTACCTTCAAGCTCACAATAACCAGCTGAGCACTGAGACACCAAACTCTCTGGGCACTTCCACAAGACAGGTATTGCAGTAACAGCCTGAACTTTGGTGGGACAACCTTTGCACAAGCTGGTTTTGACAAAATCACAGCAAAGTGCAATTTGCTGCTGCTCTGAGTGCAGGGAACACATATTGGGTTGGATTTGTGGCAATGCAGCTGACTGGAGGAGCAGCAGGCCCAGGGAATTCTCTCCCTCCAGGCACTAATTATCAGTATCTCACTGTCCTCCTCCACTCTTTACATTCCCTGACGTTTCATCTCTTCCCTTGATTGGGAGCAATCACCCTATAAATAGATTTTTTTTTTTGGCAGTAATTGGGAATAAAACTGACTAGCATGGATTGTAATAATTTGGAAAATTTCGCCTCCAACTGTAGAGTTTTTGGATGCCTGACAGACTCCCTTGCTGCCTCTAAAGGTTATTGTGCATTTAATGAGTCTTTGTGGGTTTAAGGTAAGTGAAAATAAAAAAACAATGACCAACTTCATAACAGAGTGGCAAGATTTTGGCCAAGGGATGCTGGTTTATAGGCCAGGATTCTGGAGCCTGTGTGACTCCTACAGAGATGATCCAAGTGTTAAGGGAGCAGGACAACCCAAACACTTTGTATTTTAAGGTCCACAGTATTATTATCTCGGGACTAGAACAGGATTATCTCCTTTTCAAGCCTGCTTTTGGATGGAGTGCTGATTAATCTTAGAAAAACGGGATTTTTTTGTAAATTCTTCTCAAAAAACATATAAATACAACAGGAAGATCTATCAGGATTTCAATATTTCACCTCCTCCTTCCTTCCCCATCTGCACCAGTTATTCTGTACACTGCTCTTCACGAACCAAAAGGATTTATAGATATTATTTCCTTAGTGAAGCAATAATCCAAGCAGGAAAAATTGTGCAAATCCCATCATACGTTGGCCTCAATTTTTCCAGATGTTTTAAAGTCAGGAATAATCTTGCAGGAATCATCCAGCCCTGTCCCAGGAGACAAACAGCCCTTTGGAACTGGGGGCATCACTGAGGTCCACATCTCCAGTGCTGCCTCCAGTTCTGGCCCCTCACAACACACTGAGGGGCTGGAGTGTGCCCAGGGAAGGGAAGGGAGCTGGGAAGGGGCTGGAGCAGCAGGAGCAGCTGAGGGAGCTGGGGGGGCTCAGCCTG
>JAWWLV010000024.1:1590955-1606116 GCA_035041135.1 Platyrinchus mystaceus | reverse complement strand
TGGGCTGGGGGACAAGGTGGGGATGGGGCACAGGGGGATCCATGGGCTGGGAGGGCTTTTCCAACCTCAGTGATTCTGGGATTCTGTAACCTGAGATCAAAGCAAACTTTTGCAGATGTTTAAAAGTACTTCTCTTGCTTTTAAAGGACAGGCACTGAGCAGGTTTCCCCTCTAACAAATTCCAGACATGGTTTGCACTCTGTGTTACAACAGGAGCCTTCAGCTCGATGGCTCAAATTGTCTGAAATCAAGTTAAACAGCAAGAAGAACAGAGTCACATTTGAATCTGAGCAGGTTAAAAACCAGAAAACAAATATTCTCTGTGAGTCCCAACCCTCGCTGTGCACGCTGGGGCTCTGAGCACACGTGTATAATGAGGAGTCACTGAGCAGCTCCCAGTGCATCTTAAATACCCCCAAATCCAAACGGAATACTGAAAGGGACAAGCATTGCTTGAAATGCAGCTCAAGGTGTGCTTCTACCTGGCACAGCAGCACACCAAAGGAAAAAGGGTTTCATTTCAGTGGGTGGTATAATTCTATGACAGAGGGAAATAAATTTGCCTCGGGTATGATTGACACCTCTGGAAACTGAGTTAGCTTTGTTTCCAGTCAGCACGTCAAAATACGTTTGGGTGTTTCTATTCACATCAGCACCACAATCAAAAGACTAGAAAACACCTCCTTCCTACTCCACCATTTGAAGTCATCTCTTCATTTCACATTAGGACTCTCCAGATCTTGGAACACTCAACACTGAATAAAATCTCTTCCAAAAGCCAGGGTCTGTTTTCTTCATTGTCTTCGTAGTATTTCATGGAATCATAAATGGCCTGAGTGGGAAGGGACACTAACACTCATCTCATTCCACCCCAGGCCATGGGCAGGGAACCTTCCACTAGAAGGTCACTGGGCCACTTGTGGCACTATTTCAGGGCTGACAAAACAAATTTTCAATACTGTATTATCTTACAATTATTTATTATTAAAAAAATCTGCTCTCTCTTAAAACATCATGCAGTTTTTGAGCTGATTATTTGCAGCAAGTCCCTTCCAGCCCCAGCAGCCTCTGGAAGCAGCACGACTTGATGTCAACACATCCAGTTCAGGAGCTGTTCAGAAGTTTCACCTCCCATTTCTGAGGCTCCTGATGTTTATGGTTTATCCAGCTGGCCATTGATCAATATTGATGGAACCCAACCCCCTGGTTCAAAGGTTTAATTACCAGCACCAGATTTATGGCTTCTTCAAAACATCTTCAATAATCTGTCAGCTAAACTACAATAGGAAATTAATTTTTCCATCCATTTCCCTGGGTTTTAATTGAGCATTCTGAAAATGGCTGCAGTGATTCAGGATCCTTCTGCACACTCCTGGCCACTTACACTATCAACACCACAATAAACACATTTTCTGCCTCAAAGCCATTTATTAGAAGAAATTTTCTTCTAGGAGCAATGGCATAAGGTCACAGACAGGGGGTGAGTGCTCCTCCACTTTAGTGGGATTGGTGCTCAACACTCACACCTATCATGTGATTACTGGTTAATTCCAGATATTAAGGATGCTTAAATTAAATGTCATTTATTCACAAGGAATAAAAGCAAGAAGAGACTGAGGAAAAACCACAACCTGTTGCAGCATCAGTTGGATTCCCATGGATCCAGCGTCCACCAGACATGGCCACTCGTGAGGGATGGCTGTGCCAGAGGAGCTCTGCCTGCCAGACAGAGCCTTCACACTGCCCCATCCAGGTTTACCTCACCATTAACTGGTCCAGTGACCATGTGATGGGCCCACAAACAAAAATTATCTGGCATTTCCACGTGCTGTTTTAACCCATCTCATCGTCACAAACTACACTGCATCCATATATATAAAAAGGTGGTGAATGGAAAACATCTGGTACAACCTCGAGCCACTGGAATGTTGGGAAAAGTCTCCAAAGCTGCTCTCCATTAGCACTGATTTTGTCCTGAATAACATATTCTTAAGGAAAAAAAAAAACTTTTTCCCTTCAGAAGCTGAGGACACAGTGAGATTTCTGAAGACATCAGATAACGTGCAACTGCAGCAGAGTACTTTGAATTACAGCAAGATTTAGTGTAGAGCTGTTAGTTCCATAATAAGGGATATCAAAAGAGAATAAAAGACCATCTTGCCTATGCTTAATTAACCTGCTCTAAGCATCAATTGATGAACCTGGGAATAAAGCCCAAAAATTAGTAGAAATGCAGAAAATTAAACAACATATTCTCCCTCACTGCAATGAGAGCAGGTGAGATCATCAACCTCCTTTTGCAGTGGAAGCACTTGGAGCAAACTGGTAATGGCCAGAATATCCCAAATATAATTGCAATCAAACAGAGCAAACCTGGGAACAGTGCAAGAGAGCTGCTCCTGTTGTGCTGCATTCTGGAGCACAAGAGCTGCTGTCACACAGGTTGGCACTGAAATCAGCCATTTCTCTGGGCTTGCTGTGAAAAATAATGATCTGTTGATCTTGGTTTGTCATTCAAACTGTGTAACCCACTAAGGCAGCATCTGTCTCTTTACTGGATCTTCCCCTGTGGTGTTTATCAACTGTCAAAACTCAACAGAAACAAAAATACAGGAGCAAAACTTCCAGAAATGCTTTGAAAATTACATTTGTCAAAAGACCCTGGCAATAATGACCATCAGAGTTCAAAAAACCTCACCCACAGTGAGGTTATGACCATGTTCTACACAGAAAAGCATGAATCCATCCCACTCCCAAATGGGAATGTTTTCCAAATGATTTCCTGTCAGTGGATATCTTACCTCACCTGACCTAAAAACTTTGCCACAAACACAGTGAACAACATACTTAAATGGCAAAGATGAGAGTCTGAGATTTGAAAGTCTAGAAAATCCTACTTTAAAGGGAAGGATCCAAGATTCCTCTGGCAAAACTGGGAAGGTGAGGCAGAGGAGAGTGGTGGGTCCTGTGCCTGGGATGGAGGGAGGCAGAACAAGGTGCCTGTGGCTTTGGCTGGGCAAGGCAAGAACTTTGCTTTGCTTTACTCAGGATTTTACCTGAACTGTGCTGGAATTATTGAATGATTCCCTGAAGAGGATAAGATTGACTTGTGTCTGGGATTTCAGCTCTCCTGAGTGGGAGAAGAGGAATCTGTCCAGTACCTTCACACTCACCAGACCCACAAAGCCAAGAGGGTCCTGCTGCATCAGCAGGAACTAAGTTATCACAACTCCCCAAAGCCAGCCAAAAGGAAGGCTCTGAACTGCAAGATATTTGCAGATTGAAAAGAAGGAAGAACTGAACTGCATCAGTACAGAATAACAAAGCATTTCATCTAAGCTGCCAGATGTGCCTGTGAGGATTTAAAGGGGGATTTTGCCCCCTCTCCTGCCATGTGGCTGCACCGTCTCCATCAGTGAGTTAACAAGTTTTCCACGCTCCAGCTGGAGAGTGCTGGGATGCTGTGCCAGCCCCTCCTGCTCTCAGCAATACCCTGTGTGCCCTCCCTGCCTCCCTCCTGGCTCCAGGGACTGCAGTGCTGGGAGCCAGGGCTGGCACGGCCCTCAATGGTCCCTCTGTGCCCAGCTGAGTGTCCCGACAGCCTCGGCCTGCGCCGAGGGCAGGGAGCCAAGGGAAGGGAGGCTTTCAGCTCCTCAGCCTCCATGGAGGGAAGGCAGCCAAGGGAAAGGAGCCTTTCAGCTCCTCAGCCTCCATCGAGGGCAGGGAGGCTTTCAGCTCCTGCCCTTCAGAGCTGGGGAGCAGTGGGGCTCTGGCTCCCTAACCTGCCCCTGGCACGGGTGAACAGCTCAGGGAGCTCCTGCCCAGCCCAGGCAGGGACAGCAGGATTGATGCCTGAACTGTTCCCAACAACCCACCAGTTCAAAATACCCTGCCTTTGTTCAAACACCTAATTATTGATTGTCTGATTTGGTCATGTGTTATCATTAAAATCATTCAAAAGGCACAGACCCATTTATTTAGTGTGAACTTGGAGTTACTGCGAGAAAATGAAATTACTCATTTTATTAGTACATTTATCCTGATCTTTCTAGTAACACTCTGGGAAGGCTTATCTTAGAGATGAGAGCTCAACCTCTGAAGGACACAGCAGGGCTTTTTAAAAAAGACAGATATGCCAAGTAAATATGATTATTGCTGCCACAACTGAGTAATTCACCAAAAGCTGCTGAAGAAAGCCCGTGTACTAATAATGCAAAACAAACACACGTACAAACACTCTCACAAGCAATATTTCCCAGCACTGTTGTGCTTGTCAGAGGATGAATTGCCATGTTCCAATCACATAATACAGCAACAAAAGATGGTACATCCTTCTCAGAAGGAAAGAATTAGCTGCTCCTGACTGCAGTGGTAACTGATCCCAGAAATGATTATTAACTCCAGCAGTGTTTGCATACACAAACAGTCTCTCTGAAACACTGCTCCAGTCCAGCTTCCAAATGTTGGGAAGCAGACAGCAAGTATTCCAGCTGGTCCAGGCACTGCCTGTCCAAAATCCTGCCCATCTGCAGGCAGGAGCCTCTTCTCACTATTCCTGCTACAACCCCTGCTCCCTGTCTCCTCTTTCCACAGAGAACGAAGGTTCTAGAGAAGCTAAAAAAAAAACAGCGGGGGAAGAAAATCCACCCTCTTTCCCATGGAAGGGAGAACATTATGTAAGTAAAAATTTCTTTCTTTGGGTACTAAAATTGTTTGTACCTCCTAATAATGGGTTAAACTTTTATTGGGTGAAGCCACAACCAATTCCTCAGGACACAATAACTTTGTTATTAGCTTTTAGATGTAGCAGACTCCCACTGTTCCTGTTGTCTGTGAGCAGGGAAGGACTGTCCAACCTGCACTGATATCCCAAACCACAGCACTGGTATCACTGGTACCTGGGGTTTTGCTGGAGGCATGGATAACTCATAATTAAGCAATAATTTTTCCAGGTTATGTATCCCAAGTGTATGATTCTCTTTAGATTCACCTGCCAAAGCAGTACATGCCTGGTTTGTACATTAGGGATTTTACATCAGCACTTGTCTATCCCACATCAGGGGGATTTCTCACCTACTTACAATTAAGTTGGTCTGTAACAACCTTAATGAATCAGATCTGATGTTTCCTCACTGCAAAATACACGTGCAACAGACTGAATCTGAACCCAAAAGTTTCAGTTCTATGGATGCCTAAGCAAGTTTATTTACTACATTACACATCATTCCTTTAAAGCACAGTCCTTGGTGCAACTGGGTGCTGGTCCCATGAGGATTCTGAGGTGTTACAGTTGTACCTAAGGAAAGCTGGTTAAAAAAAAACCCAACAATAACAAAAATCACATTAAAGAGGAAAAAAATAAGGTCTACTAAGCCATAACTGTGGTAGGAAGGAAGTTAATAAACCTGCCAATAAAACTGGCAGCCACACAAAAACCCAAATCTGCTCTTAATTGAACAGAAAATATTAACTTTTCTATAGAATTTTTAAGAGCTCAACAAGAGGCTCTGATACCGTTACATCTGTGCTCCATAATGAGGTTGGGAGCCCTGGAGGAAGGTCCCTCTTCTGTGCCAGGTTCTATTATGTCCTTACAACGCTCTGCTATCGATTTTGCAGCCCCAGGTACCTCTCAAGAGTTTTCAAAAGGTTATTCACAAATGGCTGCATAAAAACAAGGAGACCCACCGGGCAGCAGGTTCCCACAGCAACCCCAATCCGTGTGTGAGAGTCATGGGATGGTTTGGGTGGGAAGGGACCTCAAAGCCCACCCAGTGCCACCCCTGCCATGGGCAGGGACACCTTCCACCAGCCCAGGTTGCTCCAGCCTGGCCTTGGACACTTCCAGGGATGGGCACATGTTACTGTACATGAAGACCAGACTAAGCCTCTCACCTATTTCAGTACTTTTTGCCCATATTTTCATGTTTGGTGCTTGAGAGAAGAGAGAGGAGAGGTTGGACAGGCCAGTGATGGTAAAAAAACCAACTGTCCTTGTTGGGAATGGATTATATTTCCATGGAATACCAACCTGGGGAATTTAGTTAACAAAGAGTAGGGTGTGTTGGCCTTGATCCAGCACAGGGTGTCCATAAATCCAGATTAACTCCCTGCATTAAGCACAGATGGCTGCACTGTGCCCTCATCTGCAATAACCTGGTCCTGGACTCCCGGTCTCCAAAACAGCCTCACACATTGTGGCTCAGAATATCCCTGGGATTACCAAAGTCCCACCCCACCAGTGCTCCTTGGAATTCTAGGACAGTTCTGTAAGTGCTGCAGGCAAGTACCATTGCTGGGCAGATACTGCAGGCACCACGAGCCACGTCCTGCAGGCTCCATTAAATCCCTGTGGTTTAAAACAGGCAAACTCTGTGTGCCCTGGCTTTGCTTCCAAGGAAACTGAGCACTGGCAGGATCAGCTCAAGGCCTCCTTCACCCAAGTCCCCAAAACTGCTCAAGCACCACACCATCCCTGGTGTTTGTGACACCACTGATTTGCTCTGGGGTTACACTCGGGGTTCATCTCTCTCCTCAGCCCAGGGTGCCATGAGTTCCTCTGCAGCGGGATCAGCTGCCTCCCAGGTGTGTTGGGTGGGCAAAGAGAAAACCAGGAGCTGTGGAGCAAACCTTGGGAACAAGCCCACCACAGGCAACGTGCCTTGGCTCCCAAGCAGACACATTCCCTACCTGGAGATGTTCCCACCCCTCTCCCAGCCCTGGGGGAACTCTGGGATGTAACCCATGGCAGAAGTTCAGCTGCTGAAAGCTGAATTTGTGCTGCTGTTCAAGTGGGTGGCCAAGGTGGGGGAGAGCTCCTGTATCCACAAGCTCCTGTGTCCACGAGCTCCTGTATCCACAAGCTCCTGTATCCATGAGCTCCTGTATCCACAAGCTCCTGTATCCATGAGCTCCTGTGTCCACGAGCTCCTGTATCCATGAGCTCCTGTATCCACAAGCTCCTGTATCCATGAGCTCCTGTATCCATGAGCTCCCGTATCCATGAGCTCCTGTGTCCATGAGCTCCTGTATCCACCAGCTCCTGTATCCATGAGCTCCTGTATCCCTGAGCTCCTGTATCCATGAGCTCCTGTATCCACAAGCTCCTGTATCCATGAGCTCCTGTGTCCACAAGCTCCTGTATCCATGAGCTCCTGTATCCATGAGCTCCTGGTGTTCCTCCTGGCACACAGAGCCCAACAAACTGTGCTTTTCCAGCCTCCTGATTCAAGTCCCCGCAAGGCAACACGGCACAGAATAAAATCCTCCTAATTAGAGCCAACTCCTGAGGAAGTGCAGCCCTTGCTGCTGCCTTGCTCAAGGTCATTTGCTAAGTGGCTGGTGAACAAACAGATCTGCTCACTTTCAGCACAGGGAGGAATTAAAATCCGATTTAACTCCAGCACCAACCCCGGTATTTGACACTGTCAAAACAATTTTCTGTTGGAAAGCAACAGCACACTGGGAGTGAGGCAGCAAAGGAACACTGGCAGTGAAATGAACCTTTTTAATGTCATTTTGTTCTTAAAATTAGAAGATTTTCTAAGAAATAGGTTGATCAAGAATATTGATTAAGGAAACTTACTTCCAAATCCAGTATTTGTGGTTCTGCTGGATTACTGGCTTGGATTCTAAATTGAGATTAACAACTGAGCCAGGGTTTTCCTTAGGTATTGTCTTCATATTAAACATGCAGTGCCCAAAATCTCTTACAACACACCCTACCTTTTCCCTTCTCATTGAGCTGGTCCATAACAAGGTGCACAGACTGGTGAACAGGTAGAACAGTAGCAGCATTTCCACCATGTAACACTCTGCAGTTACTGTTTAATAAAAAGAATCACCTGTAACCATCCAGTATCTTATCCTAAAGATCAACAAGTGACATAAGAATTGTCATATTGTCAATTAAACCCACACTCAAACCTCCAGTAACCCCTCAGTGCAAGGAACTGTCTTGATTTTTCTAAGTGACCATAAATGTCTTATTTCAATCTGAAATTATCCTGACAGTAATTCTGCACCTTAGTGTAATAACCCCAGGTTGGTATGTGGGAGTCCCACACAATACTGGCAGAAAGGATAATCCCACCCCAGGAAAACCAGTGGAAACTGATTGAACAAGTTGTTCCACATGTTGGTTACCCATCTTTTCTTCAAAGAATATGAAAATCTAAGAGAGCAAAGAACACAAGATTTACGAATCCCACACTTGTACTGGAAATATTACACTCTTTCTCTTGGGGCTCCATCAGCCTCTGCAAACTCAAGGCAAGCAAACAGTCCCAGGAACAGGCAGAGCCTCAGTTCCATCACCACTCCCCAGGATCAGTGGGCTCCAAGGCACACATTTACCCACAGACAGGAGAAGCAGCAGCCCTGCCTGCAGTGCCACTGCTCAGGACTAACAGAGACCTGAAAATGCTGCTCCACAGCTCTGTGCCATTTGTTTCCATTTCCAAGTAATAATACAAGATCAAATTCTGTATTAGTTTAGCTGCTAGAACAGGTGGTGTAAGGAGAAAAACAATTTAAGATCTTCTTTGTGTGAATATTTGGTCATGTTGTGCAATATTCTTCACTTTGTACCACCAAAACGGAGAATTAACAGATTCTGAATAACTTGTGCTTGTTTACCAGGTGAATTCCCGAGGCACAGCCGTGCCCTGCACTCTGCACAGAGCAGAGCACACCCCTGGACAGCCACAACTCCTGGGTGACACTGTCACCTCAGGCCTCTGCCTCTGTCACAGGGCAAGGCCTGAGCCCGAGCCCTGAAGGTGCCTCAGTCCATGGTGTCCCTTCCTGGCTTTCCAACCCCGCCCAAGGGCTCTCATGGAAGTCAGAGAAGGGGCATGTGCAGAGGTGCCCCATCAGCACAACCCCCACCAGCTCTGGTGAGCTGCTTTGTCCAGCTGGGTGGATTTGGGCAAACAGGGCTTTTGTATCATTCTCACAGAACCCTCAGGGTTGGAAGAGACCTTTGAGATCATTGAGACCAACCATCAAACCAGCAGCACCATCCTCACCCCAAAGCCATGGCCCCAAGTGCCACCTCCAGGCACTCCCTGAACACTTCCAGGGACTCCAGCACCTCTCTGGGCAACTCACTCCAGTGCCTGCCCACTCAGTGCAGCTGCCAACAGACACTACCTCTAATTCATGGCTTTGGTTTCTTCTCTGGCCATCACTTTTCTTTCCAGCTCTAATATTTTGCTGCTTTCAACCCACAGAGTGAGAGTTCTTTTCTCGTGACCTTGATTAGCACCAATGAACTTCAACTGTTCAACCTCTAACAAGCAGCTCTGGAAGCCACAAGAATTTTGGAGGTCCCTGTGTGAGAATCAACCCAATCTTTAGGGCAGTGACTCCTGGACACCCAGCAGCACTGGCCATGATAATTGTGTTTTACCTGATCCTGCTGTAACAAGATGCAAGTCTGAATTAAGAAGTTTGATCTTTGGCCCTTTATCATGGTGCCAGTGAAAGCCTTTTCTTGCCTATGAATAGCAGAGATAACGTTTGCAGCAAAGCAGCTTGGATTAGACAGGAAGAACTAAGACCAGAAACAACCACTTAGGAGATAAGAAATTAAAGCACTTAATTGCTGCAAAGAAATACACAAAAGCAAACAGAGCTCCATAAAAAAATTCATTATATTCCTCCTGCCACAGGGGACAAGCCAAAGGCTACAGAGATGCCAAACAGAAAACAAACTGTGCTCCAAAAATGAGATGGGGACTGATTCTGTACATACACACAGCAACTCAGATGAATTACAAGGAACACAAGACATGCAGTCCTTGTCCCTGCTCATCATTTGCTGCTCCCAGCTGGGATTTTCTGCTGTGCATCACACAAAACCCCTCTGCTCTGGGTCTCCCTCATTGCTGCCACGAAGGTGAGTAATGGTCAGGCTGATGTTAGATCTGGTGCCAGGGTTGCCTGCACAAAGCATTCCAGAGCCATTTCTGCAGGACTGCAGGGGTTGGAGATAAGGGAAATGCTTAGAACAAAACTAAAGCACAAACCCTGCTCTCCCAAAGCGCTGCTGGGGCTGCTCTGTGCGAGCGAAACGGGGCCGTCCTCGGGCAGCAAAACCCCAATGACACCCACAAACCCCAATGACACCCACAGTTAATCCCCATTTCTCTCCAGGACAAATGGGAAGCACCACAGGGCAGAGGAATGTGCCCAGAGTCTGCTGGCTCACTCTGCTCCCTGCTACTGCACTGAATTGGATGGGATTTTAACAGCAGACACAACTCCCCACAAATAACAGTTACAGCATTTATTAAAGTCAAAGTCATCTGTATTATCTGTAGTACCAGTGCCCAAAGGATGTGGGTGAGGGTACTTATTAATGTCTTTGGGATGAGCCACATTCTGTAGAATTCCTGGATATTGCAGCCAGGTCTCCCTGTTATCTACATGGAGCCAAACCAAACTGTGTAAGCTAAACTGGCACCAGAGCCTTGTAACTGGGTACAAACAGTTGTCAGTCACTATCAGAAATAAATTAAAGTACACCATTTCCTCTCTGCATGGTCACAAACTACTTCTGTCTCCCATAGTTTATGCTCTTGCCAACTGATTATTCTTTTATTACCCAATCTGAGATTATGAAAGTCAGCTATTCCATATATAATGAGAGGAAACTCCAGCCCAAAGATAAATGATAAATAACAGCTTACATTACCTAAATAGGTGCTTTCAAGCCCTTGATTTTCTACTTCTTTACTGGTAATTTCTGATCCATACAATGTGGCAGTTTTCCAACAGGACACAAGCAAAGCAATTATATCACCCAGCAAAAGGTAAAGGCTTTTGGGACACTGAGGTCACACACCATTACCACCACAGCCTTCTCTGCTCCTAAAATTATCAGTGTTTAGCTTCATCAAGGAACAGGTCAGGCCAAACATAGAGAAGTTGGCAGCAATATGACCAGACTACAACAGCATAAATTCTACACAGCCCTGCTGGGAGTGTTTCACTGAACAGGGATTAATCAATATAACTGGTAACAAGGACACAACAAAAATGTAAATGACCATTTCATGATAAAGATAATGAGGACTAAATAATAAAAAATCAGATACAGAATAGCTGGACTACTTAAGGACAAGGTATTTAACTAATCACAAGTCTTCTCACAGTTCTCCTCTGTAAGAACTGAGTTGTGTCCCAGCCCTGCAGAAATTCTTCCAAGAGCTTCCTTAAGAACAAGCCTGTTTACAGCACTGAGGGTCAGCAGAGCTTATTGAAACATTCTGTGCAGATTCCTGTCATCCAGACCCAGCCCTTGCACGAGGCAGGGGCACATCAACATCCCAGCAAGATTGATTGTGAACAGGCTCTGCCACTCTCCCCACATCTGCCTCCCCTTCTCCAGGTGGCACAAGAAACCCTGGAGTGCTCTCCAACACTCCTGTGGCAGGAAAACAATTCCCAGGCCAGATGTTCTCCTGCACCTTTCTCTCCTCACTACAAGGTTAATTAGCATCTATATATTCATAGGAAAAAAACTTTACTTTCTAAAACGTGTTTTGTTGCAATACTTTACAAAACAAGAGTTGGCTAAGAATTTTTTGGGGGGTTGTTACTTGTACCTGCAGGAATTGTGTCCAGCACTGTTCCAGACAGGCTTTAAAACATTTCCTTCTCTAATGCTGCAAGAAGGATGTGAGAGGGAATCTCACAACAAGAATTTTAAGGGTTAAGGCAGAAAATATCCAAATATCCAAACCACTCTAGGAGAAACATTTACAGATCCCTCAGCACTGAAGAGGAACAATAAAGTTTTATAAGGCTGCAATAAAACGAGGCCAGCAGCTAAGACTGAAAGTTGGCATTTTCCCAAGTGCCAAAAGCAGATCAATAAATAACCAACCTCAAAGTGAGGCCAAAAGGCTGAGCAGGGGGTTCTCAGTGCCCTGCAGCCAGGGAAGGACAGCAGAGCACAGGGGGCTCTGCATGTTGGGATGCACTGGGAGATGGGGGGTTTCTGCACACCCAGGGTGAGCAGTTGGCTTTGCTGCCACTGGAGGTGACAGGCAGGTCCCCACCGTGGCTCCCAGGAGGGCATCCATGGTGGGAAGGTGGGAAGCTCCAAGCTGCTGGAGGCTGGGAAGGTGTTTGGAGACACAGCCAGAGGTGCTGCCCTGTTCTGAATTCCACAGGGGATCTCCCACCTCCATCCAGCTCCAACAGCCAGCACTGCAACAGGCAGGGAAGCAGGAAGGGCACAGAGCAGGATGGGAGAAACAACGGGGACAAAACTGTCCCAAGTCAGCCCTGGGCTTCACAGATGAGGCAAAACCAGCAACAGCTTCCTATCCCAGAATTCCTACAGGAAAAGGCAAGCTGGAAGGTCTGCTCTAGAATGGGCCATATTAGAAGAGACATTTATGGGAAGTCTAGTTTAGGGAAGCAGCTTTGAAGGATTTCTAGTGCATGGCATGATCCCCAACAAACCCACATAGAAGCAGGAAAACAGACTTGGAGCAACCTGGCCTGGTGGAAGGTGTCCCTGCCCATGGCAGGGGGTGGAATGAGATGAGCTTCAAGGTCCCTTCCAGCCCAGACCATTCTGGGATTCTAGGGTTCATTTGCCAGGCTTTTCACTGGCAGAATTCCAGGGCTTACAGCTCCAATCAAACCCTGAAACAGCCACGGGCACAGGGCAAGGGGATGGCTGTAGTGTCAGAATTCCACTGTCCTGGACTCTGAGCATCTCCAACCAATCCTGAGCACAGGAAGCTCAGTCTGTGATGCACTGAGGGTGAGGACCAGCAGTGACTCCAGGATGGATCAAAGCCATTGGGCCCAGCAGGGGATGATCCTCTCACTCTCCCACACTCCCTGCCAGGCTCACTAATTAGTTTTTGGAATGACCCGAGTGTTTTTGTCACATCCACCTTAACTGCTAAGCCATTCCACACTTTTTAATTATCTGGAACAAAATAAAACAAAAATCAAGTGCATTACCCTGAAATACTCAGTGAAAACAGAGAATAAATTTGCATACTAAGAGAATAAAGTTGCATATCGTATAGTGACCATGAGGGCCTTGAAAAGACATCAACCAGAAAGGGAATAAAGAGTTTATTGGAATTAGAAGTTCTTCAAAATGGACACATACAAGAACAGATGGATGCTAAGCAGAGAGTAGAAAGGCAACTTTAGCAAACAAGATGGGGATAGGAGGTTTTAAAATAATTTCTCTTTGGAAGACTAAAGGATTAATATTGGTTCAGAACCTACTTGTCAGGTTCTGGAATAACTCAGGGTAATGTACCATTTCCTGCGTTACCAGAAGGTGGGACAGTCCCAAATTTCAACTTAAGTCTCTAATTTCTCATGTCACAACTCAACCAAAAGGCTTGTCAGACTGGGAGGCCTCTAAATGTGTGGTCAGGGGTGTGTGACTTCCATACTAGCAAGTGAAAGAAAAAATCATCCTCATGTGTCAGAGAAAAGTCAATATTGCATTATTCATCAGCAAACAGGCTCAGAATTTTTTGTGCAAGTGGTCTTAAAGTGGTTTAATCTTGAGTCTCTCCCTTAAAAAATATGAAGTAAATACAAAGTCCAGATACAAACCCCAACAATGAACAGCAGACCAGGCTGAACAGGAAGGCAGAAGCAAAGCAGGAATAAAATCAGATTTTCCTCAGACACTCTGTCAGCATTACACTAACAACCTGTCTTCACCAGAAAAGCCCAATATTCTTTGCTGGAGCCCTCACAGAACCACTCAAGTCAGGGCTTTGACCTGCACTGTAGTGACAAGATGACCTGCCCTGCCTGACCACGGCAGCTGCATCATTACTGGGCAGAGCAGAGCTGAGCCCTGGACACTGTGACAAGCAAGGAGAGCAAAGGAAAAGCTCATAAAGATCACTCAGTCATTACAGAAAAGGGCCCCAGAAGCCCGTGCTGAGGGGCAGGAATGGCCTCCTGTGACACAGCACAGGAAGAAAAGGACATTGTGGAGATGGAACACAAACCACCCACTTTCATTTCGTTGCTTTGTGGGTTTTCATTTAAGGCCCAATGTTATCTTAATGTGCTTCCTGGCTCCCCATAATTAAATTCACTAATCCCCAGTCTTAAGGCATCAGCAAGTTGAGCTCATTTAAAGTCAGTACCTGAGCCTACATCCGTTTGTTGGGTTTTTTTCCCTTTAGCAAAGAAACAAAATTATCAAACCCTTTCCATGACAAGCAGGTATTTTTGTCTGCAGTTTTAATGGCTCCTTCTTCACTGGCCTCATTCTGTACTTCAGGGGTTACAAAGGAGCCTTAATACAGTCATTCCTGAAGATTTAGATATATCTGGATATCTAACAAAGGCACAGAAAGGATCTCACAATATCCCCCCTGCACAGCTGCTTGATACTCCCAAGCTGCCCTTTGTGCTGCATTTGCAGACTCACCTATCTGTTTAATATCTCTTATTTCTTATTTGCTCTGGGGAAGGGGATTCCTGGAGGCAACACCTGAAAACTCAGTGTGTCAGTCATCCCTTGTACCAGCGCAGCAGGATCAGTTCCCATCCGTCTGCACTCTGCAGACAAACACAATTATAGATAAAGATCTCCTGGAAACATGACTAGCTGCAAAAATAAATTTACCTGCTTATCTGCAAAGGGATCACCTCAGTTTCTCCATCACTCCAAAACAATGTACCTCAGTCACCTCTTGAATTACACACAGAGCATTTCTCAACTATTTCCAACTCCTCAATCTTCCTCGGGCCTTTTCCATCAGCACTGTTAACCATCTTAGGGCCCAGTTTTACCCTGGATAATTATTTGTCCTCTACTTGAAATTCCTTTCTGTGGTTCCAGTTAACTCAGAACCATTTGCTTCCTTTCCCAAACCCTTCCACATGATTTCCTGAGCCCCCCTGAGCCGCAGCACCACCGGACACGGGTGGGCAGAGCATGTGCAGCACATCCCCCCAGATCACACAGTCCTGCAGGGTCTGCCTTTCCTGCAGACTGTGAAGAGAAACAAGGCCTTAGAAAGAGTTAATCAGAGCCCCTGACCTCAAACTAGTTGCCCACTTGTTTCTCCTCCCCCCTTGTTTCTACCTGACTCAAAGGAAATTGTGTCCTGTACAAGCTCAGTAGACCTAAAAACCACAAGAACATT
>JAWWLV010000024.1:1561242-1578432 GCA_035041135.1 Platyrinchus mystaceus | reverse complement strand
AGTGAAGTGTGGCAAGGAGAGATTGCTGCTAAGAATGGATGGTTTAGTTGTTAACTGCTAAGATCCAGCAGCCCAGCTCCCCCCCACAGCACACTGTGAGAAGGCCAGCAATCAGCTCCCAGAAAGGACAAGTTTTCCATAAATCCCCCTCCCCTGGCTCTGCCTTTCTTCTTGTGTGCTCAGCTGGAGCAATTAGGAGAATAATCTATAGGAAGCCTCCCCCCAGCAGCCTCTCACAGCTTTCTCCAGCTGTTTCCTTCTTTCTGTTGCCAGCAAAGCCAAGCTCTGCAGAGATGATTCACCTCAGCAGGACTCCAAACTCTACATCTGCTCTGGGGGCATAATCTTTGCTGGGTACATGGAAATGGTCTTTAAACTAATGGAGCCACCAGACTAAGCAAAAAATCCTCTTCTCGCAATCTACACGCAAAGGGTTTATTTTCAATTTTATTTCTAGCTGGGCATTTTCAAGATTATCATCTTTCTTCTTTAATCATCATAATGCTGCTTTGCAACACACATTGCTCTTCTGAAAGGGCCTCAGTGCACTCTAAAAATGCAAATCTGCATCATCTGTTTATAGCAGGGACACGATCTGCAGTGACCTGTCCAGCAGCACAGAGGAAATCCCTGGAACGAGTGGAACTGGCGCCCAGTGACCATAAACTCTCCCAAACCATAATGCAGCCCCCAAAATAAAGCTGAGGAACACAGGAAGATACATTTTAAAAATGGAGCAGTGTGTCTGCAGTTCCTGTGAGGTGTGGGGAGTGTCCCTGGCCCAGGGAATTCCCCAGGATTCAGAGCACGGAGGAGGAAGAAAAGCTCCAAAGCACTGGAGCTCATTTGGAGCAGCACGTTGAAAAGCACACAGGGTTTTTTGTGACTCCATGTGGGAAACACACTCATATAGGCTGAGGAAGGGAACAGGTAAATGATTTTCCCCTATTTATAGAGAATGAGCAAAAATATTTGTCTCCCAGGAAGAGGTTCTGCTAAACTGAGTACTAAACTGAGAAAAACACACAGTTGGTTATCACTCAGACCCTGTCCAGAGCAGCTCCTCTGGTATAAGTCTAAAGGAGACTGATCCTGGTAGTTGATAAATAAAATTTTCCCTTCTCAAAAAAGAAAATGTAATTTCTGTGAAGCTCAGAAAAATCAGAAAGAGAAATGCAGAATAAAACAGCAGAATAAAGTCATAATTTTCATCACTCGGTGGTTTCCTGGACAAAAGAATCTCCTACGGACAGCAGGAACTTCTCTGACAGATGCTGAACAGACCCATTTCCACTCTCTGGAGAGTAAAAATTCTCTCTTGAACTCCTGGGATTGTGATTGTCACTCCCTCCACATTCATTACCCAGCCACCATCTGCCAGCAACTAATAAAAACAACAGTTACCTCATGCTCCTAAGATAACTAATCTCATCACCTTTTGAGAATCATTAACAACCAAGAAATGCAAGCTTAATAATCCTTCCCTGGGGATTTGGAGTGCTGGGCATGTGTTATCAGAACTGAAATTCATGGTTGTTGGATATTCCAGGACATGAGTTTCCATAGGAGACAGAAAAACCAAGGACTAGGGAACAAAGCCTGGGAAGTTGTGTTTGTGCTCTGCCTCTCCAGGGAGGAGGATGGAACATGGCCCAAAGCTCAGACTGAGGCTCAGCTGTGGACCAGAATAATTCAACACAGAAAGGGACCCCAGAACCCCAAAAAGAACATGACAAGGGCTCTTGAGATTATGTGTTTTAGCTCCTGAAGCCACAACAGGCCCTACCCATCATCACAGCAGAAAAACTGACTCTCTCAGTAATGAATCTGCTGACTCCCAGTCAGTGTTACCCACAGAGAGCCCAACAATCTGCTGTGGGAAATGCTTACAACATCTACCCCGAGGTGAACAGGCAGCTCAAATCCAAGCACCAGGACACCCTGGGCTGGAGGTGCTGCCAGTCCAGCTGGGCAGGTTCACCCTCCTCCACAGCTCTGCTCAGCTCCTGACCATCAAACCTGCTCCAACCTCCAAGTACAAAGGAGAAAAGTTGATTTTTCCATTAAGGAGGAGACTTTTCATCTCAAACACTGACATAACAGCAACGGATCACGAGGAAAAACAGACCTTCAATCCCAAAGGATCCCCTTTCCATGGACAGCCACCCAAATTCCAGGTGACATTCCCCCACTCCAATCCCTCAGTGCAGCCAGCAGCACCAAGGGCAAGCAGAGGAAAGTAGTTTCCACAGATTCCACACACTGTAGTGTTAATGTTAGAACCTTGTCCCACAATCTCACATCTGTTATGGTCTCTGAACTATCATTTAATAAAATCAACTGATAAAAGTGAGGGGGGATCATATAAACTTTGAAGTTCCCAAACTGTGAGGAAACACCCAAAGCTGTACCTGCACACCCAAAAGCTGCTTGGTTGTTCTTACCCTTGCTGACAGTGTCACTTCAAAATAATCTCTATACAGCCCTCACCTAATCAAACTCTGCCATTCACAGAGTTCATCATCAGGATTTGAGGCGCTGCTACTGCTCTGTGGGGTCCATTTCTGTTCATATCAGAGAGTTTAATTAGGCTCTTGTAACTAAATGACTTCTTTTGACTAATTTGTATTAGAGAATGCTTTATTGAGGGCTTAAAAATGTTATCTGTGTTCCCTCATGCCATGTCTCAGCTCCACTTGTACCTTGGTTTAGGGAAATATCCTTTATGGCAAAACTCCTGTTGCCTTTCACACTCAATTTTTCTTTTTGTCACATGTAGAAAGCTTGGATCCAAATTATCAGCCAGCTGATCTAAATGTGACTCTCCTGAAATAGTTCAAATCATAGAATCATTAAGGCTGGAAAAGAGCTCCAAGATCATCAAACTACTGAGCCTGTGGAGTGATCAGGACCTACCTAAACAGGACCTACCAATCTTAATTTAGGATTAAATCCAGTACTTTTGCTCACATCCAGGAGGGCTCCTGTTCCCTGGCATTCCCTGCCAAGGGCAGCAGCAGCACCATGGACACCTTCAGCAAGACAGCAGTTCTGGTGTCTCATCCCACAGCAAATGTTTGGCCTTTATAACACCAAGCAAAATTTGAATTCTGATCTATAAAATCCTTAATTTTTACTCAGTGAAAAACCTAAGGCAGGTGGAAAGCAGGAAGGAGACTTAGAGAAAACCCTTTATTACAGAATATGAATTATTACCCACAAGACTCTGAGGTCACCTCTGCTGTGAAACACACGGACTCCTCACACAGGGCTTATTAAAATACAGACTATCTGACAGAATGGGGCTAGTTCTTACCTAGGCTGAACAAGATCCAGGCATCCTTCTCAAGCAGTTAAAGCAAACTCCTACATTAGCAAAGCTCTGAAATTAAGCCAAGCATGTCAGAGAGCAGTTTTTGCCAGTATGGTCACCGTTTGCTGTCCCTGCTGCCAAGCACGGCCCAAGCACCCCAGAGCCCAGCAGGCAGCTGTGTGCAGCACTGAGTGTGTCTGCTGTCCCCCAGCTGCCCTGGCCACTCCTGCTGGGCACTGAAGGTGCTGAGCTGCAGGCAGGTGATCCCCTGGCAGCCCAGGGACGTCCCCATCAGAGCCAAACCAACGTGCCACAGGCACCTGCTGCAGAGCAGGCAGTGCCTGCTGCTCCCTGTGCCACAGTGAGCCCTGCCCAAAGGCACTGGGCAACACAGCAAGCAGGAATTCTCAGGCACTCCCAGCAGGTGCTCCAGAAAAAACACCAATGCCTGTTAATGGCTTCAAGGCCAGGCTGGACAGGGCTTGGAGCAACCTGGGATAGTGGAAGGTGTCCTTGAAATGGTGTGAGATTGGATGAGCTTTAAGGTCTCCTCCAACTCAAACCACCCTATGATTATCTGAAATAAAACCATTATTTTTTTTTAACCAAAAGGCCTTCAGCATATGAGATTTAGTCACTGAGTTACAAACTTCTGCCTTCTTTTATTTCAGTACATGAACTGCTGCCTTCCCTTCCACACACACACAGTCCTGCTGAGAAGTGTTCACTTCTTCCCTCCTCCCTGTCTCCGGTGCCTCTTCTTCCCCCCGGCCACGGCTTTTAATGGCCTCACCAACTGGCTGGTAATTAACTTTTACTCTGCTTTAGTTATTGACCGTTTCCCAGGATAGATTATGCAGAAAAACTCTTTCACCCATAGCACAGCTTTAGCCAGAGGTAAAACACGACACCTAGGAACAGATAAGTCTTTTTTTCCCCCTTCTGGGAAAGTAAGTAACCATGGATGCACAAGAAACAATGCCTGCAGATAAAAAGAATGCCTCTAGATAATAGTGTTTGTCAGAAGAGATTTGCACATTTCTTTGAACTGATATATTTATATCCTGCTAATTATTTGAGAAAAATCTCAGACCTTATCACAAAGACAATCAATGCCACGGTTATATTTTTTTCCCCTCAGGTTTAGGTTTCTTTTTAATATATTCCTCAAACTTTCAAGTTTGCTTTTAACAGTTTTCAGCTGTTTTAGTAACTCACACCTATGCAAACACCTGCACCTAGAATACACCTGTACAGCTTGTCAGGAAACATCTTGAGATTTGAACTCCACTGGCATTTTTCCCAACCAGCCCGGGTCACACTTTGACTTCACTGTTAAATACTCCCTGTCTTGTTCTCCCTCCACTTTGCCAGGAACAGCACAGGACGCTGTTACTGCTAACCAACACCACACACCTGACACACTTGTAAGTTGTACAAGCAGGAACCAAACACTGGTAGGTCACCTCAGGGTCCTTTTTTCCTTTACAGCCTCTGCAATGGCAATTTAGAGAATGTGCTGCTCAGCAGCTTTTCAGCTGCTGATTTTCCCTCTCCTCTTAAAGGCAAAGTATCAGAGGAAGGCCTTGAAGCAACGCTGCTCCTGGACTGGAGGAACAGCAGAGCTCGAGTCACCTCCCCTCCCAAGGGAGAAGGGGAGTAAAATTGTGTCCAGCTCAGGTGCAGAGCCCACAGCTTCACTGTGCTGAACTCACCTGCTCCAGTGCCAAGGGTGTTTAGCAGGACCTGCAGCTGAGAGCACAGCCCTGAAAACCCCCAGCGCTGAGAGGCTGTGAGGTGGGAGATGGTGCTCCCAGAGGAACTAAAGCTGGTACCACCTCCAGCCTTTCCCGGGGTTCTGTGGGTTCCAGAGCTTGGAATTCCAACAGCATTGCACTAAAACTACCCTCACTTCAGAGAGGGAACAGCCTGTCAGACATCACAAGTGCCAGGTTGAAAGGAGTGTGTAATTTCTTGGTAGGATGGATCTCACTCTTTCAGCTCAGAGAAGTGAACTGGCCTGAGGGTTACAGCAAACACCCCAACCCTGAGCAAGGGGAACCTGGACCCACCTGTGGGAAAATGAGCTCTTTCCCAGAGAGGACAGGGAATGTACAGCACCCAGCACTGATCCACCCCCAGCTCACCCACTGACACCACAGAGTGACTCCAGGTACAAAAGCAGCCCTCATTGTAAGGATTTAAACCAGCCTGGACTCCAACTGCTGCTTCACCATCGGGCAACGTTGACTAAAGGAACCTCAGTGTGCAGATTGTGTCACAGGAACTGTCATTATGCTCTCCTGTGCCAATGGAAGCTGACATATTTCAGAAATAATATGCTTAAAATCCTTTCACACCACCAAACAGGCAGAGTCAGCAGGAATTCCAGATGTCTTCATGGAAGAGTAGATACCTCACACACAGCAGTTCTTTTTTTAAGGCTCAGTGTCTCAGTAATTCAATTTCTATTTTGTTTAAATGCTTAAAACTCCTTTGCACTTTATAGTACTGAGCACTAGGCTACACATCTTAATTTATTAAAATAAAATATTACTTTATTCTTTTACTCAAATTTAAGTGAAAGGAAACCAATGAGTCATGGGAAGTCATTAACATACAAGTTTATATGAAAATATTTTCATTTGTGAACTAAACACCAACCAACCTGATGTCCCTTAGTGGCAGATTCTCAGCTGGTATCAACTGGCACAATTCTCTTGATCTCAATAAAGAACATTTGGATGAGCTGAGATCCATTTCTCTTCACACAGGCAAAACACAATCACTGGTGATTAATCAATTAAACTGGCCCACCAACTATTTTGTCATTTTTAAAGAGTTTGAGTGCTTGATAGAAAATAGGAAGCTAATATATATGATGAAATGAGGCTCTTTTCACCACAATATAACAAATATATGCAGACACTGTGCACACAGCAAAAGCTGAACCACACCTGACTGCAAAGGGACAGCTCCTACTGCTTCCCTTGGGGAGTGTCCAGTGTGACTCCTGAAATAAAGGCACACACAATCCCCTGTGCCTTCTAAAAAATTACCTGGGATACATTAAATAGCCACAGATCCAATTTGCAGCTTTTAAGGATGAGAAGTGCCACTGCTTATATATTCTGGACTCTCAAAAAAGCAGAGTCCATTAAATTTTCCCAGCTCTTCCCTTAGGAAGAGCTGCATTTTACTGGATCATGTTTTTCCTCCAAAGAGAAATCCCAAATGGAGAGTCTGCCTTGGCAGGGAGTACCCTGGGAAGTGTCTCAGTAAGGCCAAGAGGCCACATGAAATGCAGAACTGAGTTTCATTTGTGACTAATGGCAAGTGATCTTAGAAGTGACCCAGCCCAAAACTGCTGGGTTTGCAAAAGTCCTGGTGCAGCACTGGGAGCAAGCCAGGCTTTACTTCCCCCTTTTTGTTATCTCCTCCTCCTGCATTAAACAATTTGTGTGCTTTGTTTATATTGTCAATAGCCCTGTGTGCCAGTTGTGATAGAAAAATTTACTTAGAATTTAATTAAGTTTCCAAAGCCCCTGGTGGAAACAATGGAAAGTGGGTGCATGATAAGAGGGAGGGAAACACTGTCAGTATGAAGTTTAAAGCTCTTTTCCAGTTCCTTTTTCTTTTTTTTTTTAATGTCAATCTTGGACATGAAGTACTCAGTGAAATTCCTCTACCACAGTGCACATCCCTCTCAGGAGACTGGAATGACAAAACAAAACCAAATGCATTTCCTGGTCTCCTCAGCACAAACCGAGCCTGAGCAGCAGAATCTTCACTCAAAATCCCAAATTATAAAGCACTGTGAAACCTAAACTAGTTTTCTTTGTGAAGTTTGTGCTGCCAGATCTCAGCTCGAGCTGCTGACCAGTGTAACCCAGCAGAAACCAGCCTGGCTACTCTGCATTCATACAGCAGCAAACTCAGTCCAGTCCACTGCCACAGTGAAGAGGAGAGAAGAAACCTGGTGCAGGGTGACAGTGAGGGGAATAAATCCAACACACAGCTCCAACTGACTCATTATTCACAGCAATGAAATAAAAGCTATTCCAAGCCTAACAGAAAACATCCTAAATCACACTCGGATTATGCCACAGAACTACAGGAAACACAAAGTTTGCAATGACATTGTGAAGGCAGAAGACAAGAGCAAAGGCAGATAAAAGGCCATGGAAGAAGTAGATCCTATGCAAAAAAAGGATTCTGGCTTTGTTACTTTCTATAGAAATCTTGTCAGAGTGTTTTCCCTGGAAGGGAAGTGTCTGTCAGAGTGAGAGAGAGGAGCTGAGAGGCAGATCTGAGTCAGGGGAACAAAAGCAGATCAGCACAGCAGAAAGAAGTCAGCAGCCAGTCCCCAAACAGGCTGGCACACAATAAAACACACCAGCAATCACAGCTTCGGTGAGAGACAGGGCAGGAGCTGCAGATGAGAGGAACAGATGGAAAGACAAAGCCAGGCAGAATCAAAATGCACAGCTCCAGCAAGGAGACTCCCCACCAGGGCACATTTTGCAGGCTTTAGTTCCAGAACTAGGTCAAGGCATTTTTTTTTTCCTTTGCCCTTTAACTACTGCCTACAGTAAAAAGTTCTGCAGTGAGAAGGATGGATCCCTAAGAATCCCCAAAATATTCTGAGCAGGTATGAAAAATAAAGCCACAGGTGAATACACTCGTGTTGGGAGCCCTTTAAACCAGAGAGCACAGCAAAGACACAAAGTTAATTCCATCAAGGTAAACAAATCGGGTTTCAGCATAAAATTTAACCAAGGTAAAGAACAGGGCACTCCATGAGAATGTACAGAAGGGGATAAAATACAATGTGATTTGCAAAAGGACTGCAGAGTTTGGGGGGGTGGAGAATATATATGTGTTTGTACAATGCTGACAGATTGCAAAAGCCCTGGTAATTGCATTCAGATTTCTTATCAATGGGAATTACTTTCCTCCCTTAATCTCAAAAATTTCACACTACTCTGCTATCAGAATTAATTTGTGATGGCAGTAGCAACACACATTATTCCTTAGCATTCCAGAACCACAGGTCTGTGGACAGAGCACCTAAAAACCCCAGAGGAACCCGAGGGTTGTCCAGGCACGTGTACAAAGCACAGCCACGACCAAATAATCCCCCCCTTGCAGCAAAGCCTGCAGAGACACCACCAACAAAGGGCTCTTCTGTCTCTGCTCCCCCTGCACACTCACATCATTCAAAGGCTGCCACCCTGGCATATGTGCAGATAATCCAGGCAGGGAGGATTCCCAGTGCTGAGCACAGCCTGGCCATTGTCCCCAGTGTCCGTGGGATAAGGCCCAGCAGCCTGGCACAGTGTCTGCCACAACACACCCCAGCACTGCCCAGGAGCAAGGATACAGTCACTGTTTGAGCTAAACCCCCTGAGCACCACAAAAATCCCACAGGGGTTTGATGCTGCTCCCTCCTCTGCAAAAGCAGCCTAACCCAAAGGCTGCTGATGCCAAGGAAGGGCTCCTGTGCCCTCAGCAGCGTCTGGCTGGAACACAGGGAAGGCAGAGCCTTGCCAGGGCAGGGTGAGGAGAGCCAGGGCAGCAGCAGCTCTGGGTGGCTGCTCCAGCTCTGGGGGCCTCCTCCAGCTCTGGGGGCCTGCTCCAGCTCCAGGTGCCTCCTCCAGCTCTGGGGGCCTCCTCCAGCTCTGGGGGCCTCCTCCAGCTCTGGGGGCCTCCTCCAGCTCTGGGGGCCTCCTCCAGCTCTGGCACATTGGCAAGATCAGCACTGGCTCCGAGTCTCAGCCACGTCCTGCTGGGGAATCTTTGATGAGTCATTTGTCCTCCAGCCCTCACTTGCCCCGTCCTTCACTTGTCTCTGCTCTGAAGTTCTCCTGATGTGGTTCAAAAAATCAAAAGCACAGCCCAGTGAAGCTCCACCAGGCTCTGCTGACACGGATCAAGGCTCAGGCCTCTCTGGACTCGTGTTCAGAGTTCAGCTTCCCACTTTTATGTCTTGCTGGCCAAGGACCAACTTGTGGTGTCCCTGCCAGCCATCTGCCCTGGAGCTGAACTGAGACACAGAAACACTGAGAGCCTCATTCCAGTCCTGGCTTTGGAACAGACACCATGGTTTAGATTTACTTTTCAAATGCTATAAATGTTTGCCACTCATTACACAGGTTATCCCCTCATTTTCCTCAAGTGAAGAACGTCTTCAGAATAGCTGGAGTATTTATTAAAGCTTTTAGAACAACAAAATTCAAGAGTACATGAAAAAATAGACAGGATGTGCACTAGGTAAGAAACTTCACATTTGCTCAGAAGCACAAATTATGAAAAGCTGTAAAATTGGAATAAGAGTATAAAATATTTATTACTGTAAGGGATTTAACTAGATTGTGTTAAGACACAGAAAATTCAGACTGAATAGTAGAAAATTGTCCTGACAAAGTGTTTTTGATTAAGGAAATAACATCCCATGTGAATGAAGGGAGCCTCTTCAACTGACAATTAAAAACAATTTTGGACTGAAAACAGGCCCAGACCTCAGGTCCTTTTCCTGATATTTCATCACAGGCATCAGGATGTTTTGTTTCAGCCTTGAGTTCATGATCATCAGTCTTAAAGGCCTGGAAAAGAGCCACTACCCTACATCTTCGAGGCACACGTGGGGCAGGTGATGAGCAGCTCTCCAGGTGAGGCAGGAGCACAGCTCCAGGTACACCTCGGGTGGAGAGGAAGGGAATCAGGCTCACTGCCAGACTGTTCTGCCCTGTGCTCACCACTGAGGAACTCTCAGGTCATTCATGTGGAATGGCAGAACACAAGGAAAAGGAAAATGCAGGAGAATGTTTGGGGTTAGAAGGGTGTTCTGGAGCAGAAAGCTGAGGAGCCCTGCTGCCAACTGGGCTGTTAGTAAATAAAGGGTTATTAAAAAAAGCTGCTTCCTGGGGACTTCTCTTCCCATGACAGCTCCACCAACACACCATCCAGCACTCCTAACCTGCAGCCTGCTGTGACTGACAGCAGGGACTGAATCCCACTGAGAGCTGCAGGAAGGTACCAGCACTGACAAACCATCACAGCCTTCACACCCCCCAGTCAAACAGGCCCAGCCTGCACTGAACAAACCCCCCTCAGAACAAGAGGGAACCAGAGCACTCTGCAGCTCCATCCCTCTCATCTCCCACCCACCCTCTCCAAGAAACACTTTGGCATTCAGGAGACACAGAGGAAGTTTTTCAGCATTAACAGCTCTGTGCTCTGGTGCACCTGGAACGTCTGACTGCACAACAGAGATTTGGAGAAGGGCTTTCAAACCAGAAAGCTTTAACTCTGACAAATTGGAGAGATTACCTCTCCCTACAAGCCTTGCTTCACTTAAATCCATACAGAACCCAGAAGGAATACAAGGGGATTCATATTTGGGGAGTCAGGGTTATTTTTTAAATATTCCCTGGCTAACAGAAATCAGAATTGCACCACTGCTGCCAGGGGATCCCATCAGCTGGGATGGAAACGATGCCAGCCCAAGAACTGCCCTTGGATTTGCCTTGGAGAGAAGCACAGCACCAGCTACTAACACAAAAATTAAACTATCCCAGCCCCAAGCAGGACAAGCCAAAGCTCAGTTCAAACATGTACTCTGCTTTCAAGATGGAAAAGAAGCTCTCCCAGAGCTGGCAGAGCACTGCAGAGCAGACAAGAGTTTGAGTTTTATTTCCTCAACCCACGGCATGTACGGAGTGAGCCCATAAATGTGTCGGTCTGTTCTGGGAGAGGCTCCGAAAGCCCCGGGAAGGAGCGTCTGTGTTTTCCCAGATCCCAGCCCTTCCCACAGGCTCCCCCAGCACTGGAGCAGCATTGCACCGCCATCTCTTGGCAGATGTTTAGATAACAATTTAGCAAGTACAGGAAAAAAACCGGACATCAATAAGACTTTAGAAGATAAACATATATTTTTAAATATATATAAATATACTAGCCAAACAAAAACATATTAAAGTCTAGGTAAGGAGTCTGGTCTATATCCAGTTTATTTCCCTGACTCTCAAACTCTCAAGATTTGTACTTAATGTTAGACACACCTAAAAAAGCAAGTGTTAAGAATTTAAATATTGTTAAACTCCCCCCTTTTTAAAAAAATACTAATTTTTAACTAATAACTAATTTTTAAAGCCATCTTATATAAGTAGCACATAACCACTCTCCCGAACCCCAGATTTTATCCACTTCATTTAAACTGTATCAAATTGCCAGCAGAATTCTGGGCAAAAACATGGCCTGAAGTTCTTGGTCCTTTCAAGTATAGAAAATTATAAATAATCATCGATAGCAGAGAGTTGTGTTTCTAATTCTCTTTATCAAACTCTTTATCCACCTCAGAGCTGTTAAAATCTAGTCCAAGAGCAAGTCCCTAAAACAATTTGGGAATTTAGTCATACTGGAATCTTCAGGGACTCCTATACATGTTACCCATAATTTCTGTAACTATGTGCAAGTCATCAACTACAATATTACAGCACAAGCTTAATAAATACCCTGTGCAGTGAAAGACAAAGTCTTGGCAGGCCCAACAGAGCAGGACCCCTAAACCAGTCTCCAAGCACTGGATTTTAGGGAGGCAGCAACAGCTCTTCCAAAGCACCAAACCCTGCACAGGGTCATTCCCGTTATTCCAGCTCAGTGAACAGAAACAATGTGCAGCAGTTCAGCATGGAGCCCATCAGATGTGGCTCTCTGCAATGTTATAAAAGAATGACAACAGCACAATCTGTAAAAAAAACAAACCCAGAATTATGAAGCTGCAAACATGAGGTCGCTGTACTTGGTGAGATGCAGCCATATGGGTCTGACCTTTCTGTAATAAGTGGTAATTTCACTGAAAACAACCTTCCAGTTCCAAAGGAAAGGGGAGCAAGTCATGAATCCTGCACTGGCAGTTTATGATGAGACTCCCAGCCCTAATTTAAAGGTCACCAACAAGCCTTTGAAAGCAAGATTGCTTTTCACTTCTTCCACGTTTCACAGAATGTCATCAGAGCTGAGTTGGCCACAACAAAGCCACACAGTTGCCCGGCCAGGAGGGCAGCTCAGCCTCCCCTGCAGGGCTCATCCCCTCCTCAGACATGCCAAAATTACCAGCAAGCATGTAAAAATAATCAGAAACACTGCTGGCACAACTAAGTGTTCTGCTAACCTGTATCACAACAGTTCTGTCGGTATTTTCACTCTGGTAACAGGGAGAGGAACTGAAGACCTTGCTGTGCTACAGTCTTTAAACACAATTAATGCTCACCTACAATCAGACCAGACTATTTCCACAGTGGTGGAAACAGTTTTGCAACCAGGAGCAGCGTTCACTTTGCCTGCTCAGCACTTTGTGATGTGGGCTGTGCACACAGGTCAGTGGCAGAGCAGGATTCATGATCTCAGGGATAAAGTCCTCAAAAGTTAACTTGGAGATTCCCCTCGGTCACCCTGGATCTTCACATCTGTGCTTTTACATGTGATGTGCACATTTGCAAACACCTGCTGTGAGACCCTTACTAGAGCTGGAAAACACCCCAGGGAGCTCCTGATCCGCGGATAACAGAGCCTGTTTGTGCTTCTCACCTCCCCTGAGGGGCTTCTCCACAGCAGGCAGGAGCAGAGAGCCCTCCCTGTGCTGATCCCTCCCCTGTGCCAGGGCCCCACCACCCCCAAGGCAAGAACTTCTCCCTCATACCCAATAGAAACCTGCTGTCTGATGGCTTAAAGCCACTCAAAAACAGAGAACAGGAAGCTAAAAATTGAGAGATTGCATCAAAATTAAGAACTTTGAAAGGTAATTAGTTTCCAAGAAAACTGAAAGTCTACAGGAACTCTTTTTTTAGTAAGGCATAATTTCTGTTTTCCTTCCTAAATTTTCTGTGAGAAGGAACATTTAACATTTAAAGCATTATGTCTTTGAGATAAATTGCATTTAAAGGTTACAGTGCAAAACTACATATCTTAGTGCCATAGAAGATGGTTTATTAATTGCCCTGGATACGCACACAGTCATAAATTTGTTTGTATAATTTGATGAGGGGAATTGATTTACTATCACAGTGAAATACTACATTAAACACTCATAATTCTTTCTTTATACTGCTCCTCCCCCCCTTGAAAGCATCTGACTGCAGGCCACACTGAATTATTGTTCTGTAATCATTAGGTGATTTATTTAACCACAGCACACACAGTTACCATTAATCTATATTCTTATTCTAATTTCACCTTTATGTTTTCTGTTGTCCTACCAACAAGGAAAAATTATGGATTTCATCTAAACCAAAGTACAGTTTTGGAGCAGCAAGACAAGACAAGGGACTTGTTTATTCTCCAGACACATCTTTTTCAACAATGCAAATAGGAAAAAAAAAAGCAAAATAAAATCTTCCTGAAAGCATAAATAGTACAGAATCATCACATTGACAGATCTGTAATATATTAAGCAAATATTGCTTGTGGAAAAAAGAAAACTAACCTATTTTTGTTACTGTCAAATCATTTAATAAAGGCAAGGCTCAGAACAAGATGCTACATGTGATGAGAACAGGAAGGAGCTGTTCCTTGATCCATCGTGCCTGACCCGACATTTGCTGGACAAACAGATCTGGTGCTGCAGACACTGGAAGATCAGCCTTGGAAAAATGCAGAAGCCACTGTGCCACACTGACCATGAACCCACCGCCCTGCACGGGCCAAGGGAACTGCACAGCACACCTTTTGGGGACGGGCAGCCCAGCAAACCCCCAGGGCTCCTCTCTCTGCTTCATCTCCTCCTCTCCCACAGGCACCACATCTGCAGTTGTGTCCCCGACCAAGCCCGGCAGAGCAGCAGCGCATCAAGGGACAGCTCGAAGGAGCTTTGCAGGAGTTGCTGAGCTGCTGTAGCGTTAATGTGGTGTTAATGCACTGCTAATACATCCTTTGGAACACTGGCTCAGGGCCCCGAACTGCCCGTTACACGTGTAGTCCATAAAGGACCCGAGCGGTGCACATACAGCTCCCTCACCCAGAGGGAACTGCCGGGGGTCACCGGTGTCAAACAGAGTTTGCTCACACAAGGCAGACAGGGAGCACAGAGGGAAGTTGATGTGCACTTCAAAGGGAAGAGATTTGTCCAGTCTGCAAGGCAGTTCTGTGTCTCACTTGGTAATGAGTTTCTTTGGAAGAAATACTGTTACACACAGTCTATTTAACTGCAATGCTGGTCTATGGCATCCTCTGTTAACAAGTGAATCCACTCAGGAAACACTCCCTGCAAAACAGCAGCACAGTTTTAGCCAGGACATGGGTGGTCCATCTGGTCTTTGCAAGTGGCTCACCTGCTGTCAGGCCAAAATACTTCATGGATGTGCATTTAATTAACTGAAGTACATCCTGAGACTAATTTTCAGTGCAATATGTTGCTATGAATCAGGAAGCAATTTGCATGGTGGGAGCTGAGTTGTTCCCATTCTTCTACACTTGTTTTGTTTATACCCAGTGATGTGACAAAATGTTATGAAACTCTGTGAGTGCTCCTGTATTGGCAGAGAGATTTATGGCTCGTGTTACCCAATCGATGCTGCAAGAGCTGCACCCGGGGAGGGATGAAATGCAGAGCCCTGTGATAACCAGGAGCTCAACCACTGCTTAACTTCTCCCACGTGTTCCTGCGTCAGTTTTCTTATCTGTACAAGAAAGGAAACAAAGTTCATCTCTCTCTGCAAAGCACTTGGAGATATTTTGATAAACTGTGTTATTCAAACACAGCATTTTCCAAGGTCAGCCCTCTCTGCACAGCTCAGGCACTGCTTAAATAAACTGCTCCTCACCTTCTCTGGATTTACACACATCATTACCAGAGCTCTCACTCCAGCTCCACCTCCTCCTGGCAGGTTTAGCCAGCTCATTAGCAGGCAGCAGGAGAAGCTCCAGCAGGCAGGAGTGGGGCTGAGGAATGACCCTGCAGGTCTTGCTCCCAATCCCAGGGAGGGCCAGGGGGCCTGGAAGGGAGTGGGCAGTGCCAGCCCAAACCCCTGCACAGGCTGCAGGGACTCAGCATTCCAAACCCTCAGCCCAAACAGCTCTTAAATAGATTTCACAGGCTGGAAAGCACAAACGAACCGAGCTGGAGATGCCAAACCCCAGGCACCTCACACTGAAAAAATTAACAAAACCTTTACACCTGGTCCTGCCACAATTCAGAGCAGACACTGCTGTGCAGTGTCAGATTGCTCATGTCCATACATCTTGCCTAAATGCACTGTAGAACATTTATATTTTACTGCTTTAAATAAACTGCAAGTGTCTTAATAAATCAAGGCACATTTTTGCATTACATTTTGGCAAAATGTGGCTGTTTGCAGTGACTCTCCCAGCCATGAACTCAACTGAACAAACCCCTACCAGGTTCTCCCTCACCTGCCCAGCCAGCACCCCCTTGGGGTGCAAACACCAGTCCAGCCTTTACAACATTGTCCTTCTACTCCACTTCATGGGGTATTGGCTTTTTACACTTCACTCCCTGCAAATCAATATTCTAATTGACACACAAGAGATGGGCAGAAGGATACAGAAGGACCTGCCCACCAACCTGGTGGGGATGATTATCCAAAAATGAAGGTCAAATCAAAGGAAAAGTCAAACCTGTGTCTGGCCAGAACCAGGACAGGAACAGCACAAAGTGAAGAGTCTTTAAATAAGGGAATTAAAAAAAGGATCTAAGATTAACTACAGACACAACCTAAAGAGGGCATGGATAAAACTCTGCACCAGGGAATAACAGACTACAGTCCCTTTGGAATGCCTGCACTCAATACCACAATGTTAGAAGCACTTCAGGAGGCATCTCCAGTACCTCACACAGGAGATGTGCTTCCTTGTAATGTAAAACAGCAAGTCTAAATATCTGAAAACTGCCTGAATAGGCTGTTCAGAACAAAGTCAGACAGAATCCATGTGTGACATAATATAAAATACTTCAAAGGAATACCTTATTCTTTCAGGGACTGGTTCCACAGGAAACCAGGAAGCCAAAGGGATCCCTCAAACAGGCTATTTTAGCAGGAAGCTTCTGATCACTCTCCCTGGGAGGCTGGACAGCCCTGGAACCTGGAAGGTTATGGAATCTCGGGCCCTGAGAGTGTTCCAAAGCCCCCTGAGCTCCACCACCTCGGTACCACCCTCAGCCACCAGAACTCGGTGAAGGCAGAGGAAGACACAACTCACAGTTCAGGCACACTTAGCAGATGGATATAAGGAAATCCAAAAAGTGCAGAGAAGGGTCACAAAACTCATTTGTGAGCAGAAAGCAGTATTTATACAGGCAGAAAATCCAACAGCCCAATGCATGAGAGGTAACAAAAATGATTCGTAGTCTCATCCCACACAACCAAATGTGGTGCACAAGAAATTCCAGCTGCAGCAGCTGCCTCAGTTCAGCACCACAAAGTTCTCCTCCAGTTGACTCTTTCAGCTCCATTTTAAGCTTTCCTTCCACAGTTTTACACAACAAATGAAAAATGAGCTTTCATCAGTTTTTCACCCAACCTGGACATCTCGAACAGTTCAGCCCATTCCCAGTTCAACATCATAGAAGCCCTGGGTGGGACAAGGAGGAGGAAAACACAGGATTTTCCATGACCTTCTGCAGATTTCCAAACCCCATCTCCTGTACATACAAGCAATCTGTTTCTTTTACTACAGAGCAATGACTCATTACTTCAATCATTTCAAAATGGACGAGAATTCCATCTGGCATTATGGAATAGCAGCCAAATCACACAGGTCTTGATCTAAAGGTCAACTTGGTAATAACAGAAAGCCCTAAACTAAAGTGCATTTTAATATCTCCAATCACTCACCATTTCAGCATCTCCCAAAGCTGC
>JAWWLV010000024.1:1548447-1560365 GCA_035041135.1 Platyrinchus mystaceus | reverse complement strand
GGGCTTGGAGCAACCTGGGCTGGTGGAAGGTGTCCCTGCCCATGGCAGGGGGTGGCACTGGATGGGCTTTAAGGTCCATCCAACCCAAACCAGTCTGTGATTCCAAGGCAGGACTGGGTTCCGTGGGCCCACAATTCCCTTTATCGAGGGAAGGAAACTGATGGAATTGTGTCCTGCCAAAGCAGCTGAGGGAAGGTCGGGTTGGGCTCCGTTCCTGCAGGAACAACACCTGCTGGGGCTTTTCCATCCCCAGAGCGGAAGGACACATGAATTTACTAAAAATTAACCCAAAAAAGAACCAAAACCAACCCCAAATACCTTCAAAACATGCAAGGCTTCACAGCCACGTGAAGAACTGAAATAACTCAGCGGTTTACAATTAACAGCTGGTGCGAGCACTTCACACAGAGCCCACCGCGCTGCCTGGAGGGGCAGGGTCCTGCAACAGCACTTTCCCGCAGGCCTGGCTAAGAGCGTTCCCGGGGCCATGTAGGACGATGTGGGGCTGTGCGGGGCCACGGGAAGGGTGCGGGACTCTGTGGGACCACGGGAAGGGTGCGGGACTCTGTGGGACCAGGACAGGCGGGCGGGTCGGTTCTCCCCTCACAGCTCCGCCCCGCTGAGGGGCAGCGCCACAACATGGCGGCCGCCGCCCGCCCCCCCCTCCGGCGCTGTCAGTCACTCCCGCCGCCCAATCAGCGAGCGGTCTCGGCCGGGCGCAGCCAATGGGCGCGCGGCGGGGGCGGGCCCATGGCGGAGCTGAGCGGCGGCCGCGAGCCCGTGGCGGTGGCGGTGTGGCCGCCCGGGGAGAGCCCGGCGGGCTTCCAGGTACCGACCGGGGACACGGGAGGGGACGGGACGGGGACAGGGACACTGCCGGCCGTGGGACGGGGACACCCGCGGGGAGACACTGCTGGCCCTGGGGCAGGGACACCCGCGGGGAGACACTGCCGCCGGCGGGGCAGCCGCAGTTTCTCCGGGCAGCCCGTGCCGCGGCCTCGCCGCCCTCACAGCCAGCAGCTCCTCCCCTAACACCTCACCAGACCCTCGCTCGGACAGGCCGTGTCTCCGTCTGCCCTCCTGTAGGACAGGCTAAGGATTGTTAAACTTAGCCGTGAGTGAAGCCAAGCGAGAGAGAATCTGATGTTTATGGGGAAAAAAAACCAACCAAACAAACTTGGGAAATGACCGCCATGTTTCACAGCACCCAGAACACAGCCTGCTGTGAAACGTAGTATTTAGCGGTAGCTCGTCCCCCAGGCTGCTAAATAAAGCTCTGCACACCGAATGCAGGGAAGGAAGCGGGAACACACGCGTAGCTGCCCTTATATCTTGGCTTTCAAATTTAGCGAAGTCTGCCGGGTTTTTATTTCACAGCACTCCGTGGTTCTGTAACCAGGCACCTGCTGGGGGCATCGGTGTAACTGCAGAACCCGATTTTCCAGCGGAATTAAGAGGAAATTTGAATGTAACAATTTGAAGAGATAAATTGAAAGCATCTTCCTTTTAAACATAAATGGGTGTTTGAAATTCTGTGGCTTAGAATAGGTATAAACTAACCTTCTATGTAGTCATTGTGTTGAAAGGGGAGTAAATTAATGATACTTCTATAATTCTGTAAATAATTAAATCTATAAATACTGCGTATAAATAGTATCTATAAATATATTTATAAATAAATACACTTGATGTTTCTATAAATAAAAATCATATATAGTAGACTAGATCTGATCAGCTGACATGTTTTTTTCTGCTAAGCGGTTTTTCCTGGTTGAGGGACTTATTTTGAGAATTCAGGCAGTGACAGACCATCGATTCTTTTCCATATGGAACAAACGATTTGCAACCTTTAAAACATTTTCGAGAAGGTAGGGCTTGGAGTCGGGAGTTTAGAGGGAAATGGAGCGTTCATGGTTTAGTTTGCAGGGAAATGGAGTGTTCATGGTTTAGTTTGCAGGGAAACGGAGGGTTCATGGTTTCAGTTCAGAGCTCACTCTCTGCCAGGCACAAGCTTTGTTAGAGGTGGTGTTTTCCAGCACTGGTGATTTCAGGGCTCTCCTGTCTCCCTCTCTCAGTACAGCCCGGACTGCGTGGCCGGGGCCGACGGGGAGATCGACCCCACCGAGATCACCCTGCCGGGCTGTTCGTGCCGGAGCAGCTCCTGCGCTGCCCCCGAGTGCTCCTGCCTGCCCCGCGGCGACAACTACAGCGGGCCGTGCCTGCGGGGAGCGGAGCAGGACGGCTTCGCCCGGCCCCTGTTCGAGTGCAACGCGCTGTGCGGGTGCGGCGAGCGCTGCCAGAACAGGCTGGTGCAGCGCGGGCTGCGGCTGCGGCTGCAGGTGTTCCGCACGGCCGCGAAGGGCTGGGGCGTCCGCGCGCTGCAGTCCGTCCCCCGGGGCAGCTTCGTGTGCGAGTACGCCGGGGAGGTGCTGGGCTCGGCCGAGGCACGGAGGAGGATCCGGGCCCAGAGCCCCCAGGATCCCAACTACATCCTGGCGGTGCGGGAGCACCTGCACGACGGGCGCGTGCTGGAGACCTTCGTGGACCCCACGCGCGTGGGGAACGTGGGCAGGTTCCTGAACCACTCCTGCGAGCCCAACCTGTTCATGGTGCCCGTGAGGGTGGACTCCGTGGTGCCCAGACTGGCGCTGTTTGCAGCCACCGACATTCCTGCTGGAGAGGAGCTGTGCTACGATTATTCTGGGAGGTTCCACAACTCACCGGGAAGCAGCACAGAGCCCAAACCTGTGGAGGAGGGTAACAGGCTGAGAAAGCCCTGCTACTGTGGTTCCCCCACGTGTGCTTCCTTCTTGCCCTGGGACAGCTCCCTCTTCTCCACACCAGACACTTCTCCATAGCCTTTCAGCCTCGAGCTTGCCTAAAAAATTGGGTTTTCTCTAGTACTTAAACCGCTGTTAAATAAAACTCTGCGTTCCAACAAGGGAGCTCACGTGGGTTTGAGTAGCAACTAAAAGAAAAGGCTTTCAAAATAATTTCCTGCAACATCCTGGAGACTTTTCAAGGTGGATGATACAAGGGATTGTTGGAGCTTCAGGATGGTCCAAAATCAGTTACTGAGCCAGGCCTGGTGTTTTTGCCTTGACTTCCTCTGACAGATTGGTGGCTATTAAAGCAGCTCTCACTCTGAGAGAAACTTTCTTTCAAAAAGAACTTGTACCTTTAACACTTGTACATGGAAAGGGTGTGTGATAACAGCAAGAAAAGCCACTGAAAACTGCACAAGAAAGTGGCACCAGGGAACTCTGACATTTGCAATAAAGGCATTAGGTTTCTTAAAACCCATTTAATTCTTGTTTTGAAATTACTTGCTGTACGTTTTTTTGTTGCACAAAACATAGCTAATTTATGTTAAGATAATCATCAATCCTAAGAGAAATCACATGATAAGTGTCACTTCTGTCAGTACAGAAACCTTCCCAAGGATTTCAGCTGCTTTCTCAGGCAGCTTCCAAGCTGAGTGGCCATTCCCTGACTAAGGGCTCCTGCTGCTTCCCTCGGCTCCTACACCTTGGAATGCCCCAGATAGCAGAGCACAGCCTGGATTGCAAGGCCCCTTGTCCTATTTAGAGGCTTCTCTGGTTTTTCTCCCCCAAAAGGCATCGTGCCAGCCACCCATGCACTTGGAGAGCACAGGGCTGGGAGCAGATGATCCAATCTGCTTCCTCTTTCCCTCCTGGGAAGGGTTTCAAGATGAGTTTTACAGCACCTGCATTCCTGGTGCTCAGGCCGAGGGCACGGCTTGTTACCTTCCTGTTATGAATATGCACTTGGCGTGATGCTGAGTAGTTAAGGAAGTGTAAATTCAACAAGAAACACTCCACCTTGAGCAATATCTGGTCCTTGATCACCAGCCTTCCACCAGAGAGCTCTGCTGAGCCCTGTCCCTGCAATCCTACCCCGTCAGCTGATGCAGCTGCTGGGAGTGATCTGATAGCAGTTATCTGGTTAGAACAAACTTCCACAGCACACAACAACGGGAGTGTTGTGCTGTTCAAAACAGCCACGCTAAAGGCCTTGCAAAACCAAAATAATACCTTGTTACTGAGCTCTAAACCACGTGGCCTTTTCCCATTATGCCTCAGCACTGCAGCTGCCTGGGGAGCAGACCAAAATCCGACCAAAAAGATCCCCCAACGTGAAACTAGGAAAAAATTAGGACCTTTTGTTGTATCTGCTGAATTTCTGTTCGCTTTTTCCTTTGGGTTCCTTCAGCTTCACACAGTCCCAGTCTGCCCCTCACAGCTCTGTGCTCTTCCATAGGGAATCCAAGCAGCTCAAAAGCCTCTGAGCTCCCTCTAATCCTCTCTGCTCCTTCCTGCAGTAATGATTATCCATATTTCAATATTGTGCCGAGCCATGGTGTGTTCTGGAAGAGATTTTTATGCTTGCTGGACTTACCTGGACCCCCACTGGAGGCTGGAGATGGTTGAAGGGTCCCCCAGATGCTCTCCTGGGTCTTCCTTTCAACATAAACAAGTGGAGAAGGAGCAGGAAGTGATGGATTTGCATTGACCCCAAGTTGTGTTAAACCCAAACCCAGTTTACTACAGAAAAGACAATGCTGGCAAGGACCAACACCAGTGCAAAGGTTTTTGTTAATCCACTGTTACATTCAGATGCCAAAACGAGGTGGCTTTCAATTATTCCCCTTTCCCTTATTCCTTGCTAAAATTCCTCTTCTTTTCAGTGGTTTCATTGGGGTTTTTTGTTTTCATTTGTTTGGGGTTTTGTTTGTTTTGGTTGGGTTTTTGTTCATTTTTGTCTTTTTGGTTTTTGTTTGTTTTTTTTTCCCCAACAAACAGTTTCAAAATTCACCCTGTGAGGCCTTGGGGCTCACAGGTCCATCTGCCATCTTTTCACTTTCCTGACTTCTGTTCAAGTGGAAGCATTTGGGAGCTTCAGTTTCTAACGAGGTCAGCTTTGCAATTCCCAAGTGCCCAGAACAAGCTTCCTGTGGCCAAGACATTCAGAGGAAATTGCTGCTTTTCCATCACAAAGAGTCCTGGGCATAAACAAATGCTTGACATTTTATTGGAACATGTACAAGATTTCTAATCATCATCACCCTGAGGATTATCACCCCCCAGCTGCAGAAGGCACTTCCTAAAGAGCAGCAAAGCCAGAAAAACCCATTTCTGACCCAATTTTCACTGCACAGGAATGTAACAAAGGGCTGTGGGAGCTGCCCCTGGGGAGAGGTGTCATCTCCCAGGCCTCACTCTTGACTCCTTCATTGGCTTTTAAAGCTGCCTAGAACTTCTGAACTGCCTCAAATTTCTTTTAAAGCTGCCTACAAAGAACTTTATAAAGTCCCTGTTTATTGCACGTGAGTGCAGAAACTCAAACTGTACATAAATAAAAGTAATTAAGAAAGATCTTCGCTAAAGGAGCTGGGGATCATCACAGGTTGGACTCTGGTCTTGGGGGTCCTTTCCAACCTGTATTAAGTAGCCTTTGAAAACAGTTTTGTTCCAGTTGAACCCAAAACACTCTTGCCAAAACCATCTGCTAAGTTTGGTCAGGATCAGAGTCCAGGCCAGGTCCCCATGAACGTGAAGCTTCTCCAAGCAACGTTGAGCAGTGTTGGATTTTCTTCCCCCCAGCAGGAACTTTCAGCAGTTCTGTGCCATCAGCACGTGACACTGCTGTCATCCCTGGTTCCCTGGGTGCGCTCCCTGGTTCCCTGGGTGCAATCCTGGTTCCCTGGGTGCAATCCTGGTTCCCTGGGTGCAATCCTGGTTCCCTGGGTGCACTCCCTGGTTCCCTGGGTGCGCTCCCTGGTTCCCTGGGTGCGCTCCCTGGTTCCCTGGGTGCAGTCCAGCCGTTCTGAGCCCGTGGAACAGCGGGAGTCACTGTGGCTCTGGTGGGGTGTCGGAGGCGCAGCGGAAGCCCAGGTTGGACGCGGAGCTGTCCGGGGTGTTCTGGCTCCGAGCTGCACAGCGGTACCTGTAGCAGTAGGACTGCAGGGCAAGACACAGTGAGCTTCACACCACAGCTGGGGCCTCCTCAGCCAAGGGTTGGTTGGATTAATAGATTAATTAGTTAGATTACTACAGCAGAGCATTGCAATCACTGTGGGACAGATCGATGAGCTGACAGGGATGGAAATCACTGCCTTGGAAATAAGGGGATCCTACAGACCAGCTGAGACAAAATTATAGTTTGAATGGAAAAGTGCCCAATAAAATGTCAACTAATAAGATATCCTGTCTGGGAAAATGCTGCAACAACTATTCTGCTTCCCCTCAGAGGAGGAGAGAGCAGCTCAGTGCCCATGCACTGACACCTGACTGGGAATGGACAGGTCCTGGCACCTCCCTGAAAACATTTCCCTGGTGCAACAAAGAGCAATGGATAACAGGAGGCAAACTCCAGTATTCCTATGGCTGGCACTCTAGGGATATTTATAATCTCCAGGATAATTTAATGAGCAGGGTCAGTGGTTTGGTACACAAGGTGAGGCTGCCCAGCAGCAGTTCCCCACCGTGGCATGGGAGGAAGGGCAGTAACCCTGGTAATTGCACTAATTAAGCATTGGGGTAGCAGTTTGAACAATCCATCCAAATCCTGCCCCTTTTTTCTGTTACTTCAGAAGATCTGGCTCAGGTTTTTGCCCCTGTCCTCCCACAGAAGCCTCTGCCAAAAGCCACCACTTGGATTCAGGCTGGTGCAGCTGCTCGGGGTCAGGCCCTGAACCAGACTCAGGAAAGGAAGGTAAAAAGGTGCAACTTTGTCAGCTCTGAGAGGGAGAAGAGCAACAGCATAGAAATATCAGTCTGAATAGATTGTAGGCACCTCATAAAGAGCCCTTGTACTAACAGTATTCAGTGGGGTTTTTGTCTTGAAACACAGCCTAGTTTTATCACCTACAAAAAAGACTAGGGCAGACTAGAATCTTCACAAACCTTGAAAATGGGTCACGTTATTCATCACTAAAGAGCCTATTCCAGTGTTAATTTAATCAAAACTGCTAATTAACATCTGACATTGATTTCACCTAAGAAGGAAATCAGTGTAGAAAATGGGATCTCACTGTAGAAAATTTAATCTAATTATGAGGGTGATTTGCCAGCTGCAAGGCTTTGCAAGGGAAGAAGAGCAGGACAGCTTTAATGAAACAGGAGATCTACAATGAGGTTTTTTAAGCACTGCATGAACAGAGTTTCAAACATGATTCTGTGTCATGAACAGCCTTTGCTCTGGGGTGACATCCAGGCTGTTCTGAAGGATTTTCAAGTGTGCCATCAACTCAGCTGGAACATTCATCTCCCAGCCAGCTTCCTGCAAGCACCTGACATCAGAGAGTGACAGAATTACAGAATGGTGTGGGTTGGAAGGACCTTAAAGCCCATCCAGTGCCACTCCCTGCCATGGGCAGGGACACCTTCCACTAGCCCAGGTTGCTCAGAGGTCCTTTCTGGACCAAGAGTCATTGTAAAACTGAAAAAACAAAGTCACATCCATCCTTTCTGCTCTGACAGGGATCACTCCAGCTCTGTAATGAGAGCAGCACTAGAGGCTACATCAGTTTTAACATCTGCATCTAAAAACCATACTGGGTAAAACAACTTATTGTTCGAATTCCAGGCTAACCAAAAACAAGTCCTTGGGAAGAGCAGGTGTTGCTCCTCCTGTTTGCCATGAAATCCCTCCCCAAGCATCCAGGCTGCCAGGGATCTCTGTCAGAGGATCACTTGATGCTCAAGTGCTGTCAGAGGGAAGAGCAACACGAAAGCACCAGGTTACCTTGTGGCACATGTAGGATCCTCCCTTCTTCACTCTGTCCGTGCCCGAGGACGGCCCTTCCTGGGGAGGGAGGGAGGACACTGGTCAGTGCTCAGGGAAGAACAACTGCTCCTTACAGGGTCAACAGCTTGGGAATAGACACATGGATCAGGATGAATATTCCAAGCTAGCAAATCACAGCTGAAAGCTTCATGACATTCTGCTGTCCAGGACTTGCAGGTGACAGAACTGTGCTCCCTGCACTGCTGCAAACACTGAATGCTGGGGCTGCTGCCCAGGAGTGCCCTGTTCTGTAAAACCCCTGACAACCAGGAGGGTCCTACAGAGGGGATTTCACTGGGAAGGGAATCCCCCCAGCCTCCCTCAGCAACCACTCTGGACCAGTCTGGTTCCTACCCTGTCTCAGGGGGTACAGTTGTCTCCCTCCCAGGTCTGCATGACCAGAGGTGAATTTCTAGAAGAATCTACACAGGAGGAGCATTTGTTACACTGAATAAAAGTCCCAGGGACTGCCAGAAAACCCCAAAGGTTGATGCTGGTACTACAGAAGCTGCTGCCTGCACCCACTGAGTTTGAGAACTCCATATGAAAGTTCACCACACAGGCTGCAGCAGCTTCATGTTTATTGCCAACATTTACATATGTGAAAGATAAATCGGCCCATTTCCACATTTAATACCCTACAAACCCTGAAGGAAACCCACACCCCGAGGCAGCATCCGCTGGGTCCCAGCCCGGGTGCTCCTCCTGGGGACAGCCTTACTCCTGTTCCAAGGCCTCTGGAAATTGTCCCCACAGCTCCTGCACGTGGGTCCTCACTCTGAGATAAGCCACTAACAAGCACAATCATCCCCCAGCCTGTTATTCTCATTTTAAGGGAAGCCAGGAGAAAACTGACCTAAAAAAAAAAAAAAAAGTGACACCAGAACAAGGCAAAGCAGAACAATGGGGCTGTGGAGCAGGATTTCCCCTCAGACACAGCAGTGCACAGGCTGAGCAGCAATCTGTGCTACTGGCTCCAAAGGCACTGCCACAAACCAAGAGAACATGTTTATTTAGGGTTAGAAGGTTTGTTGTCCAGCCCCAAGTCTCTCATGTTTCAGCAATTACAAAGGGATGACCTGTACTGAAGCAGCCCGTGAACCAAAGGCCATGGTAAGTGCAAAAGTTCTTTTTAATAATTACAGATATCTGCTACCAGGCAAAAATGGAGCAGCAGAGGTTATTTGGTAACAAAACCCAAGTTCAGTTGACCCCCTCAGCCTCTGAAAGAGGATTAAAGCATTGAAACACTTCACCACCTACAGGAATCTCATGTAGTGTCCTCCACCAATCTATTAAAAACCATTATTCTTGTGATAAACAACCCTTTAAAATCAGTGCAAGTAAAGAGCTGATCATAAAACTGGCAGAGTTCTCTGCAGAGCAGAAAACCACTCAACACCATTAGTATTTGCAAGGTTAATATTTGCTCACACATATTATCTCACTTAGAGGTGAAGGAAACTGCCTTGGTTGTGCTTCCCCACACAAACTAATCACAGCACAGCAATTCAGGTCACATTTGATTAAAACAAGCAAATCTCTTCTATCAAATGATATTGTTTCATGGCTTGACCTGGAGAAGTCACCAGCTGGTACTGAAGGGGAGGAACATCTCCTGTCCTGTGTAAAGAGCTGGAGCTGTCTGGACTTTGATCCCAGATTGAAATATATATATATATATTAGCAAGTCTATTCTGTAGCATAATGTTGGAACAGCCACATTCTAATCTGACTGCATAATTACAGGTGCTTATTTAAGTGAGACACTTCAGTGTTTATAATGTCAATGCAGCAGTGCTTTGGTGCTGGATTAAGGTGAAATTGGGCAACAAGTCCTGTGTGAATTTTGCTCTGTTAAACTTAATCATCTCTGAGTTTGCTCAGCTTTTTAAATTCACCATAAGCACTGTGCAGACACTTCGGAAAGTATTTAAAAACTAGGTGTTAACAATGATGCTTTCAGGGTTTTTTCACTTGCAAAGTAATTGTCAAAACCGAGTGTCTGAGGCAGAGCACTTCAAAGTGAATTCCAAAGGGTTTTCTGACTAAATGGGTAAGAAAACCGAATCTCCTGCTGTGAAAAGGTGTCCCAAAATAGCCAGGCTGCAGAATCTTCTGAGACATCAGAACTGATGAGCACCAGATCTATCAGAGCCCATCCCTTCAGTCTCTGCAGAGCACAAGGCAGTGTAACCTAAATACAGGAGGTGTTCTCTCCACTGAAAAGACTCAGAGTTCTTCCACAGGGTCGGAGCTTAGGCAAAGTTCTTTAACATATTTAGTCTAACACCCCAAATCTTCAAAGCTGCTTTCTAGTACTGGAGAGATTTGGGGTTTAGGGGGTTTGGGTCACAAGGAAGGATGGAATTCTGCACACACGGTCCCAAAGGAAAAGGAGGCTCTTCAGCCACTAGGACCGATGGCCAGCAGCAATTAGAGACTAGTCCTTCCTAGTTTAAATCAAATTTAAATCAAAGCTCAGCCTGCAGGGCCCTCTCTGTGCCTTCCACAAGGGAAACCAAAGATTCACTGCTCACAGCCTGGTAAGCAGCTTCTCCCCACACACCTCAGCCATGAAGAGAACTCCTGGTTTGTTCTCTACCTGGTGAGGGTGAAAGTAGTACAGCTGGTAGCAACACAAATGAACTAAAACCCTTCCCTTTTTTAAAGAAGTAATTCCATAAATCCTTGATTCATGGAATGTGATGCCAGTTTGGACATTTCAACAGCTGATCAGATATGGACAAACAACAAAGAATTCCCAAACAAACAAAACCATTGCACTAGAGCACTGTAATTCCAGCGGGGATGAGCTGTGGTGACACTTCCCAACTCCCCAGAGCACAGCCCAGCCCAGCCCAGCCACAGCAGAGGAACAGAACAGGCTTTCAAACCAATCCCACGAGGGAATTCTGTACTTCCCAGGATGCCAGGGGAACACTTACAGGGTTGTGAAGCTCCTGTGAGGAGTGCTGGACAGCCCACCAGTCAGATGTCCATTCCCAGGCATTCCCCACCATGTTGTACAGCCCATATCCATTGGGAGGGAAGGCAGTGACCTGCAGGACATGGAATAAGGGATTTAACCCTCACACCTGCTGCTGGAGGTGCATTCTGAGGGGCTCCTCCTCAACAGCAGGCACCAAATCAGTAGTGCAGGACTCCAGCACTTGTACATACTCCATTGAAACAGCACAGAAGGGAATAACAAACTGTTACCACCCTCTGTGTCCTCACACCACTGTTCCTCTGGGGTTTTGGGCACTGACCCTCTCCAGGGAAGCACTGTTTGACCAGCAGACAGACCCAGCATGGCATCAGTGACCTGACCCCCACTTCCAGCTTCCAGACTCCCCTTCCCACCAAGGGAAAGCAGGGTGGCTGCCCACTCATGCTGTTCCTCAGCAGACTTCTGTACTGAGGAAACTTTTGGACTTATTGCCTGTAAAATTCCACTCTGTTTGCTACACTAGACAGCCTAAACCTCTCTCAGAAAGGGAAGTTTAATTTCTTTCAAACTACTGCGTGATTTTTGAGTTCACAAAACTGTAATGCTAAAAGTTCAGGCAGAAGTATTTCAGCTTCTGCCTACAGACTGAGTGGAAAAGGGGAAAAGAGGTCAGTCTGAGAGGAACTAGAAGTTAAAATGAAAGTGATCTTTACTTTTCAATTAGCCTGTGACAGTGTCCCTTGGTAATCCCTGCAGGCTCAAGCCTGCAGTGAAATACAGAGGAACTTGGAGTCTAAAGTGAAAGAGTGCAGGGATGGGACAGCCATGGCTCGTGCTGTGGGACACAGAGCTTCACCTGAGGGTTCATTTGCACGTGTGAACAGCCTGTGAGACACTTACAGGTGCAGTGCCCTTGTACCCATCCTCAGCAGTGTTGTTGGTCGGGAACTCCCCCTGCCAGACGTTGGTGAAGTGCTGACCCTTGGGCTGCAGTTTGTTGCCCCATGGGAACAGCCTGGGAGGACACAGAACAGCTGTCAAACACTGCATTAAAACTGGGCTATACAGAACCCCAGAATGGTTTGGGTTGGAGGGACCTTAAAGCCCACCCAGTGCCACCCCCTGCCATGGGCAGGGACACCTTCCACTAGCCCAG
>JAWWLV010000024.1:1506502-1531231 GCA_035041135.1 Platyrinchus mystaceus | reverse complement strand
TCATCCATCCATACAAATATCTCATCAACCCACATAAATATATCTCAGAGATCCACACAAACACCTCACCTGAAAGGTGATCTCACCAATCCACAGCAGTATCTCCAAAGGGTGCCAAGGGGATGGCTCCAGACTCTTCCCAGTCGTGCTCAGTGACGGAATGAGGAGCAACAGCCATGAACTAAAACACACAACAAGTTCCACCTCAACATGAGAAGGAACTTCTCCCCATGGAGGTGGCAAAGCCCTGGAACAGCTGCCGGAGGGGGTGTGGAGTCTCCCTCTCTGGAAACATTCCAAACCCACCTGGAGACATCCGTGTGTCACCTGCTCCAGCTTAGACTATTGAAGTAGTATTAGAAGTATTTAAATAAGGGTAAGCTTAAACCACGTAGATATGTTTATGTAGAAGTGAGGAAACATCCAAGGGTGGGTTGGACGGGGCTTGGAGCAACCTGAGCTAGTGGAAGGTGTCCCTGCCCATGGCAGGGGGTGGAACTGGATGGGCTTTGAGGTCCCTCCCAACACAAACCACTCTGGGATTTCAATTTTTCCACACCTAAAAATTGGTTTTACCAAGGATGACACAGCCAGTTTTATGGCAAAAACATCACCATGGAGGGGGGAAATAGCACTGGAGGAAGAGAAATCTGCTTTTCTTTCCAAGTGAAATTAAATGGGTTTTGTTTGTTTGTTTGTTTTTACAGGAGTTTTCAGTGCAGGTCAGAGAGAAGCACTTTGTACCCAGGTGACAGTGTGTGAGCCAACAGGTCAGGGATGGAAATGCCTCTATCCAGAGCTGTCAGTATCTGCTACATCAGGGAGCTGGTAATTCCCTTGTTTTCCTACATTTTTCCCTTCGTAGTTGTTGAAGATTTTGCTGCTCTGACATGTAAATATTTACTTTCTGTGGGAGCTTCAGGACTCAACACAATGGATCCTCTGGATCCTCCACTATGCTGAAAGAAATCTTGACTCATCCTGTGGGATATTAATTTGAAATATTCAATATATTTTTTGCTTATACAGGCAGCAAAAAGCAGCAGGGCCAGAGTGAAGGAGGGGTTTTATTGCTTGTTTTGTGTTAGTACTCAAAGGAACTCCACTCAGCTGTGTTTGCTCTATGAAATTTTACTGTGTGTAAAATGGCAGTGCTGGGAGGCCTCACAGGGATGGATTCCAATTATCCATCATTAGTCCCTTTTGCCCTGTGATGTGCTTTAGAAAAGCATCAGAGTGCAGGAAAACAAATGAATGCAAACTCCATTATAACCCCAGCCCTTGCTGCTTGGGGGGCAGAAAATGGACATGTTCCTTTTACACTGACAGGGGGATCTTTGCCCCACCTGTCAAAGAAAGAATCTCTCTCAAAATGAAAATTAAATCCAACTTATTTCCTCCTTCCAATTTTCCAGCACGATTTACTGAAATGGCAGCAAAACGTAGGAATCCCAATTCTACAGACTTCTAGAACTGAAAACAGTCTGCCAGGATCACTTCTCCTTAATAAAGCCCTGGGATTCTGGCTGTGTAATGATGGAATTCGGGAAAATCAGCTGATTCCCGGTGAGCTGGGACAGCTCTGTTGTTCTCATGGCTCGTTTTCCTAGAACTCTTTTGTGCATCATTTGTGTCCTCTCATCAGGAGGGTTTATATTCCTTATTCTCTCTCTTGAGATGAGATGAAATAATTACAGTTTGCTTCTGAGCAACATCCAGCTTCCAGTTTGTGATCCTGAGGACTTTGGAGAACTTTTGCTGATCATTTATTGATCATGTTTGTGCTCAGGCAGCTCATCTCTTCCACACAGCCTTTAATTATTCTCTTTCCTCACACCGAGTGCACCAGGCTCCTGATTTCACTGTTATTAATATATGATGGAAATGAGAGAATTTCCAGCCCTTCTCTGCGAGCTGAGGTGTTGCCCAGCATTTGTCAGGGGTGCTTTTCATCTCCCAGGGCTGCCATGGATCTCACTACAGACAGGAAACTTTTGTGATCCTCCCCCTCATCATGAAGACCAACCACAAGCAGGATGAGACAGTTTGATCCTCAGAGTCCTGGAATATCTTCTGCTCTCATTTTTCTTCCAGGGCTGTTCATTGTGCAGCTGAACCAAGAGCAGAGACAAAGCCTGTGCAAACCCACCCTGCAGGCTGGAGTCCTTTCCATCCAAAACACTCCAAAGAAATCAGTGGTTAGTTGAAAATTGGGCAGCATCAAGCAAGATAATACAAGTAAACAGCCAATAAAAGACTTCAAATCTCTTTGTCTTTCATCAACATTGAATTCCCATAATTGCTAAAAAAAAGGTAGGGAAAGAGCAGAATAAGGTTTGAAAAGGAGAAAGAGAGCAAGGTTCTTCAACAGCAAAAAATAAAAATCCCTTGCAAGGTGTTTTCCTGTGGCTGAAATCACATTTGGGTTTGGGTCAAACACACATTACAGCTCTACAGGCTGAAGTGATACCTACCAAGAAGCAAGAGCATGTAGTGACAGGACAAGGAATGGATTCAAACTGACAGAGGAGGTTTAGATTGGATTTATGGAAGGAATTCCTGGCTGTGAGGGTGGGGAGGCCCTGGCACAGGTTGCCCAGAGAAGCTGTGGCTGCCCCTGGATCCCTGGAAGTGTCCAAGGCCAGGCTGGACGGGGCTTGGAGCAGTCTGGGCTGGTGGAAGGTGTCCCTGCCCATGGCAGGGGTGGCACTGGATGGGCTTTGAGGTCCTTGCAACCCAAACCACTCCAGGATTCTGTGATTCTATGAACTCCTCAGCCTTTGAAGAACTAAGACCCAGAAGCAAAGGTGGTCTGTGAGAGAAAACGTGGCCCTTGGTATTTGGGGGAGGAATGTCTCCAGAGAGGGAGGCTCCACGCCCTCCCTGGGCAGGCTGTTCCAGCTCTCCCCCACTGCTGCTGCTGGGATTTCTCCCTCAGCACTGGAGCTGTTTGCAGGCTCGCTGCCTGCAGAGCTGCTCCAGGTGTGCAGCAGGCACAGCTCTGCCCTGGCTCTGGTGACAGTCCTTATGTCACTGCCTGCGCTGGCTGCAGCCACGCACAGCCTCCGCCTGCTGAACCAGCCAGAGATTAGATTTGCTTACACAAGAATTCATTAGGATTATCTAATGATATTAGGCACCTCTACTCTGCCAAATTCCTGATGAGTAATGGCTTGTAGTATTGCAGCCATGGAGGAGAACCATAAAACCGTGCACTGACCTTCGCTTCAGCTCCTGAGTCACGGCCTTCTGCTCCTGCACGTCCTTCAGCTCCTGAGCCACAGCTCCAGCTCCTCTGGAGCCATTTCTGATGGACAACCAGTGCCATGGGACGGTGTGCTGAGCTGAGCCACTGGCTGATCCAGGATTGTTCCCGTTCTCCAGCGTCATCCCACTGCTGTGTAGAACAACGAGCAACGAGCCTGGCAGGAGTCACACACCATTCCCTGCCTGTTATCCACATAGCACGTGAGTGTGGGTGGAAATGAGCAGAGGGAAGTGTTTCCTTCACCTTCTGCCAGTAAAGGTGACACAGTTGTTTCACAGGCAAACATTGCACCCCTCTCTGGGTAGCTCTTGGTGCTGCCAGCCAGCCACGTGTACCCCAGAGGGCATGGAAAACAAGGTGTGATTGGGGAAAATAACTTTGGCTAATGTTGAAGGACAAAGTATTGCAATAAATAGATATATTTTTGATCACTGCTGGTCATCCTGGCTGACGTTGTGATATCACAGATAGGCTGTCATGCTAGTGACAACCTGTGACACCGTTCTAGGGCAGAGGGAACCCAGTGACACTCTCTCCGAGCTCTGAGCTGTTTCTCTGAGAACAGCCTCGTTTCCCCATCCCCGCCCTGCTCACCGAGTGCTCCCACCTGAGCCCCGCAGAGGTGACACCCCCTGTGCCAGCGGCTGCAACCTCAGACCTCACCTTTGGGGTTCAGGCGTCACCTCCCCGCTATTCCGCGCTGCCGACACCAGATTTACTCGGTGTTTACTCCGTGTTTACTCCCCCTGGCCGGTTTTCCCGCAGCCCCTATGCCCGGTACCCCCGCACCGCCGCACCCCGGGACTCCTCGGCGCACGCAGCGCCTCGCGCCGCTGTGCCTTCGCTCCCCGCCCGCTCTGGGCTCTGCGCGCAACGCCCCGACCCCAACCGGGGGGATCCATCCATGCTATCCATCCATCCATCCCCGTCCCCGAGCACACGGACCGGGAGCTCCGCTGCCCCCGCCCGGGGTTCGCCGCAGGGCACGCTGGGAGTTGTAGTCCCGGGGGGCGCTGGCGCTGCTGGCGCGGCGGCGGCGGGACTCGGTTTCCCGGCGTGCCCCGCGCGGTACTTAAGGCGCGGCGCGGGGCGCGGGGCGCAGTGACCATGTGGACGCGCGGCTGAGGCGGTGCGGGCGCAGCCTCGGGAGCGGGACCGGGATGGGGCTGCCCAGCCGCGCATAGCCCGCCCCGCCGCTTCCGCAGCCAGGTACGGCCGGGGAAGGAAGGAGGGAGGGGGGCGGCGAGCGGCCGCCGGGACAGCCCCGAGCCGCAGCCCGGGGGATGCAGCCGGTGCCGGGCGGGGATGCCCGCGGGATGCAGCCGGTGCTCGTCGGGGATGCCCGGCCGCCGGAGCCCTGGCCGGACGCGGCAGGGACCCTCCGCCCTCCCGGCGCGTCCCGGGAGGTGGCGGGCCGGGGTCGCCTCCCCGGGACCACCGGAGGCTGGGCGGTGCAGCCCCTTGTCCGCTCCAACTTTCCGTGTGTTTTTCCCCCCGCAGCCGGGGCTCAGCCGCGAGGGATGTTCCGCGTTATGTAAACACTGGCGAGCGCCGATGGGGACTTGGCTACGGGCGATCTTCCTCTTAAATGGTCAAAAGCCGGGCGGCGGTGGGTGGATGTTTCGGAGGGTCTCGGGGACTGGCCCGACAGCCCAAATATTTGGCTGTTTCCTGGACTACACTAACTGGACTCGAGCGGGGGAAGGGGTGGGGGCACATGTGCGTTCCCCATCCAGGGACGTGGGATGTGCCATAATCCCGAGCGGCTTTACGCCTCGGTGCTGGCAGCTCCGCTCGGTCGGTGCTGCGGGCTGTGCTGGGGCCGGAGCTGCCCCGGGGCCGTGCGGGGACCGCGGGCTCTGCCCGCTCAGCCTCTCCATCCCTGCCCCGTGTGGGGCCAGGCTGGCCCAGAGTTTGTGTAAAAACACTCCAACAGGTGAAAGGTTTGACTCGGATTTGTGCTGTGCAGCAGTTTCTGTGCCCGCTCAGCACAGATGGATCGGGCTGCGATCCTGCTGCTCGCAAATCAGGAAGGGAAAACGTGGCTAATACAATCCAGATCTTTGCCTGATGAAGATTTAGTGGCTGCAGTCGTGTGTGGAGTAGCGTGTGAGGGAGCCCTTCGTTTTATTTATTGACGAGGGTCGGTACCTGGACATGTGCTGTGTGTTTTGTTGTTTGCCGTGGAGGTTTTTTTCCTGCGCTCGGAAGTTTTCCTGCTATCCCAGGACTTCCAGACTTGTTGAGCCAAGGCCTGGCTGACTCTGAGCCCAGACCAGAGGCCCTCAGTGGAGCTGCTCTCCTTGCAGGGCTCAGCTCTGTGGTGGGATGTGATATAAACCCACGTGTCCCTTCCTTTCCCTCTGTGGTTTCTCTGTGGCCGAGTTAATGGGCTACCAGGCACTGGATTTTCTGTTTGTTTATTTTCTGGACCTTAATTGAAGCCAATTTCCTCGCACAGCAAATATCCCAGGTTCTAAATGCCTGGTGGCTTTGCCAGTGTGAGGTCTGTGCCTGAAACAGTAACAGGGTTCACAGTGTTGTGGCCGTAGCAGAGCTTTGGTTGCCCAGCACTGGTTGTTCAGTGAGTGGAGAAAGGTGGTGGCATCGACCAGGCCAAAACTTCTGGTGTAAGAACTTGGTGAAACAAATGTAAAAGTTGACCACGGTGGAAACCCAAGTGTCTTGAACTGGTGTGAAGGTGTGGAGCTCAGTGTGTCTAAACCAGAAGAGGAGTCACTGTGGAAGTGAAACCACAGTTCCAGTGTGTTTCAAAACAGGCTGTCAAGTAAGCTGATGCTGAGCTGATTATTTGCAATGTTTTCTTTAATCTCTTTTTTGTCAATAATAGGGGGTTTTGTCTTAAAATGCCTTATTTCCCCCTGAGATTAAAGTGTTTGCTTAGATGAGATTTTTTTTTTTTTTACCCCATCTGTTTTGCAGCATTAAATCTTGAAAACAGAGTTTCCTCTTACAGGGGTTCATAAATTGGGAAGGAAACAGCAAGAATAACTTTGGTTTGCCTTTGCAATCGTGGGTGGAGCTTTACTGTGGGAAATGGTATATCTTTATAAGACTTGCTAATCCTGAGACACCATCAGTGGAGGGTGGAAGAGGCCCTAGTGAAGAGCGCGGAAGGGGTGAGCAGTTGGTGTGTGTCTTTGGTGGTGGTTGTTGGAGCTGCAGGTGTGGGTGGAGGAGGTGTCCTGGGGCTGATGAACAGGGTGTAGAGGGCAGCTGTAGGCTCTGCTTATAAATGAGAAGTGTGATTTCAGCTGGAATTCTTCCTGGAAAGGGTGGTCGGGCATGGGAAGGGGCTGTGCAGGGAGGTTTGGAGTCCCCAGCCCTGGAGGTGTCTGAGGAAGGACTGGCCATGGCACTGAGTGCTCTGGGCTGGGGGACAGGATGGGGATTGAGCACAGGTCTTTTCCAACCTGAACAACTGTGTGATGTTATTCATGGCACCATCAGTCTTCTCATGTCACCTCAGCAAACCTGTGTTGGTATGGGGCAGTCTAGGAAATGGAAAAATCAAGTTCAAGTGAGGAACTAATCTCGGGTCCTGGCAGCTCACAGGGGTCAGTGCAGCTTAGAGGGAGACTTGAAACCACGAGGTCCTGCTGCTGTGGGTGGGAGGTCGTGGTGTGATGTTATAGTAAGTGCTGTAGCAAAGGCAGTGCTGAATGACCTGCAAGGGTGGCAGTTCTGGAGTGCAGTGTGTGAGGAGGGTTCCAGCTCCCCCAGTGCTCTGTGTGTGTGCCAGAGGCAAGGGAACAGTCCCAGTGGCTGGTTAAGTGGATGAGGTCCAGAATACCCTTCTGGAAGCAGAAGCTCCTTCTGGCTGCTTTGTGTAAGGTGAGCTGAAGTGGACAGTGTTGAGGTGAAACTTCTGTTTCAGTGCTATGAAGCTGGATTAAAAAGGTCAGGAATATCTCCTGGGGTCCCTGTCCCCGAGTGGGGCCGTCAGAGGAGCAGGTGTAGCTCGTTCTGACAAGCCCTTCCAGCAGGTTTAGCTGCTCTTGGCCACCTGGGCTTGTTTGTGCCCTGGTGGGCGAGGAGGCTGATGGGACAGGAGGAGAGGGAATGGCCTCCAGCTGTGCCAGGGGAGGCTCAGGTGGGACATCAGGAGGAATTTCTCCCTGGAAAGGGTGGTCAGGCCTTGGAAGGGGCTGCCCAGGGAGGGTGGTGGAGCCCCAAGCCTGGAGAAGTTCAGAAATTGAGTAAACCGGTGGTATTGGCCAAAGGCTGGACTTGCTGTCTTGGAGGTTTTCTCCAACCTTCCTGGTCCTGTGATCTGGTGTGTTGTTGCCTGTGCTGTTCCCCCGTGGTGCCCTGTGTGGTGCTTCCTCAGTGCACAGCAGACTCCTCTGGAGTGTCGGGTGTGTCGGGTTCTGGCGTGTACTGGGTGTCTTTGAGACATTATTACCCCATAAATGCAAGACAGTTGTAGTTGTAGGATTGTGTCTCGGAGCCGGGAGGCTGCTCAGATCCCGTGGGAGGTGGGATGAGGGTAGTGGCTCTGTAGTAGCTGGTAGACGAGCTGCTGGCTGCCCGTGGGTGAGTGTGAGGGAAGGCGGCTCCACCACTGCAGCTCGTGGAGACCACAGGGGTTTGGAGGGAGAGAATCCTGTGCCCCTATGAAGTTATGTAAATGTAATGTTCCTGTCACAGTGAGACTGTGGGGTAAATCCAGAGTCCTAAAAATCTGTGTTGCTGTGTGTTCCAAATTAGTTTGCTCTGCTGAGGTAGCAAAGGAATCTGGAGGCGCTTCGGTACCTGGAGCCTTTTTTTGTGCCTCCTGTGTGTGCCAGTGCACAAGGGGAGGCAAAAGCTGCTGAGCTTCATCCAGTGGGCTGTGCTGGGACTGCACAGGGGCTGCTTTGCGGGGTGCTGTGAGGCCCAGAGTGGAGGAGCCAGCAGTGTCCCTGGGCTGGGAGCCGGGTGCTGTCCGTGTCCACAGCTACTCCCGACGATTCCTGTGCTCATCCGCCGGGCATCTCCCGGGGGCTGCTGAGGGAGGCAGGATGCCAGAACAGCACGAGCTTTGATCTGGCTCAGTATCCCTCTCTGATTTCTGTTCCCCACGGACACTCCAAAAGCACTACAGCAATTATTGCCTGGTTCTCTGTCTCTGCTCTCTGCGTCGCCTGGGGATGGAGGCACAGCCCTCTTTCCAAGGTGCTGCAGCTGCTCCTTGGATTGGCAGAGGCAACCACGGGCAGCATGTGTCACTCTTGCTTGGGCTGTACCTGTTGAGAATGTACCTTTCCAGGTCTTCAGAGCAGCTGTGGTTTATGGGATCAAATTCCCTTGGGGAAGAATTCGCCCAAAGAAGCTGTGGCTGCCCCATCCCTGGAAGTGTCCAAGGCCAGGCTGGACGGGGCTTGGAGCAACCTGGGCTAGTAGAAGGTGTCCCTGCCCATGGCAGGGGGTGGTACTGGATGGGCTTTAAGGTCCCTTCCAACCCACACCATTCCAGGATTCTGTGATTCTACGAAAAAAATGAAGATGAAGTGGAAACTCCAGGAACTGTAATTCGAGAGAGGAAAGCTGCAACATTCAGCTGTGGGTTTTGAACTCCTCTGAGTTTCGTTTTTGTAGCTGTGGTTTTGGTTAAGGCTGTCAAAACTTGGATCAAAGCTTCCTAACGTTGCTATATGGGGAATAAAATGTCACTTCATATCTGAGCAAGTTAACCCTCTAGAGGAAAAAATGGGTTGGAAATGTGCCTGGAAGCCTGTGTTATTTGGTGGTTTATGGCTTGTGGCAGAGCAGTGCATCCTCACATGCCAGTGTGAGGAGAGCTGCAGGAAGATGAGTGTTCATAGCTCAGTCATACCTTCCCTGGAAGTGTCCAAGGACAGGTTGGACAGGGCTTGGAACAACCTGGGCTAGTGGAAGGTGTCCCACCTTCCATGTCCAGGGCATGGAACGAGATGAGCTTTTTAAGGTCCCTTCCAACCCAATCCGGTCTGGAATTCTGTGTTTCTTTGTCAAACAGGTGATCAAAGGATGGGGAAGAGCTCTGAGAAATTGCCATGTCAGATGAAGCAAATTTCTGGGTTAGGATGTTGGGTAATGCCTCTGCTTTTGGAGCAGTGTGGTGCTGAGCTCTAAGCTGTCAGCTTGGAGGATGGATCCCAATGTCAGGATGCACACGAACAGTTCCTTCTCTCCTCCTCCTGTCCTGTGCACCATGTCTGTGGTCAGAAGACCATAGTCTCTCTGCAGGTACATGGAAGAAATGTCTGATCACAGTAGGCCAAAAAAAGGCTGCTGCCCAAAGGCCGGAGCTTCTTTTTGTTGGTAATGTGTGGGAATTGTTTAGTAGCAGTTTTGCACTAAACTTCTACAAACATTTCTTTTGTGCCTTGACCCATCCTTTACCCTTCAGAAATTCAGAAACCTGCCACAAAGTTCTGAGGGGAAAAAAGCTTTGGTTGCAGTCCAGGTATGTCCTGTCCCATCCCACTCTGAGGCACATGGACATGGAGTCAGGCACATACCTGAGCTGGCTGAAGATGCTTGATCGGAAGGGTTAATTAAAATAATCCTGCAGCACTCGGCTGCTCCTCTGTGAGGGTTTAGTAGATTCAGCTGCTAATGCTCTTTGAGATAAGATGGTTCAGTGTTTTGAACCTTTGCCTCAGAAGAATGACTCGTGCTTGGATTCTCGAAAATTACTGTTGTGGGGCCAACAGGCCCAAGCGCCGCTGGGACCCGGAGCCTTCATCTGTGGAGGAGCCCGGTCCATCGGGGTTTTTAGCTCAGCAGGGCTCAAAGTAGGTCCCCAGGCCACCAGTGGTTCCCCACACGTGCTCATCATGTGCTGGCAGTGGCTCCTCCTCTTGGGCTGGTTGTCCCTGGCGCGGAGGTTTTAGCCCGGACCGGGAGCCTGCGGAGGTGTCGGTGAGGGGAGAGCCGGCAGCGCGCCCGCCTCAGGCCCTGCCTCTGGAGCCGGGGACGCTGCGGAGCCCGTGGGACACACCTGCCAGCCGGAGGGAAGCGCTGCCTTGGCCGCCAGCGTGGACCCCAGCGTGCCGGAGGACATCCTGCACAGCCCAGCCCTGGATTCCGACAGCGGAGCCACCATGGAGGAGAGGGAGCCCCCGCCGAGGTGCAGGGCTGGAGAGGGGGAGCGGGGCACAGGGAAGGGAAGCGTTGGGCAGAGGGAGGTGCAGGTGGATGAAGGCTACAAGGGAAATGCTCGGCAAAATTTAGGGGGTATTCATTTGCTGAAGAGCCTGAGGAATGAAGGGTAGAGGCTTGACGTGAGCAGCAGGACTGCAGGAGCCTGTTCCTGGTGAGGAGGGAAGTGTGGAGGGCTCATGTGAGGAGCCCCTTCCATGGTGAACCCTCAGGAGATACATGAGCACGGCAAATGAAATTGGCACTGTTCTGTACCCTCTTCTCCCCTGGCCGTCTTTCTTCCTTGGCCAAACCCCAGCTGGTGTTACAGACCAGGCTTGCTCTCTTTCCCCATGGCATTGGTTCTCCTGGTCCTTTTGGTGTGTTCCAGCTCTGTCCTTCTGATAGGAAAGTGCTGGAAAACTATGTGTGCTCATGGGGGCCTTGTCCAGAGGCTGATGTCTGGGCTGTAAGGACAGCCCTCAGTCAGGATCAGCTTCAGGAAGTGCTCCTTACTTCTAATGGGATTAAAAAGATGCTGTCAGGTCATACTTGGTTTGGAACAAAACCTGATTTTTTTCCCCCCTGACAGTGCCTCTCTAATAGGTTTTCTCTTTGCAGCTCCCTGCAGATGCCTGTCACTAGGACCTGTCAGTTGTATTTCTTACCTCAGTCTGGGGCTGCTGTGTAAGATATTGCTGTCAGTGTAACTTCTGTACTTCTGACCTGAATTTTCTGGTTGCACTGGGCAAATAAAAATATACAGGTGCTCTTTCTGAGGAGAAAAGGACACTGTGCATGTTTGCTTTGCTGTGTTGAGGATTTATTGAGGTTAAAGTTAACAAAATGAGTTACTTTATCTGTTTCTCGCTTTTTATTAAACTGCTGTTGGACCTATGAAATAGTAACTTGTGAATAACTTTATCACTGATGCGATAAAAAAATCTTATTTATCTGTGAAGTGGCAAATAGTATGAATAGAACATAATTAACTTGGCCATCATCCTGCTGTGTGAATTTCCACGCCTCTTCCAGCTTATTTCTGGAGGAAGGGGAAGCGTGTGCTTGATGAGCTGTGCAGGGAGGCTGCTCTCCCTCCGGGGAGAATATGAGCTGGTGGATGGGGATTCAGGAGACCTGGATTCAGATCTGGGCTCTGAGTCTGACCTGCTGCACGTCCTTGAGAAAGTCACGGTGCTGTGCTGCTCCTCCTTCCCCTCTGCCACAGCTCCATCTTGCTCAGCCTGGAAAGGGGAGGAAAATCTGCTGCGTTTGAAGCGTCAGGAGGAAAAACACTTGGTTTGAGAAAGTGCATTCGTGCCCTTTAATCTAACGGTGCATCAGGTGCCGTGTGTCGGCAGAGAGCAGCTCCTGGACGTGAAAGGTTGCAGTTAAATGGAAAACAAGATCCCGTGGTAGATAAACGTCCTGTGCTGATAGTTTTTTTTTTTTTAATGTTTAATCTCTGAAATGTAACTACGTGCGCATAAAAGCTGTGCTGAGCCCTCCCGGCATCCAGCACCGTTCCTGAGCTGGTGAGCCAGGGCCAGCATCCCACCCTTCAGCTCCATATCCCAGTACCCCAAATCCCCTGGATTTGCCTTTCCTGGCATGTGCAAAGAGCTCCTTTTAGATTTGCTAAGTCAGAAGCTTTGCAGATGACGGAGGAGCTTCGTCCCGCAGCCCCAGCACGGTGACTGTTCACTGGATGAGCTTTTAAATCAAGCACTTCCTCCCTGCTTTGGCAGTTCTAGTGGGATTCTTAGGAATCTTTCTCACAGCCCTCAGGGACGAAACCTTCGGGTTTTTTTACTGAAATAAGGAGTGGAAACATAAAGTTCGGGCTCAGATTTTCAAGTTAGCTGCACCTGTGAAAATAGATGCAGAATTTTGGGTGGGTGTTATCCAGAAAAAACATGGAATGTTAGTTGGAAGCATTGGGTCAAGTCTGTAGGGCCAAACTTTCAGCCAAGTAATGTTGTTGTAAAGTGGATTTACCGAATTATTTAAGCGCTGGACTTTTAGTTCAATACACAGAGTCAGGGTTTGGTTGCGTTTAAAAAATGTTAATTTGTTTGGCCTAATTTACAAATATTGAGGACCCGATTCCATTTAATTCAAACACAGACTTCCCTGGTCTTGGGGGTTCTCAGATCTGTTAGTTTTTGGATGATTCTTCACATGCTTGTGCCACTAAGCAGTTCTCTGTGTTTGCTTCTCTGTCGTCTCTCTACCCGCAAACTCTGCTCTTGTTTCTGTCAAAAACTGAGGCAAAATTAAACTTTCACTGTGGAGTTTCCTGTCTGCAGTAATGAAGCTCAAGCACTTGAGTACAGTTTGAGGTTTTATTGGTAAGTAAACAACTAAGATAGCGAAAAAGACTTTGATAAAGTGTAGCTCCAGTCCCTGTACGTATAAAATTGCCAATCTCTATTTAATTGAGCACTAAAGCAGAGTGAAAATATGCCAGCAGAGAACCGAGTGCATCATGGGACTGCAAGGCACAGCAAGGAGCTTTTTTTGCTCCAAACAAACATCATTAGAACCATCTTAAAAAGATTAAGTAATTTGTATCCCGGTCGCTGGAAATCAAACCATCGGCACCGAGACAAATTCGCCCTCGTTTATTTTACAAATAGGATTTGCAGTCATAAGGTAAAGAATTAAAATCCCACACAAAGCAGGCGTGTGAGACATGAAATGGGGAAAATAGCTTTGGGTGCTTTGAAAAGCCTTTCAGCAAACAAATGAGACGAGGAATAAGGCAGTGCAGGAGTGTTGTCACAAACAGTCCCCGTGAGGAGGGACTTCAAACGGGGCCTTGACTCTGCTCTTCAAGGAAAGCAAACTTCCAGCGTCACTCTGGAGCCTGGTTTTTCTCTTTTAGCATCAGGATGAAGATGAGTGATGGGGCAAATTAGTGTGAAATGTTTACAAAGCAGTTGCATTTCCCATTCTGAGGTTTTCAAAAGGCAGCTGTCTCATTAAGGTATTTGATATTTAACAGTCAGTTTGATTTTCCGTGTTTTCACTGGTAATTCTGCTGTAGCTGCCACCGTGAAATGTGTTTTCATGAGAAAAAGGATTGAATTTCAGTGACATGAGACTGATACTGGCTCATTCAAGGCCATCAGTCTGAGCTTGTGCTCTGCTTGTGCCCTAAAACAGCCCTGAGAGCCAGAGGGAGGGTCTGTGGGTTGGGAAGTGGTGCTGGTCGTCAAGGGCTTGTACAAACCCTCTGTTTGCACTTTCCAGCCCCTTTTGCCATAGGGAAACCAGCTTGTTTTGAGGTCACACACAAGTTAATCCATAGTAAGAAGTAATCAAAACTGACCCCCAGAATTGTGGCACTTTGTGTTCAGTCAGAAGATCCAGCTTGTGGTCTTGTGATTGTAGAGTTGTGTCCACCAGAGCAGGAGGGGAAAGGCAAGTCCTGAGACTCCTGAGGTGAACAGCAGGTTTTCCTGGGTTTAATTCACTGCTTGGGTTTCACTAATGCATTTTCAGATCCAGTCCCATAGAGCAAAATGGCTTGTAAATCAGTGTCTTGCAATTCACATGAAATTCAGCAGATTGCTCTGTTTATTTATTTATTTTGGTAGCTTCCTAAACGGAGATTTAATTTTGTTTTCCTGTGCAGATAAACTGTATATAAACATATTTAAAGACACAGTAACTCCTATATAGACATGAGGCAATCATCACCAACGTAATTACAGAAATTTGGGCTTTCAAGGCTTAAAAAAATACTGTAGAATGTGTTCATCTCTCAGGTATTTTTTGATGTCTATGGGTAGTTAAAGTTTCCTTCTCTGTGTACAGCCCACATTTAGTTTAGGTTTCTTTTGAGAAGTTCTCAGTCTGTCTGTCAAAATTAGACCCTTCAGCTTAGTGGGAGAAGAATATTACTTTAAAAACTTGTGTTGCTGCCACCTGAGTTCAGCTGTTTGAAAAAACCTAATTTATGCTGGATATTGCCACGCTTATCAGTGCTTCATCTTGGATTTGATTTAAGTGAGTTTACCTAGAAGGAACCTTGTTTTCCTTCAGTGTTAAGGAGAAAAGGAGGACAATGCTCCATGGGCTGGAGCTGGTTGCAGGACTCCCCTCTTGCAAGGGTGTGAGAGTGCCATTAAAACTGGGATTGTGCAGGGAATCACTGCAACTGTTCCTTTAGGGCCGTCCCCTCCTCTGGTTTCAGTCAATTGCTCCTGGCACGGGCATATCTAAAATAAATCGTGGGGTAATGGTTGTGTTTGTCTACGCAGCACAATTGCTTTGGGAGCAGTGATCGCTCTGCATCCACCAGGGATGGGCAGGGCTGAGGATCCTCCTGCCCTGTTATCCAGGGGCTGCTCCAGGTCATCTCCCATCTCTGGCCAGTGCAGTGAGCAGGGAAGTGTCCCCTCCACAGCCCAGGGACACACAGGGATGCTCTGGCTGACGTGTCCAGGAGGAAACCTGCTCTCCTCAGTCCCTGTGTTCTGAATTTGGGATGAGTGTGCCAAGGCTGACAGGTTTTTACTGCCTCAACCTCTGGCTTCTCCAGCTGAAGAGAATAATCAAAAATGAACCCCACAGAGGTCTGATTTGGGCAGGATTAGTGTGGTCAGCTGCTGTTGATACACCACTTCTTTTAAAAGGTTTTTAAACCAAGTATTTGGAAACTGTGCTCTTGAATACCTTGGTCTCACATTTCCTGGTTGTCCTTTCAAAGGTGGAAAACACTCAGTTTGTGGTGGCTGATCATTTAGTGTTTAATGCAAATAACTGGACTGATTTTGTTAGGTGTCACAAGTCCCTTGTGAGGAGGCTCAAACCACCTTTGAAGATAAATCAGTGTAGAAATTATTCTCTTTCCTTGCAGCTCTTACATGTGGGGAGGCCTGTTGGGTCACTGAGTCCCTCACTCCATCTGCCAGTTCAGCATGTTCCTGAGCACCAGCCAACCTCAGAAACAGCATGTTTGAAGATAAATGTCAAGTGGACTGACTTTTGCCATTCAGTTATTAAAGAATAGATACAGACAGGGTTGGTTTTGATATGGGTAAAGCTTTAGGATAAGTCAGTATTTTATAAAGAGCTCACCCCACTGGGAATTGGCTCGTGCTTCCCGAGGTGGTGGAGCTCCATCCGAGCAGCTCCTGGTGTGTTGGAGATGACATCACGTTGATGGGTGTTAGAACAGCATTCAAAAATACAAGAGAAGTGGGAGTGAGGACTTAAGGTGGTAAATAATCCATGCTTAAGCCTCCAAAAATGAGGTTATTGTAGCCAGCTGAACCCTTTGTAAGGCTCAGCTCCAGCCAAGCTGCTGACCAGCAGGAAGCCGGTCCTGTTTGGGAGCAGGAGGGCCTGAGCTTCCAGTTTGCACCCTGAGGTGCTCAGAAGCAGAATCCAACTCTGGAGTGATGGCTTTGCAAGCTTGCCCAGAAAATTCTAAAAAGGATCTGGTGAACAGCCCAGCAATGAAATTCAGTCATATCTGAACTCCTGCCAGGCTTAACAGGACCTTTCTGTTCTCCAGAACTGTATGATGGTTATAGGTGAGGCTGCTAAAGATTTTATTAATGGAAATGTCAGTGAATTGCAAAAGAGCTTATTTTAGGGGTTTGCACTGTTGTGGTTTGTCAGGGGTACAATGTTTTGGTACTTTGGGATCTTCCTCGCTGAAGAAAATAGAAGGAAATTGAGGCTGTATCCTGGAAAGTGATGCAGGAATTTGCTTGTCCATCTCTGAGCCTGGGTTTGGTCAATGGGCTGAGGTTATTTATTTTTGCCAAGAAAAAAAAAATCTGTAATGGAAGTCAATAATTTTGACCTTCACATTCCCTTGGGAACAGCTGTGGTGAACATCTGGCTCTTGCAAAGGGAAAAGCAATCCTCCTCACACCCCGAACAGGAAACCTTAATGCCCTTGTAGGAAGGGCTCCGTGGAAGTATCTGCATTTCTTGTTGACTTAACACCTTTCTGCTTTGGGCTGTATTAATTCAGGGCTTAATTTTGAGGGAAGACAAGTTTTTTGGTCTGGAGCTGGTAGTTACCATCCAAGCCAGGAAATGCAGAGCTGTATTTCTGGTGCTGCTAATTCAGTCCCTCTGCATATTTGTGTATGTTTTGTGGCATACATCTTAAAATAGGTAGTGATGTTTTTCTGTCCACTTGTCAAGATAGAATGGGAACAGACTGTGTGACATGCAGAGGCTGAAGGACTGGGCATTAAACAGGCAACCTGGAGCCAAATGTTTGCTTCTGTGTGCAGGTTCCAGAGGGGCTGAGATTCCTTTACCTGCATATCAACCGGGCCTCTTATCTCCTGGTTTTCCTGAATTTGTTTTTAATTGTACAAATGACACAGATTTACAGGCATGGGAATGTCTGTAATGTGCTTTGACTTAATAATAGTGAAAATTGTTGTTATTCCCACCAGCACTGATCCTTTGGGGGTGAGGAGGTAGAGCTGGTTGGGGCTTTTCAGAGGAAAATTTTAACCTCAGGTTTTTGTTGCACTTTCACAGCTGCATTATCGGCATCACCTTTTAGATCTCCCTGAATCTGTCCTTGCTGAGCTCCAGCCTTGCTCACCAAACTGATCCTTACACTTTGGGTAAACAAGATAATGCTCAGTGAAAGGGAATATTTCTCCCAGGACAATGTCAGGGCCGTGCTCTGTAATAAGCAGAGTTTCCTGCTGCTCAGTTCTCCTGGTCACAAACCATTTAAAGGTGTGATGTCTGAGAGGGTGGAAGTGCCTTCAGTTATTTGTCCCTTAAATGTGGCAGTGTTGGCTGTGGAGCAGGTCACAGCCTGTGAGGAGGAGCAGCGTGGAAGAGCCCCGTTGCTCCTGCTGTTTGAGACCTCAAACACAGGATATTTCAATATTCTGAACTCAGTGATCAAAAAGCAGGGCTTGGGAGCACCTCCTGGAAACCAGAAAAATGGCCTTGGAAAAGATGCCTTTGAACATTTATTCTGTTGGGCTTTTTCTCCAGGCTCATAGTGGTTTGACTCGTTCGTGCTGTGACAGATCAAAACTCGCTCTGCTATATTTATTTAAATGACAGGTGGGTTCTGTGTCATTCTGGCCAGGATTTGGGGTTTTAGAGAAAATAAACTTCTTAATACAGTGGGAGTTGACAACAGTCGGTGTCTGTCTCCTCAGTGTTACATTTAGGCCAGCTATTTTAAACCCAGGATTGAAGTATTGCTGATTTCACAGGGATTTGTCTTCTCGATAGAGTATTTGACTCAGAAAAATCTTAATCTTTCTGTTTTTCCTTGCAAAATCCGTTGTCAGGCTTATTCAGTGGGTCTTCACCTAGTTCTGTCTTGGGGCCTGCAGGTGTGAGCAGGAGGCTGCTGGTGTTGGTTGTGTCAAAATATTGACATGACCAAAAATTACTGACAGGAATCACGTCAGTATTTGACATCCCTTTTCCCAGGAGCACCATTCCAGCATGGGAGAGCCTTTAAAATGTGCTTGAACCTGCCTTTGATTCTGACAAAGGGTCTGGGGAAGAAATGTGTTGTGATTTAGATACAAATAATAAACAGAGGCATCCCACTCTTCCCTCCCTTTCCTGTCACAGAAGGCATGGAACAGGTCGGTTCACCTGGACTGAAATCACTGAGCATCCTTTGGGATGGAAATGGCTGCGTGTAAAACATTCCCACGTGGAATGGGATGCCAGTAGCTGCTGTTTTTTCCCTTGCTTGTTGCTCCAAGCAAGCACTCTGCCATGCTGGGATTTCTTTGATACCTGAAATTCCACTGCAAGAACTCGTCCAGTTTTTCAAACTGAAAAGCAATCACAAGTGGAGGCTCCTGTTGTTGTAACCTCTGGTTCCACCAAGAAATTCTGCCTCCTTAACCCTGTGCTTTATCCTGTGTTCTCCCTTCCAGGGGCAGTAAGCCAGAGATGACTGACAAGATGTCGAGCTTCCTTCACATTGGAGATATTTGTTCTCTCTATGCAGAGGGCTCAACAAATGGATTTATTAGCACTTTGGGGTAAGAACAGCTGTTCTCTTGTACTAAAAGCACCATAAGAAGGACTAGCAGAGCTCAGCCAGCTCTCCTGATCCCAGGGAATACTGGGTAAAGCAAGGTAGCTTTATGTGTGGATTTGGCCCTACATTTAAAGGTGGCCTGAAGTTAAAGTGGCAAGGGTAGATGGGAAACTGGAGAGTGTATCAATGGCTGTGGTGTGGTTTGGATGTCCTTGGTGGGGAGGAAGGACCTGGTCAAGTGAAGGTGTGGGCAGAGGGAGTGGATGCAATGAAATGATTTTCATGTTGTTGTCTGTCCCGTGTCCATCCGTGTGTCCCGTCCTGTCCCTCCCTGCCCCTCGCCCCAGTCAGGGATGAATAGACCCCAGTGCAATCTGCTGACTGGAAAAGAGGATGTAGCATAGGCCATGTAAGTAGTTTAAATATATATATATATATATAAGAAAGAAGAACCCCCAAGCCAAATGGTTTATATGCCACTAACTCATCACTATGACTAGTCTTGTCTTAAATTGAGGTTTAATTTGAGGTTTCTCATACAAATAAAATTGTCCTTCTCCAGTGAAAGGAGAACATGTTTTGACCCTTCTGTTTGCCCAAGGCAGTGGCAGAGCCCTGGAGCTGTGGTGGGAGCTGTGCTGTGCCAGCCCCTGCTTCCCACAGAGCTCCTTGTGCTTCCTTCCCAAAGACACCGAGCAGGGGCTCTGCAGAGGGTTCCTCTGGAGCAGTGGGAAGTGCCTGCTCCTCCAGGGACTGAAAAAGTAGCCTTCCACGTGGGAAAAGGCAGAGTTGGCAGAGCAAAGCCATGGAACTGGAAGGCAGCTCTGAGGAGGGACAGGGGATGTTTTATCCTGCTGGGGAGAGACCTCTCCAAACACAGAGACCTTGCAGGGGGCTGGGTGAGAAGCTCCAGGAGTGCATCTGCCACCTTTTCCCAAAGCCAGGAGGATCAGAGGGAGGGAACAGCGTGCATGCCACGTGGCTGTGGGACCTCAGTGCTGAAGGGCAGCCAAGAGGCACCAGGAAGGTGGATGTGGGGAGTGGGCACACACACAACATGCTCTTTCTCATTTCCAGTAGCCATAAGGGCCTCAGGGTGGGTTCAGTGACAGCAAATTTTTTGATGCCTACTGTCCAGATGCATCTGATAAATGGAGCTCCCAAGCAGGGTACAAAGACAGCATCCTGGTAAGTGTCTCGGCAGGAAACCATGGGCTGGAATCTCATCCGAGCGACTCCAAACTAACCTGTAGGTTTAGTCCTCTAGCTATTAGGATTCTGGAAAATAAGGGGGCAGAGAAGGAAGCAGACACTGAAGATGCACCATGATCTATTATAGGAAAGAGAAGAAAATATGGGATGCTGCCAGAAAGGAAAGAAGGTATGATAAAAGCAAGGGGTGTAGTAAGTAGGGTCGGTCGAATAGTATTTGGCGAAAATGTATTTGACAGATTTCCCAGGCCCTGGTCAAATATGCCACGTGCACTCTGCAGTACTCAATCAGTGACTGGCCAAATACTATCTGCTGAACACTGGCAACATGAACTACGTGGTACATTTGGCTATTTTCTTTCTCCCCAGTCCTGAAGTTTGGCAGTAACTAATTCCCGAGCGAGTAGAAAGCCGTGATGTTCTGTCGGATCCCATCCGGTGCATGATGACCAGTATGCAGTGGCTGTGGCTTTGATGGCATTGCTGAGCAGATATTTTTCACCATGGGTGGTCCTTTTGGACATCACAGGCCCCGAGCACGTGTGTTTTCTAGGCTTGATGAGATGTTCATGGCAGGCCCCGAGACCCCTCAGTGTTCCGAGGCTCCTCTTTGATTTGGTTAGTGCTGTTTTAAGGTAACTGCATTATATAATGGCCACATATCTTCTGAGCCTAATTTAAGCCAGAAATCCTAATTGCTATGTGAAACATGAAATGCATTATCATCTTAATAAGCCTTCATAATCTAATTAGTTTTGTCCCATATTTAATTTAGTCTTTGTCCCGGAGAAAATTAAAGCAGCAAAGGAAAGATTTGGTGTAATTGTCCTTCAGCCCATGTGGAGTTTTGACAGTCTGATGTCATAACAATGTGTAATGATTTGTTCATGTGGTTACTGAAGGTTGAGGAGCAGATACCACTATACATTCTAATGCTGTCCTAAATCTCTGAAGAGTGTTCCTAATTAATACTCCTGTAACATGACTGTTGCTTAATCAGGACTTTACTCTCGCTGTTTCCCAAACTCAGTGCTGTCATCACCATGATTACTGGGGTACAAGATATCCTCTGCCACGGTTCTCACCCTGGAAAATTTTTCTCTTGGTAGTTTGGGACGTTCCTCTTTACTTTCATTTAAATCTCAGATGAGAGGGATATATTGCACTGAGATGATCTCTGTGTGCGATGATCAGAGGAACCCATTTGATACTTTTTGGCCCTCAGTTCACCAGAAGCAGGTGCTTCAGCTCCAATATTAATACCATTCATGCTGGAGCACCTCTCTCTATATATAATCCTGAATAGGGAGAAAATCCATGGGGAAAAAGCAATTTACTCTGAATGTTTTGCATATGCAAATTTTAGATGCACAGAACTGTTGAGTCCACTTAGTGTCTCTGATCTCTGAATTTTTCATGCACCTGATTGTTTTCTATAATTGTTGTCTCAAGATGCTCCCTGCATGTGACCAGCCTCTGCAAGGAACAACTCTCATATTCTAGGTCTCAGTCTCTCTCAAGTTGATCCTGCATGAGAATGGACCTCTCAAACCTTTGACCTTGGAGTTTTACTTTCTACTTCTGTGTAGAAGCCTCTTTGACAGATTGGTTTTTTAGGGGCCAAATTGAGTCATTAAGGATCAAATCAAACCACCAAATGTTTGGTTACAGCTGCAATTTCACAATTCGGAAGTGGTGTTGCTAAAAGTGCAATTCCACCTCGATCCAAAGTGTGCTGGGGGCAGAGCAGTGGGAACAGGTGCATCCTCACTATTCCCTTCATTCTGTGGGGTTTAACTGACCCTGTGGGGTTTTTGCAGATGTGTATTCACACGAAGCTCTGCCCTGGCACTCCCTCTGGGAGTCTCCTGGCCTCACTTGTCCAGGTCCCCTCCTTCCTGGTAGAACAGGAGGAGGTTGGCTCGACCCCTTGGCTCACCTTGTGTTAGCCTGGTGAGCTGGAGGGTCTGTTTGTGCCTTCCTTTCTCTTGGCAGTCAATTTTTACCGTGGCAGTGACTGTTCCTGCCATTTTTTAGTACTTGAGGGGCCACAGGGTCAGTGTCCAGTTTGCATAGTTGTCATATTTTGCTGTTCTCTATCCATGTAAACACATTTTGAGCGTGACTCAAATCTGTCCAAGAGGCAGTGGCTGTTCTAAGGGTGTCTGTCACCTCCCTAGAATATGGGCTGTTCTGTCTGCACCTCCAGGAGGGGACATAAAGATGATGCAGAACACAGGAGCAATGACTTATTTATTGTCCCACCTACCAGGAGCATAGCTCTGGGCAACAGTACAAATTAGCTGCATGCTTCTGACCAAGATCTGGCATAAGATGGCATTTGGGGAATGTCTTCTGCTCAAGTGGCCACTCAGATGAAATATTGCAAGTAAACCACTTTGGTTTTGCTAACAAGGATGTGGGGAACTGCCAGGGGGATAAAATCTCACTTTGCTGCTCATTTCTTTGCAGCCTTGTGGATGATCGGTGTGTGGTACAGCCAGAGGCAGGTGATCTTAACAACCCACCCAAAAAATTCCGAGGTAAGTTGGTTGGACAGCTCATTACCCTGCTGGTTAGAAATGATTCTTCACTTTGTGCAGCCATGTGGAACGGTTTCTGACCTCTGTGCTTTCTATAGCATATTTTAGTGTCATCTTCTTCCATGAAGCACAACTCGTGGGGGGGAGAAAATATCTGTGTGTGAATGTCTGTTGTGGTTTAACCTGAGTTGGCAACTCAGCCCCACCCCGGTGGGATGGGAGAGAACTGGGAGAGTAAAAGTGAGAAACTCGTGGGTTGAGATGCAGACAGTTTAATGGATAAAGCAAAAGCTGCAGACACAAGCAAAGCAAACCAGGGAATTCATTCCCCACTTCCCATGGGCAGGCAGGTGTTTGGCCATATCCAGGAAAACAGGGATCCGTCATGAGGGACAGTGCCTTGGGAAGGAGGACAGTCCCATCACTCCAAACACCCCCAGCTCTGTATATCTATCTCTGTATCTCTATATCTCTCTCTGGTGTGATGCCACATGGTGTGGGGTGTCCCTGGGGTCAGTTGGGGTCACCTGTCCCTGCTGTGTCCCCTCCCAGCTCCTCGCAGGCGGGTGAGCAGCAGAGCTCTGGCTCTGCGTGAGCCCTGCTCAGCAATAAAACATCCCTGTGTTATCAACACTGTTCCCAGCACAAAGCCCAAAGGTAGTTTGTACCAACTGCTGTGAAGAAAATGAACTCTCTCCCAGCCCAAACCAGGGCCTGAAAAGAAGGCTTTGGGAGGGGATGGAGATGGGGCTGCCAGGTGAGGCTCCCTTTCAGATCTGTCCACACTTAGAGGATCCCTGGAAATTTCCTTTCTTTTTCTCCATTCTGTCACATGCCTTTCACTCACCCAGAACCAAACCTGTCTCAGAGAAGAGGAACATAAGAAGGAGCAAATGTTTGCAACAACTATTGTTGTCTGACCTAATTGGATATTAAGCACCTTAGGCTTTGCTTTCACTCTGCCAGGAAACTTCTGCTCAGTGATAAGAAATGAGTGCCTGCTGCTCTGCACAGCTTGGCAAGGCCTGACTTGTTTAAGAAAAGTCTCAGACAGGAAGAGAAGCACTGACTGGGATTTTGTTTGCAGAGACCTTGAATTCTTTTTCCTTTTTTTTTTCCACCCCTTGGATGCATCTTTTACCCAAAGGATAACTCAGCCAAGTAGTCTAAAATGTTGAGCCGGATTTTATTGTTGTTTCAGATGCAGCAGCAAAACCGTGTGTCTTGTTTCTTTGGATGAATCTTGTTCCCTTGGTTATGCTTTGCCTTTGCCAGGGTCTCAGAATCACCATGATTCTATTCAGGTGTGGCCAGAACTGCAGGTGATTGCCCTTGGAAATGGTGTACCTTCTGTGCTGCTTGTTTTGCTTGCTGTTCTTTCAGTGCTTTTAGGGTGTTTTTTTTTGCCATGACATGAAGATGTCTCATATAATGAAACTCTTAAAATATTGCTGCAGTCTGTGAGTTCTTGTTGGTTTTTTTTTCCTCCCTTTTTCCTGGAAAACTAAAGAGCTGATAATTCAAATGCTAAAGAGGCAACCTGGGGAAGTTTCAGTATTCGGTGTTAAGCTCTCTAGAAAAGAGAACAATGTTGTTATGTGAACCAGAGCCTTGACTCGAGGCATTTCTTGATGTTAAAATCATAGGAAAGAATAAAACCAGGTTTGACTGAGACTGCTGAGTGTAAATGGAGGTGGAGGGAGAGAGAAAAGAATGAAAAAAGGCACAGTTTAGGAACTGCAAGTACAGAGAGACATTTGTCTGACATAAAACATTGTGGTTAGACATTGTAAATGTTCTCATATTACTTATAATTTATACAGGGAGGAAGAATGGTGTGAGCCTTTTCCAACCTCTGTAGTTACTTCAGTAAAGCTTTCATGGGGAAGTTTATGCTTAATGGTAAATGGCAACAAAAGTCATAAAATTGTAGCAGGCATTTCTGTTATTTATACACATACTTTGAAAGTGTAGTCTGAGATAAAATGCTTTCTACAATAAGTATGTTCAGAAGAGGTAATAATGAAGTTTATCACACCAGAAATGGATAATGCCCCTTTTCTGTGATGAAGCAAAGGCCCCCAGAGGCTGCTCTGGGGTTGTACTGGGGGTCCCTGGCCAGGTCAGGACCTGCAGCCGTGGCCCTGCAGTCTTAGTTGGGGTTTTTATGGCACCTTACAAAAATCTCTGCCTTGCACATGGAACTCGAGGCCTTCCCCAAGGGACATTCATCCAAAGAGCAGCCTCTGGGATATAAAGCAGCAGTGGGAAAATGGAATGCAGTTGTCCCAGGATTTAGTTTTGTGATACTTGAGGTGGTCTCTATTGCCCTGGGCAGTGTGACAGGGACAGCAGGGCAGTGGCACCAGGTGCCTGCTGGGCAGCCTGGGCTGGGAACTGCTGGGCAGATGTTGTTCCATCCTGTGAACTTTAACATGGTGCCCAAGGGTGTTCATAGATTGTACTATATATGGAAGGGGTAGATTTAGGTGGGATATTGGGAAGGAATTCTTCCCTGGGAGGGTGGGGAGGCCCTGGCACAGGTTGCCCAGAGAAGCTGTGGCTGC
>JAWWLV010000024.1:1483526-1504768 GCA_035041135.1 Platyrinchus mystaceus | reverse complement strand
CAGGGCTGTGTGTGTGTTTGCAGGGCTGTGTGTGTGTTTGCAGGGCTGTGTGTGTGTTTGCAGGGCTGTGTGTGTGTTTGCAGGGCTGTGTGTGTGTGTTTGCAGGGCTTTGCTCGGTGCTCATTTGCTCTGGAGCGCGGCCCAACGTGTTTGTTTAATGCAAGACGCTGCTACTACAGCAAAACAGGCTGTCTGACAGCCTTCCCAGGAAATTCCTTGCAGCCCTCACTGGGGATGCAGAGCTGCCTGCCAGCCCTCCAGCAGCTCTGCGGTAGCTGCACGGAACTCCAGGGAAAGGGGCATGGACTGGGTTAATTTGTCCAGCAGCTCCCTCCTTCCAGAACATTGTTTTAGTAGTTGCTGGGCAACACTCTTTTTTTGGCAAGATGTTCAAGGAATGAACCCATATCTTAGACTTAAAATACCCTCATGGTGAAGCAGAAGATGAGTAGTTCAAACTCTGTTTGTTCTTTTGATCCCAATCCATACTCTGTGCTCCTGCAGGGGTTGGGGGCCTGCACTAAGGGGCTCAACCTTGGACTGCAGGTTCATCTCCAGCAGCAGAAATCACCTGGGCACTACAGAGCTTTAATATACAAATATATATGCATAAAAATACATTTAGTATGAATCACAGACTGGTTTGGGTTGGAAGCCCATCCAGTTCCACCCCTGCCATGGGCAGGGACACCTTCCACCAGCCCAGGTTGCTCCAAGCCCCGTCCAACCTGGCCTTGGACACTTCCAGGGATGGGGCAGCCACAAACCTCTTCCAGTGCCTCCCCACCCTCATAGTTTTGATGGGTAAGTCTTAAATTATCCTTGTGCTCAGTGTTGATGGAAGTCAAAGTGCTTCTCCACAGCAGAAATGGTTTATGTTCTGTCCTTCCTGGCTTTCCATCGATGATCTGAAGCCCCTGCACTCCTGCTCTGTGTTATATGAAGGGAACTCCATGTGTAGGAAAAATATGAAGGAAATATGTGATTTATGCAGGTCTGATAGTGCTGGAGCTCTGGTGCTTATATGTGCATTATTTACCCTTATTTAGTCAATGCAGCCTTGTTTGTGCTTTGGCATTAGGGCTGAGATTAAGGGATTTTGTCAGTTGAAGGGTCACATAGATAGTTTTCCCAAACACTTCAGAAAATTAAAAAGCAAACTAAAACAAATAACCAGATTCTTCTGCCTGTTAGTTTTGGAAGAATATTATCAGCATATAGAGAGCACTTTGTAGGCAGGCACTGAGGTGGTTCAGTGCCATCCCTGTGTTCATCAAGGGTTTGCTGTGGTGTCAGCCTTTAGGTATCCTGTGTTCAGCTCCCAAAAAGTGTGTGGCCTTGAGTCCTGTTGCTCTCCATGTGCTCTCCAGGCACACCTTTCCAAATCTACTCTGGAGAAAGTGATTATATCAGCTGTTTCAGCTTTGATGTGCAATAGTCTGAATTGTTTTGACTCTGCACACATCAGGAGAGTTTGAGTGGGTGTTTTGCTGGGGGAATGTTCCTGGGATGGTGGTGAGGAGAACAGGGGGATAGACCTGAGCTCACAGCCAAGTTTGGGCTCCTTTTCTTTTTCAACATGGAGTTTCTAGTGCTGCTGGAATGTTTGGGTACATTAATTATTAAGGTGCCTGGATTCCTTTAAGGAATATTTAAACTAATGTCTAAATATGACCCTTTTTCACTCTGATAACCATATATTAGCAGTTCAAATAGCAGGATTTGTTTTTTGTGCAGGAGGCAGAACTTTGGAGGCTGCTTGAGTTCTGAGGCCAAAGCTTAGCACAAGGACCTTAAAGAAATAAACCAAATTCATCGTCAAAAGTGACTCCTTTTTGGTTTGGGGATATCCAAGACACATTAAAAGGCACACTCTGAATACCAAAAGTAGGAAATGAGGTAACAACAGTAAATACCCTCTTGACTAACTTCTCCATCTTATGGCCAATCACCATAAAAAGAAAAAATTATGCCTCTTGTCCCGTTTCAGTAAGAGCATTAATATGATGGTTTAGTATAAAATCAAAATAAACTTTTAGGTTTGTATGATGGAAGAGAAAAATTATGAAAATACAGTCTAATGTATGCCAGTAATTTTTTTTTAAATTCTGAATTGAAGCATTGGGCATTTTGAGTAGAAAAAAAAAATCCTTCAGTCTTGCTGAATTAGGATGTAGTTAAAATCTAAAATACATTTTGCTGCCTCGACGAGGAGTCTTTCAGTGCCATCCTCAGTATTTATAGAACTGCACTAGAAAACTGCCAACTGCTTGTACACATTTGAATGTGCTGCCCTTTATATGATGGAGAGATCCTGAATCCTGACTCTAAATTGTGAATCCTGAGCCCACTGCAGCCCACGGATGGGCAGATGTTGGGGACAGTTGTCACTGTGGCATTTAGGTATTTTAAAAAAAAAACAAACTGGGAAGTTGAAAGTGTTGCATTTTTCTACAGACAAATGTGCTTTGTATCTGCTAAGGCTTGGGGCACCCTGTGAGAGGAGTCCTGGTCAGGAGGGATGCAGGAGTCAAAGGGAAGGATGGTTTTTTATCATGGAGAGTGAACTGGGAATTGTATTTAATTTCCCACATTTATTGCACTGTGGTTCCTTGTAAAGCCACACAGGTTTTAGTCCAGTTAGTGGATATTTGTCATGAAGCACCAGGACATCCCAAAGACATCCTGACTCAGTGATCCTTTGTTGCCCAGAGAGCTTGGGGATTCCCCACCCTGGAAGTGTCCAAGGCCAGGTTGGACAGGGCTTGGAGCAACCTGGGCTGGTGGAAGGTGTCCCTGCCCATGGCAGGGGGTGGCACTGGATGGGCTTTAGGATCTTAAAAGGTTGGAAAGGATCTTTCCCGACCCAAACCAGCCTGGGATTCTGTGCTGATGTGCTGAGCTGAAATAGTGGAAACAAGACTGGCTAAATAATCAGTGGTTTAATTGAGGTGTTTTAGCGTGGTTTTTCTGTGTCCTGGTGATGAGGTTCCAAGAGCAATGGGAAGGGTTGATGGCACAGGTCAGGAGGGTCTGTTGAGCTCTGTTACACCAAGCTGTGGGTGGTGAGGGGCAGGAGGAGCTGTGGGTCTCTTGGAGCACAAGGCACAGGCTGTAGAGATGTGCTGGGTCGTGTTTTCGTGCTGCTCTGTGCCCAGAGTTCTGTGGGCAAATAGCTGCTGCCAACTTCTGGTTTTCAAGTGCTTTCATCTGGGGTGTTTTGCATGGAGATGGAGGCAGAGCAGAGCCCCTTGGAAACAGAAATGCCATTAATACACAGAACGGGAACACGGCCCGAAAACCAATCTGCTGGTTCAGGTACTGCGGAAGGAGGGGGTTTATTTGGACTCCACTGAGAAGTTTGATCTCTGAGAAGTTTGAACTTTGTTTGCCCATCTGAAAATGTGGGTTGTAGTTCTGTGCAGGGCAGGGTGGGAAGGTGCTGCTGTGGTGACTGTCCCAAAAATGAAGAAACAAGCGAAATGCTGGTTTGAACACTTCTCAGCTCTTGCAGCTCTGAGGCTTTTCCCCTGGGGAAAGTTCAGGGTATTTCAGGTAGGATCAAGGCAGGGATTGCCAAAAAGCAGTGCTGAGCTATTAAGTAGAGCAGTTCTGTTAATAAACCTACCCCAACCTTGTAGACAAAGGAGTACTGTGGCTTTGTTGCCATAGTTTCAGAGCAAAATCTGACCTTAGCTACAATAACATTCGGTTAGAAAGAACTAGCTAATCAGTTTTCTAAAATTAGTGTGTTCCCTAGTACATAAGCCAGTATGAACAGGATATTTAATGAAATATTATACTTAGTCACAAGAGCCCAAGGGAGTGAAATGCCTTGATGAATTGTGGGGGTGGGGTGACATTGGTGCATATTTTTTAATATAGCAAAGTTATTAAAATTTGTGCCTTAATATTTAGGGTGGCTCAACCGTTGGGTTCTTCTGTGCACTCCATCTCTTTTGCTCTGTTGCTTTTGAAGGCTCTCAGAGTGTGTTCTGTGAGCTGGGAAGTGCTGGGGAGTCTCATCAATCCCAGGTGCTTCCAGAGAACCTTCAAATAAACTCCTGAGTGCCTTGCAGGGGTCAGAGTCCTGCTCATATAGGAGGATGTTGAGAAAGTCTTGAAGTTTGTGGGGGAAAGAAAAAGCTGTTTGTGAGGGCAGCAATCTCCCAGGTATTGGAAACATCTTTTGCTGTTCCCTGGTTATCAGAAGTGCTGATAAATCTTAGGGAGAGAATCAGAGACTGGTTGGTAAAGGCTGGTGTGTAAAATACTGCTCTCAGTCCAGAACACCTTAATGAGAAGGTTATTTATTGTGCCTAAGGCTCACTGACCTGGCCTTGGGTGAGATTGTATCAAACTGTGCTTTGAGCCAAAGATTGATTGTTGACAATATGGGAGCTGTGATGAGTTATCCTTTCCTTATGTGCAAGTTGGTTATTTGGGTATTAATATCAAAAAATACGTGATATGCTGGGTGAGCTGCCTGTTCTTCACTTCTCTTTGAACTGAAGTTCTGTGGAGATGTGTTCCATTATTGCTTGGTGCTTGAGAGGCCCAAATATGTGGGAGGAAGATTTAGACAAGGAGCATCTAAATGATGCTCCCCAGTTTGGTGGCAGCTCTCAGTGTTCCTGTTACCCAAGCCAGTTACCAAGGAATCGTCACCTCTCTGGGCAGGGCTTTGCAGTGAAGGTTAAAAGTGCCTGTAATTAATCAAAATCAACTGTAATTCACTTAATGTCTTTCCCAAGAATGGGCTCTGGAGTGTGTGGGGTGGCAAACAGTTGAGTTTGATTCACAAACCTATTTTTCCCCTGGAAGGCACCAACACTTGCACAGCTGAGCTGTCAGGCACGTCCTCCTGGCTCTCCCTGCTTTGATGGTTCCTGGTGCAGCACAGGCACGGGGAGGTGTGATCCATATTCTTGGATCTTCCACTTCACATTCAGATCAGCACTGATGCTTCAGGGTTTGTGTTTTTCTGCTTTCCCCAGTGAGCATTAGGGAATCATCCCAGGCTCCTCAGGTTCTTTCCCCTTTGCATTTTTGTGTGTCCAGGTTTGATTTCCTCTTGCCCCCTGACTTGCTGTGCTCAGGAGGGGTTTCATTTTTCAGAGGGAGCAGATAAATGCACTGTGACACCCCTGAGGAGCTAATCTGTGTCAAACTCCTCAGAGAGTCTGTTCTGTATCATCTCACATCTCTTGCTTTTAGGACAGAGTGAAGTTCTGTGCTGTTTGCAGTAGCAATAAGTTATCCTAAACCCTTCAATTTATTTTATTTAAAAAATAAGGCTTTATATTTTGAAAGCAGGTCCATTTCAACAATACTTTCAGTTTAGGGCTAAGTACCCACACCAGAGGAGGCCTTCTAGGTACTGTGTCCAAGTGCCACGTGGAAGTCATTAGTCAGAGAGGAACCCAAGTTAAGTAATTTCACTTCTCATTTTCTGGGCAGCCTGTTCTTCACTGAGCAAGAGCCCTGACTGCAGCAGTGGTGTCTGAGGGAAGTAAAGCTGTAAGTACTTGTGTTTGAGAGCAGTCAGAAGGAAAATAATGAGGCTGCCAGCACAGCCAGCCTTAAAACTGTGCTCTTGGGAAAGCCAGGCCTCGCCAGGTGTCTTCAGCAAACAGGCTGTGACACTCACATCCTCCTCCCCTCCCACACTGCTGCTGGAGTATCCTGTCCTTCTCCTTGCAGGGTTTGGATTCACCTTTCAAGATGAAGTGTAGTACTTGGTGTGTCAACCCCTGAGTGTGAGCTCCCTGCTTCAGTCAGTGCTGCCTTCGGAGCACCCCTGGCTGTGTTGGGTGGAGATCAAGGTGCCAGTGCTGGTCTGTCAAGCTCCCTGTGATTTGGGGCCTGTCTGGAGAAAAACCTCCAGTCTTTCCTGCATAACTTTAAAGTTTGTGATCCAAATGCCAGGAAAGAAGTGAGCTGCTGGTGAAGGTTCTTGTCTCTGAAAACTGCTTTGTGGTTTGGGGTTTTTTTTTGCCATCCTAAAAGGAACTCGCTGCTTCAAGGTCTGCCTTGGAAAGCACCTTACTGGTTCTTTAGGAATAAACTGGGAAATGTCTGTTCCCTTGCTTGGCAACTGGCTGGGTGGGGGGAGGGAGTTGCAAAAATCCTGGATTAGCATTGAGTGGCCCCTAAGAAATGTGTAAAAGAAGCCTTATGTCTCACATGAGCGTTTGGAACACCAGAATAGCCATTACAGATTGACTCTGGGCTCAGTGTGCCTCGAAAATTGTATTCTAATAAACAGCTATTCAGTCAGAGAGAGACTTATGTGTGAGGGGCAACACTTCTTTCATTCCTAATTTGTGAAAACAGTCAGCCCCGAGTTCTGGGTGTTGGCAATTATCATCTGTTTTGATTACAGAATGTACAGGAGTTCAGTGGAAACATAACTCGCTGTGTTGTGGTTGCAGAGCCTCTCTGGAGCTCTCAGTCAGATTTTCAGAGTCAGAACTCACCCCAAGCTCTGCTGACAGCAGAGAGACAGTGACACTGCTGAAAATGCTGCTGCAGGATCCTGCCTGCTTTGAGAGAACAAAATTCTGCCTGAGCTGGGTTTTATGGAGGATCTGGGGAGCTGTGCTGTGCAGAAGCAATCTGGTAGCACTTAGACCTTGCGTTTGCTGAATGTCAACCCTTTTATTTGTCGAGGTTAAAAATTATCCAAGGAAAAAATAAACACAGAGCTCGCAGGCATGAGGAAGTGAGGGAGCAGCCATCCTGAAAAGGAAAAAATCTGAGCTAGAGCTGCAAAAATCCCTTCCCTCCCCTTTGGAGCAGCACGTGATGTCGCCCCAGCACCGCTTGGCTTTAAGCAGCCCCAGGAGGCAGAGTTTGGGCTGGTGGTGGCCCAGAGCTCTCTGGGTTGGTTTGGGTTAAGGATTCTGGTCCACAGCTGCTCCTGCTGCCATAATGCTGTGTTTTATTGCCAGAGGAACAGGGATAAATCTCACTGCTATTGGAATGCGAGCGGTACCTCTGTGGGAAGAGGAGGAGTTGAGTCCCTTCTCTGCAAATGTGAAGGGAAGTTGCTGGAGCTTAGGATGAAGGGAACGGGACCAGGGAGGGCTGAGCTGGGTTTGACGTCAGTGTGTTCCCAAACTCCTCCCAAAAGCAGGAATTGCAGTGCTGATCTGGCAAATGCTCCAGCAGTCCAGACTCAGAGCTTTGCTTTACCAGCACCAAAAGCTTCAGACAAAGGCTGAAGGACCAAGAGGTGGATCTCTCATGTTTCTTGGTCACAAAACTTCAGCACAGGCAGAGCCCTTCTCAACCACAGCATTTTTATGGCATTTTAACTGGGTGTTCTTGGCCAAAGCAAGACTTGGACTTCTCACTTGTGTGTTAACATTGGTATTGAAAGTTGCTTTTTGGAGCAGGCACATCCGTGCCACTTCGCTGGGGGTTGTGGTGACTTACTTAGTTCTGCCCTTCAAAAGTGCCTTTTCAATATTGATTAAAAAGCAGATAATTTGTCTCATGTGATTGCCACAAAAGCTGATCAGAACTTGAGGTCCTCTACCAGTAACTCAATTACTGTGCTTTTCTGGGAAATAAAAATTGTGTCATTGCTGGCTGGTGTAGGAGAATTTGACAGTGGGAGTGGGGCTGTGTGTGCTCAGTTGGGAGAATGGAAACCCATCCTCAGGACAGCACCCTGTGAGCTCATGTCTTAGGGATTGGAAGGGAATTCTGAAGGCAATATAGATTTTGCAGATAATGTTCTGGGTTATTATTGACAAGGTTTAAAATAAGTGATGAATTTCCATCCGCCCACTCCTTGTTAGGCCTTGGTCATGAAGAATGACAATGAGCAGATCCTTCAAATCTGATCTACGAGATTTAATTCCAGATATAATTTCTTCCATATTGCAGTCAGTCATGTGCTAAAAGTTTTTGTATTTTGTGAAGATTTGGGGAACTTGACAGATGATAACTCTGTGTTGGGGTCAGAATCTGCCTGCAGAGAATGATTTGGAGTTTAACAGTTTATTTGTCTTACATTCTCCTCACAGTTTTGTGTTTATATGTGTACAAATAAATATTGCAGGAGGAGTGCACTATATATAGGTTATCTAATAATTAATTGTAGTAGTTTATATTAGGAATATTCACTAACATTTCACATCAACTTCTTTTAATCTTGATGTTATGGCTGACATTTAATTTGTAATTTGTATCTGATGCAAAACGTTGAGAGGATGTTTCCATATTTATTTTTTAGTATTTAGCTGGAGTTCCCTTGGAAGATGAGAAGCTTCTTTTCACAATAGCTGTTCAGTCTTCCCAGCCCTCCATGCTGAGCTGTGGCTGTGAGGACCTTGAAGGCAGATGAGCAGCAGAGAAGGCTGCAAAGGGAACAAATGCAATTAGATTTTTGCTCTCTGAAGTGTTTGATTGAGGGGGAGCCCTGCAGCTGAGCTGAGGCTGAGCTCGTTTCAGGATGTGTTTCCAGAGCAGTGTCCCATTAAATAGGGAAGGAGAAGGGATGGAGGGAGAGGGAGTGGAGTGAGGAAGAGAGGAAAGCCCTCAGCAGGGTTTGGAGGAGCTGGGGAGTCCGTGTGGGACTCGTACTCTTCACACTGATGAGTAAAACTGAATGTTCAGAATTAAACAGGAGAAGATATTTTATTCTTGTAACTTCTTCAAGAATCCCTCACTGAGAAAGAACATGAATATATTCAAGTTTTTCATTTTCTGAGATTCAACAGAAAAAAAAGAGGCACCAACCAAAGCCTTGGAGAAAACTAAAAGTTCTTGAGGGGAAAAAGAGTCAGAAAAATTAGTTCTTGTTTTCAGCCACTTTCCAGGGACAGGGGAATTGTGTTTGCAGACGTTTCTTCCTTTCAGCTTTTTGTGTTAAAAGTTTCCTACCTGATGGCTCTGAACCTTTGTGAGGATCTTTGTGGTGCTTCACTGGGGTTTGTTCCTGCCTAAGCCTGGGAAGGGATTGAGCAGAGCTCTCTGCATCCCACACTGAATTAATTCCATCTTGCTGTACCTTGTGTTCCCTTCAGCTGTTCCCAATATTTACATTTTCTGTTTTCTTTCTTGTACCTTTTCTGTGCAGAAGCTGCTGGATTTGCTTGTCTGCTCTGGGTTTTTAGAAGTCTGGTGAGCCTGGTCCTTGCTCTGATGTCTGAGGTGGGAGTGAAGTTAAACAACGTGTTGGGAACTAGATATCAAAGTATTCAAAAACCAAAAATAAAAGGGGGAAAAAAGTGTCAGGAAATGAGTTGCAGCCTCAGACTTAAAAACTCAGTAACTTTAAAAGACAAACTTTTATCTCTCAGAGATTTTGAAGTGCCTGTCAATGTTCCATCTTCCAAGTCGTGGTTAAAGGCTCGTTTCAGAAAACCACAGTGACTCAGCTCCTTTGAATATCTGCTCTGTGGTGTGTGTTGGAAGCTCCAAGAGTTTCTCCCGCCTCCAAGGAGGGTTTTTATTGGTGGGTAATTCATTGGCAGTACCTTTTGCACTGTGCTAATTTTAAACAAACTCTCAATATTTAGAATTTTCAAGTGTAAAGGCATAGTGCCCTAATATTGGTGAGTAGAAAGGAGAACAGTTGTATATAAATATTTATTGTTTTGCAAGTGAAAAGGTGAGTTTATCTAGACTTTTTTTTTCCAGATGAAGTCTGTGTTACTCTCTACAACACTGCATGTTCTTGAGGGCAGGGCCTGCCTTGTGCTGGGGTTTATGGCCTCAGGCTCCTGGCTTGGGAATGGTGTGGATGGCATGGAAAGAGCTGGTTGTGGACAGAGCTTTTGTGGGGTGACCTGGTGAGAGCTGCTTTTCAATATATCAGAGGGAATTTTTGAGCAGAAGCTGTGTAACTACACATAAACTAGAACTAGGAGACTGCACAGGGAGGAATTCTGACTGCTCTTCAGTGTGGTTGGGCTGCAGTAATCTTTTTATCCCTGTTTAGTAGGCAGAAGCTTGAGGGTGGCAGGAATAGATGCTGAGGACTGGATATCTGTGGTGATTAGAAAAGGAAGGTGTTCAGTGGGACAACCTTTCCATAGGACAGAGGGATCTGCAGGACTTCTCTAACAGTCTGTGACTGAGCTTTGTGGGGCTGAGCCCTGTGTGGGTTTTCTGTGCCTGTGAGTCTGAGGCACAACCACCTTCCAGGCTGGGCTTGGGGACTCCCATGGAGCCAGTGCAGCCTCCCAGCTGAAACTGCTGCCTGGAGTGAATTGCTGGCGTGGCCATCCTGCCTTTCAGGGACTCCTGGGGATGTGCTGCTGGAGCTGAGGGCACAGGAACAATCCTGCCCTGCAGGGACTCCTGGGGATGTGCTGCTGGAGCTGAGGGCACAGGAACAATCCTGCCTTCCTTTCTCTCTGTGTTCCCTGGTGGTGCAGGGAAGTGTTGCCATGGAGGAGAGCGTGGGGTGGGAGTGGGCAGGAACCAGCTGCTTTAGGGCCACTCTGGGAGGGATGGGGGAGGATAACACATGAAGGCAGCTCCTGCAAGCAATCCAAGGAATTTCTTGCTGTCAGGCGTTGTGTGCGTTCCTTGGGGAAGAGCTCTGATGGCACATAGGGAAGGGTGGAGCTTTTAAGGGAGGGAATTGGCTTTCTCTGCATGGTTTGGGAGGAGGTCACAGAGCTCCTGGGCACAGTGGCCCTCGTGGGCCTTTGGTTTCAGCTGAGTTCCTGCTCGATCCTGTGTGCATTTCTGCACTGTTCAGACCGGTGCTGCTCTTGGATGGTGTGGCCTTCAAGGATGTGCAGAACCCTAAGACTTCTTGAAAAGTTATCTGCAAATTTTTAGTCTGGCTTTCATAATAGATTTGTTGATAATTAAGCATCACTGGTTTACCTGGAATATGGTGGTGACCTGGCCAGCTGGGGGTGTGTGTGTGTGCTGTCCCTCCTCATGAGGTCAGTGTTCCTGCAGTTCATGTTGGGTGACTGTGTGCTGATTGAGGCTGATTTACCACAGACTGGGAGGCTTTTTCCTGTTGGTCTCATCCCCACAGAGCAACAAATTGACAGTGCAGGGCTGGATGCAGTGGTGGAATTACATGAGACACCAGTGGACAATTGGACAACTCCTTTTCTTGCTTCTTGTTGTAAATATACCACAGTGGTCAGTCGTGGGGATGACTGAAGGTTTGATAAAAGTGCTCCTCAACCACTCCCTTGCATTAGGAAGTGGAAAACCAGGGAACCAAGAGATCAAGGACGAGTGTGATAGGATGTATCCCTGGGAGTGCCCAAGGCCAGGTTGGATGGGGCTTGGAGCAACCTGGGCTAGTGGAAGGTGTCCCTGCCCATGGCAGGGGTGGCACTGGATGGGCTTTAACATTCCTTCCAACCCAAACCATTCTGTGATTCCATAATATTCCTTCTGGCATCTCTCCGTTGCAATAATTTGGACCCATTTTTGTTACCCTTTTCTAATTATTTCTGAAAACTTTCCCTCATTAATCTGCTAGACCTTAAAAATGGAGATGGCAGGGATAGTTCCTACATGAGATTTCATTAGAGTAGAGCAAAGGGTGTTCTGTTGCTGAACTGAAGGATCCATCTGCTACATCACAGTGGGTATATCAGCACTCTCAGTTTAAACATTTTTAGTAAAAAACAGGAGTTGATTTGTACACATGAGAGGCATATGGCTTAAAGCTTCTACTCAGCAGCTATTTGGGTGTATTTATTAGTAAAAGTACCACATGGGCGTGTTTGACAAGGAAAACTTGTTCTCTGGAGTGAGGTTGGAGTTTTTGAAGTCAGTCAGTTGAGTGAAGGCTGAAAGCTTTCTGATTTTAGCGGTCATTTGTGTCCCCAAACGTGGGACACCATGTCTGAGAGTGTGGGCTGGCTGATGACAACTTTAAAGACATGTTAGATCAAAGAAGTGGAGATAATGTGCATGAAAATTAGAGTATTTGGCAGTGTTTGTAGTAGTGCAGGTTCAGGGCTGGAATGCAAAGTCTCTGCTATATCCTCCCTTCACAGCCCGTGTGCTCTGACCTGCCAGCACAATTCCAGCCTCAGGATTTGCTTACAGAAGAGATGTGGTCGGTCTCAGAGATCCATAGAATCTTGGCTCCAACTCTGCTCTGCAGGGCATGTGATTCTGCAGCCCTTTCCTTGAGCAGCTCATCTGTTTCTCCTCAAACATTGAGGTTTTGTGACATTTTTAACCACACCTTCAAAGCTTTTTGAATGACCAGGAGGGGAAAACTGCTCAGTGGAAGTGCCACAGGGCACCAGTGACCACTCCAGGTCATTAATAGTTCTCTGCTTCTGTTGCAGCTGAAAATCATGGAAATAAAATTCCCTGAGTTTGTACCAGGCAGTATCTTTTGGTGAAGTCTCATAATCCTCCTGTAAAAAGTTTTTCATTTGACTTAATGTGTATTATTGTTGGTGCTCTGATCTTTAGCAGGAAAACAATGGATTTGTTCTGGAAATACCTAATGTGCAGTTTGTGGATTTGAATGGAAAAGTAGCAGACTTATGGAATAGTTTCAATGGGCAAAGAGAAGACATGAAGTTCGCCTTTTAAAAATCCAGAGACATGGCAGACAGAATTTACCCCACTGCTTCCAGTGGCTTCCTCTTCATACCATGAGTGACTTAGTAAAAGGGAAAGTCCCTGAGGAAAGTCCCAAGTGCTCATCCAGATCTAAAAGCTCAAAGAAATGCAGATAATCAGCTTTTCTCATCGTTGTCACATAGATTTTTTGTTCCACATAAGGTCTATATCCTCAGGTGTTTGTTTTGAGGGGAGTTTTTGTTCTGCTTGTGCCAGTTTGAGTGAGGTCCAGATATTTAATCAGGACAGTTGGCACTTTCCATGATGATGCCTGTGTCTGGGTTTCATTTGGGATTTGCCAAAATAGTCTTTGTTTCTGGATCTGTTTCCTGACCGCCTGTAACATCAGGAACACTTGCAATCCACCTTCCGTACCTCGTGTCTGGTTTATGGGGTGCAGTTGCACACGGATATTATCAAATCTCTTGGATAGAATCAGGGGGTTTTTAATTGCTTCTGCTGTCTCTGAATGCCAGGATTTTGTGTAGAACAGGAAAATCAATCCGAAACCTGATTAAATTAATCTGAAACCTGAAATCCTGAAAGTCAAGGCACAAACCTGACGCAGATCTGGAAGCAGAAGCTGGACCAACTGACGCAGCCAGAGAACACTTCTAATGCAATTAGGATACAAATAATAATTGGAAATAAAGGCAGTGATTGAAACAAAGGAAGAGAAGGGACAGGAGCAGACAATGTTAAAAGAGGACCTCGGTGCATTTTTCTGAACTTGGAAGGTTCTTTGTGCTCGGAGGCTGCTGGCAAAGGTGGTGTTTGTGAGTCAGGACGACTGTCTTTGCTGACTCTGGGTGGATGTGAGTGTAGGATGGCTCAGTGATGCAGCTGGTGTTATTTAATAGTTCTCACCAGCCCATCCACTGCTTCTGAATCCAGCTTTCTCTCACTGATTGATGTGTTATTGCATCAGTGAGGCAGCTTGAAAGATGGCTTAAAACAGAAAAAAATACCTAATTATTGTTCTTCACGGAAAAGGAAACCTTTTAAATGGCTGTACCACAAAGTGGTTTGAATACATTTATTTTTTTCTAGACCTAGCAGACCCAAAACGAGGTCTGGAGGTGTGTGGAGGTGATGATGGTCATGCCTCGAGGGTGAGAAGGGCACTGTCCCTTTTGACAGTCCAGGTGTCTCTGTGCATTTTTGTCCTGCTCCAAGGGCTGCCTCACACTTCCACCACGAGGAGCAATTAAGGAATAACGTGCTCGGTGCTGCAGTGATGGGTAAAGGTTTGATCATCACTTTTCCCCTCCTGTTTTGCAGCTGATTCAGCGCTCTCTGAAGGCCTCCCAGCTGTGGCTGTCCAAGGCCACAGCAGTGCACAGACCTGGCAGGAGAAGGGATGGCCCTGAATGGAGCTGTGGGTTCACACACCCCTGAGGAGGCAGCAGTTAATAGGCTTTGAAATTCAGTGACTGATAAATACTGTGGGTTTGAAGGTGAACTGGGTTAGGAAGCAAAGGGAGTTGAGGATGGAACACAGCTGGATACTCCTGGCTTGGCTTGGATGACTGTACTGCTGCAGGGAGGGAGTGCAGGTTAGAAACCAAGTGCTGCAGAAGTGGGGCACCTGTGGGGCAGGTGAGCCCTTACTTTGGCTGCTGCAGCTGCTGTGACAGAGGGATGAGAAGCCTCGAGGTCAACTGCTTGCATATTCTCACTGTGGTATCAGCATAAAGGGGGCTTCTGGTTGTTTTGTCCTCAGATGTTTCAGGGGAATAAGAGAGGCATTGCCATGTGCAATTACAGCACCTAAACCCAAACTTCTTTGCTTCACATTGGACAAAAAGTTAAAGAACTGAAACTAATGTTTTTTTGTAGAGGTGTGTTTAAAATCCATGACTTAGAGTATGAAGTGTTGGTGTCCCTGTGGGCTCCTGCTGTCCATGTTCCAGGGGTGTAATCAGTTGGGATAAACCGAGTCAGAGAAGCTGCTCTGCCTGGTGGAAAATAGACCCCAAGTTAACAGAGTGTTTATTCTGCAGAAAGCTCACACTTGGAGCCTGCATGAAACATCCCTGAGATGGATGAGATGTTCTACTTCTGTTTTTTTCTGCAAGACAATGAAGTAGTAGAGCAGGAGAAAATAAACAGAATGACATCCGTGCCTTTGAAAAAGAGAGAAGGAAAAAACAGCTCTGTTTGTTCTGAAGTTGAAAAAGGAACAATTTCTCTTCAGTAACTCCACGTTGTGCTTGTCCTGGTGTAGCAGCACATTGGCAGCTCTGTGCAGAGGTGAAATATGTCCCTCAGGGTGCACCCCCAGGATTTGGGCTTTGTCTTGGCTCTGGTGCCAAGTGCTGCAGGTGATGGCAGGTGCCCTGCCAGTGTGTGTTTGATCCCAGCTCTGGGGGTGAGGTGCCTGTTTGCAGTGACAGCATTGCATTAAACCCCCCCTCCCTCCCAAAAACCCAGGGAGGACGTGCTGCCTGCAGGATGAACCCCCCAAACCAGGGAGGACGTGCTGCCTGCAGGATGAACCCCCCAAACCAGGGCGGCCGTGCTGCCTGTGGGACAAACCCTAAACCCAGGGAGGACGTGCTGCCTGCAGGACGAAGGGCTCCAGGCCTCTGCTGGCAGGATCTGCTTCCGCTCCTGGCCCTGGAACATTTGTTCTCCCCATCTGCAGTCCAGCCCAGGGAAGCTGGCGTGCTCCCCTTCCCCTTCTCCAGCTGTCTGTGCTCCGGATCCAGCGTGGCTGGGCTGCTTTGGCTCCCAGCGCTCACTTCCCTTATTTGGTAACACGCAGCCCTCGAGCCGTTCCTGGAAGGGGCTGCTTTACTGCTTTAGGGACTATTTTCCACTTTCATTTTTGATCTCTAAAGCCATGGATTGTGTCTCAGCAGTGGTGCTGGCATAGCTGAGCTCCTGGGTGCTGTCAGCCTGGAACCTCGTGCTCTGTGGAAGCGCTTGGATGTTTTATTCCCTCCCGCAGTGTGCTGGTTTGCTGCTGCAGATGCAATATATGGCAGCACTCGTGTTTACCGTGTGTGTGTACCTTGTCAGCATAATCTGCTCATTAAAGTGCCGAGCAGAGTGCAGCCCTCAGTGCTGGGGCTGCGTTAGGGAGGCCAGGTTTTAATTAGCTGCGTGATTTGTTGGCGTTTGCCGTGCTCTGTTCCCGGGGAGGGAAGTGGCGGCGGAGCGAGCTTGGACAGATTGAGCAGCATCACTTGATAGGCCTCAGCAAGAGCATCTCTGGGCCCCTGCCAAGAGGATGGGGACTGTTTAAAGTAGGGAGAGGGAGAGGCCTTAGTGAGGTGAAAGACTCAAGCCAAGCCTAGGAGCAGAAAGCAAGGAATAAAGCTTTTGGACTCGGAACAGATGGGCCAGTGGTGTTTTAGCTGGCATTACAGGACAGTTGGGCAGCAGGGCTCTGCTCTGCTCAGCTCCAGCGTGATTCTTCCTGTAGTTAGGCAGGTCTGGGTTTTTTGCATTTATCTTTGCTTTGTTAAGCCAGTTTGTGGCAGTCTGAGCATCTGTGGCACTCACACCTCATGGTGCTGCCCGTGCAGCACTGGGTGCTCACGGCATCTCCCACAGCTGCCTGTGCTCTGCTGGTCCTCAGAGGAGGTACCAGCTTGGGAATTCACTCAGGGCTTCTCCAAGGCTGCTCTTAGCTGGCTGCATCCAGGGAGGAGGAGGATGGGCACCCGGCAGTGCCACGGGAAGGATCCGGGACTGCGGGAGTCACGGGTTGAATGGGAGTCGTTGATGCTGTGCTGTGACAAAAAGTGCAGTTGCTGCCTTGGAATATATAAAAAGAAGCGTTGCCAAAAGCCAGGCTAATTATTTTTTCCAGTTTTACTTCCTGGCAGAGCCTCAAGTGAAGTTTTTTATTTAGGAGCTCATACTTCCTGAGGGATATGGACCGATGGGGAGGGAAATGGTCAGGAACACAGCTGAGCAGTTTGGCTGAGGGACAGAGGAGCCTGCAGAGAGGGAGCAGCTCTCCTCTGCATCCCCACGTGGAGAGGGAAGGGAGTTGTGGGGTTACATTGTGAAAATAAATAGGTTAGATACAGAAATAGTGGAGCCCTGGAAGAGATGAGTTGAGGAGCTGTGTCAGGAACGGAGCAGCCATGGCTGATTCTGCCCTGGGGAGGGAGGGGTGAGCTCAGGAAGCTCTCTTAGGGGCTGCCAGCCCTGGGAACCTGTTGATTTGGCAGTTCTGCAGGAGGCAGTGGGTCTGGAGTTCTGGAGGATGGCACCTGGTGCAGGAGGAGAGGAGCAAATAAGCCTTTCAGGGAAGGGATCCCAAGTGCTTCATTAGTGCAAGAAAAAATGGAAGCCCTTAGTTCAGTTTTATTATTTCTTCCATTCTTCCAAACGAGACCTCAGTAATGTTGTCAAATATTTATTTAAAGGGCCTGTATCTTTTTTGGGCAGTGTGGTCTCTCTTAAAGCCAAATGTGTTTCAGAGCTGAAAATAGAGTAACTTTGTTGAACAGCTGAAAAATGTGCCTTTTCTTTTGTGTGATGCTGTTGTGGCTCATTTCTTATGACATATACACAGAACATTCTTAAATAGAAATGGCTCCTATTATGCTGTTCAGTCCTGTCAGCTCTAACAGCACAACTGTATTCTTTCCATGCTGGTCAACACTGACGCTTCCAGAGGGGCTTGAAATTTGATCTTCCTTGTTCTTCCTGTGCTTGGACTGTCCAAGTTTTCCCTGCCTCCTACCCCCACTTCCTGCCCCATTTTCTGCAGGAACTTTAATCCAGCAAAGCAAGAACGAGTGAAGGAACAAATGTGAAAAAGAAATTCAGGGGGTGAGCAGCTGAAATAAAAGGATATTTGGCCAGAAAATGAATATACTTTGGTATACTGCTGGGGTGAAATGTAGACTGAAAAGACCCAAGGATTTTGAGGAAGAATGTGCCAGGATTGCTGTCCTGAGAATCATGTTATAGTGCCTTGCAGGGACACTTGTAATGGAAACTATGAAAAGTGAGATAGGGATGGTTTCCTGAGTCAGGGATGCAGTTCTCAAACCTGGGACAAAGGCTGAGAGCCACAATAGTTCACTTAAAACTGCCGAGTTCCCTTCATGGAAAGTACAAATCCTTCTCCTTGCAGTGTGTAAAAGTTGAGTTTCAGGGCTTGTGGCAGAGAGGAGGAGTTGGCCTTTGAATTTACCTCTTGGCCTGGTTGGCCCCTAGTCCAGGGTTTGTTTTTGTGCTGGACCAGAGGTGGGGCTGAGCTAAGACTAAAAACTCTCACTGGAACCTGTGGCTTTCCTGGGATCCTGGGTTGGCCCAAATTAATGTGTGCAGGTGTGAACTCTTCTTGTGAGGATTGTTTCCTTCTCCTTCCCCCTCTCCTCAGCACTAAGAGGTTTCTCTTGTGGCTTGTATTTGTTACTCACCAGGAGCCATCGTGGTGCTTTGGCAATTTCTAGAGAGATATGATTCCCAAGTAGCTTCTTTTGGTCCAAGTTACCCACTGTGTCCATAAATTAGACTGCTCCTTGAAGCTTCCAAGGATACCTGGAGCATTCACTGTGTCCTTCACAGCTTTCTCTGAGGCTGCTCCCTGTTTTCTGCCTTCCCAGGTCTCTTGTAGCCTGTTTTGCCCATCCAGGAGCACTTTACCCATCATGGTGACAAGGAGGCTGATGGTTTTCCTGCTTTCTTTCACCTGGATGTCAAAAAGAACACGTTGTACTTAAATGAATCTGTGTTTTTTAGGATTTTTCCTTTCTCCTTGTGTTGCTCTCCCTTCTGGCTCTGTGTTTTCACGCAGCATCTTCCCTCGGTACCAGAGATAGAAAAAAGCAGCTGGTCTTTCCTGCAAATGTTTCCTTTTGGAGCTGCCTGTGTATCCAGTGTCTAAATATTTCTCTCTTTTCGAGTAGCAGCTTTCTTTTTGAAGGAGACCAAAGAGGTTAGGTGGAGAAATAAAACAAACAGTGGTATATCCTGAACTCTTGGGAACAGAAGGGGTTTACCTAAAGGGGTGTTTCTCCAGTCAGTATTGGGTCACTTTTTGGGCACCGTGGTCGTGGGGGGGGTGTGAGTTGTCTGTGCTTTGGTTCTGAGTTTGCCTTGAGGGGTCACTGTGTGTCCTCACAGGATCATTCCCTGCAGGTGAGGAGTGAGGTGTTTGCTCTTCCCTGCTGGAATAAGCTTATCCTGCTCAGCTTCCACTGGAGGAAAGGTCAGCTTGGATGGGCCTTGGAGCCACATGTCCAGGGCAGGGGGTGGAATTAGATGAGCTTTAGGGTCCCTTCCAACCCAAACCCTCCCATGATTCCATGATTCCAAGGACAGCTCTTCCCACAGTACATTTCAGTGCATCTAAAACACTGTGTTTATTATTTATAAGTTACTAACAGGGTAATATGGAGTCATATGCTAATTAATTATGTGTCCAAAAAGCCGTTGCTTTTTAATTAATGTTTCTTTAGCAGCCATTGATATTCAGTGCCCACCTCTCAGGTCTATAATTTTCCCGTTTCTGAAATCATTGTTGCACTTGTCTCCCTTTGGTTTGATACCTCAGCCCCAAGTTAATAACAATTACATTATTTCCTGTGTTGTTACAGCTCGAACAAACGAAGCAGCAATTCCCATTGGTAGGACTTGGCATAAATGAATATAATACAGGAGGGTGGTTACCCTCGTGTCTTGCAGATGGGAATTGAGGGTGGTTGTTTTAACATAAAAATTAAAGTATATTTAGATCACAAATGGTGCAGGCTCTCTATTTAAATTAAATGTTGGTTGCAAGGGTGATTTTTTCCTCCTTTATTCTGCTTTAAAAAGCAAAGCACTGAAAGCCCTGGAAGCACCAGGATGCAGCAGCACAGCAGGGAGGTGACAGACGTCACCACAGCACGAACCTCGGGGCGGTTTTGTCGTGTCATGAGCTCAGTGTGGGAATCTGGGGTGATTGGGCTGCTCTGGAGGGATGTGACTGCTACGAGACCTCTGGGCTTGGGAGAAAATCCCAGAATGGTTTGTGTTGGAAGGGACCTTAAAGCCCATCCCATTCCACCCCCTGCCCTGGGCAGGGACACCTTCCACTAGACCAGGTTGCTCCAGCCTGGCCTTGGACACTCCCAGGGATGGGGCAGCCACAGCTGCTCTGGGTTCCATCCCTGCCCTGCTCATCTGTGCTTCAGTTTTCCCCTCTTTGGAATGGCAGAACTCTTTGTAACACTGGGTTTGACTTGGGTTCTCCCCCAGGCTGGATGTGCAGGGTTCAGGCTGTTCTCCTGGGATGGAGCTCCGTTGGGGCAGCAGGGCTGGATCCTCACAGAATCAGATCCCTGCTGGAAATGAGCTGCTGTGCTCCCAGCAAATTGAAAATGAAAGGATGTCTTCTCAGCACAAAGAGAGTCCTTTCAGGAGGATCAGGTTCTTTTTTTCTCTGTCTTCATGGAAATGCAGGAATGATTAATAATCAACACATTTCTGTAGCTGCTTTTGTTCTTTATTCTTTGAACCTCTTAGGCTGTCATCTATTAATTTTAAATCTCAGAAGGAACAAGTATAGAAATAGATGATGGAGTAATCCAAGGGCTTCTGAGGAGGTAAAACTTGCCTGTGATTGAATACAGGCATTTTGTATTATTCTCTAGGCCTCCTGCATGAAAATATTGCATTTAAGTACAAAAGAGGTCTTCATTTTGTCTTTAAACAAGTAAACTCTTCATCCTGTGAAGTGTTATCATCCTTGTGAGTGTATTGGAGCTGGGCAGTTTCGTAAATATGAAGTCAAGAAGTCTCTTTGCAGTGTTTCTATCATTGCCAGCTCTGTTACTTGTTCATTGCAGCTATCTATTTTTTTTATATTTAAAATGAAAGATACTATCCACATATTTCTCTCCTATGAGCAGGCTTTGGCCTTGGGGAAATATCAGGTACCTAAGTATAGAAAAATCTGAAGAGAAACTGCTAAATTTCAATAGGGAATTGCTAATTTTCTTTAATTTTAGTATTGCTGTGCAAAGAGGAGTTTGGTTTTTTCCAAGAAACGAAGAAACAGCTGTGTTGGTGTTAAATATTCAGTGGATTTGTAAGTGACTTATTTAAAGATCTTCATCTTTATAGATTTCCCTCATCTGAGAGCACCCTAAAGTATGATTTTTGTGAGGGGGAGTAATTTTTCTTGGTTCTCTTACCTTTCTCCAGTTGGCATTTTGTAGAGTCTGAGTTTAAAAACCGAAATACCGACACACCTTTTTGTTGCCAGCAAAGTATTTGATTCTTGCTTCCTCCAACTGCAGAAAAGTTGGGGAAGACTTTCTACTAAATGCTTAAAATAGGCAGTGGAGATTTGGAAAAAGTGATGAGTGCTGGATTACACAACCAGCCTGGCTGGGGCTGAAAGTGCTTCCAGATCCTTCAGAAAAGGGCACTTTGGGAATGGCAGAGGGAGGAAAATGGTGTTTTGGCCCCAAAACTGAGCTGGTCCGACAGCAGCAAAGGTGGCACCTGAGGGGAGCCTGAAAGAAAGATGGAGAGAGACTGTTGACAAGGGCCTGGAGGGACAGGACAACGGGGAATGGCTTCACACTGCCAGAGGGCAGGGTTGGATGGGATGTTGAGAAGGAATTCTTGGCTATGAGGGTGGGGAGGCCCTGGCACAGGTTGCCCAGAGAAGCTGTGGCTGCCCCTGGAATCCCTGGAAGTGT
>JAWWLV010000024.1:1469011-1483426 GCA_035041135.1 Platyrinchus mystaceus | reverse complement strand
AGTGTCCAAGGCCAGGTTGGACGGGGCTTGGAGCAACCTGAGCTAGTGGAAGGTGTCCCTGCCCATGGCAGGGGTGGCACTGGGTGGGCTTTGGGGTCACTCCCAACCCAACCCATCCTGGGATCCTCTGGAAAGCTGTAACAGTGGTTGTGTCCAGCTGTCACCCAGCACAGGCGCCACGAAGAGCTTTGGGTGTCAGCAGTGCCTGTGCAGGAGCTTCCAGAGCTGTGCTCATGTACCAGCAGTAGAACTGATGTAATGACATCACTTAAAGCACCAGAAGGTGGGAAGAGCCTCTGAAGGGAAGGCTGGAGTTCCATGGGAGTGTTTGGGTTATGTACTTCCAGGCAGCTTGGTGTAAAAGAAGGGGAAGATGTCTTGGGTGGGCTCTGAAATACCTTACTCCCTTCTCCGTGTCATTCCAGCCTCTGTAAACCTGGTGTTTGCCATTTTGGACAAGTGTAATAATCTTAAGATACTACCTAAATGTGACTTCAATTCCCATGTGATGGAGTCCATTAAAAAAAAAAAAAAGAAAAAAGACCGAAAAAGGTCAGTCTGGTCAGGTTTTTAATTGTGTTATGAGAGCAAAAATTGGGCATTGAGAACAGGACTGGTTGGGCTTGGACTGGCAGGAAGGGTTGGAAGCTTGAAGACTGTGCTGGGTAGGAAAAGAGCAAGGTCTAGTCAGGAGAAGGGAATGTAAAAGGGAGAAGGGAAAATTAAAAACATGGAGTAGAAGGAATTGCAGTTGGAATAATGTTGCTGGCAAGTTTGAACCCCAGAGCACTTCGGAACATGGGGTTTTCTGGCATTCCCAGTATCCTTGGTTTTGATTATTGCTCTGTGCTGCTGGTGCTTGCAGGGGACAACCAGACCTTGCTGGTGACATTTCCTTGAGCTGCAGGTGGCAGAGCCCACGTGGGATCTCGGTGTCCCAGCAGTGAGAGCATTAATCCCTCACGTGGTGCAGTTACAGCCGTACTCCCTCTCGCTTTATTCCACGCAGAGGAATCGCTGACAGAAGAGCAGGATTTAGCTTGGAAGCACTGAAATGCACATTTAATACATGCCCATGTAACATTCATCATCCTGGTGGGGTGGTGTAGGATTATGCAATCACTTTTTCCTGCAGGACCTTTGTTGGGTGTTCAGGCTTGATGTATCATCATTTCATCAACAGTGACGTGGTGTTTTATTTTTATACTTATTCATTGTGCAATTCTGCCATTTTTCACTGGATATCATGAAGATCTGAAAGGAAAATGCATTCCTTCCTGGTTAATATTCAGCAAACAGTCTATAAAAAGTTGTGGTTACTGTGCAGTAATTGCTTTATTTATCACCTTTCCGATGTGGCTAAAGCTGTTTGAATCTTTGATCAGAGCAGAGAGCCGGTGGTTTGAGCTTCTTTGGCTTCATTTGGGATCTTAGACATAAATTCCATAAGGATCATGTCTGGCAAGAGTTGGTTCATCTCACACAGTCACCACTCCTGTGGGTTGCACATCCCTGACCGTGCTGGTGCTCGGGTTGTAAATCCTTGATGTTGTAAACATAGAAGCCCATGAGACCTGGAGAACTAAAAGTCTTCTGGCCACAAAGTTGATGTAGTTTGACCAGAAAGTTGATGTAGTTTGACCCACAGTGAAATACATTCAGTAACAATCAGCCTTTGGTGGCCATGTTGAAGTGAGTAAGGCAAAGTTGAACTTCTCAACCCCTTCAGAAATAGATTTCATAGAACAAATACTAGAAATAAAAATACTGGATGCTTTTTGTTGTTTGTTTTAGATCTGTAGCTTTGTAACTGGGATGGAAAGCTAAGAAAAACACGTTATGTTTTCCCTTCTTGCATTGGACAAGGTCAAACTCTTGCAGACCTCTCCTGGTGCCTGAGGGAGGAGAGGGGGCTGCTTGCATTAACAATTGAGAAGTTAAGCCTAACTTGACAACTTTCTTGACTGAAGAGGATGGAAAGAAGTTCACTGTGACTAAATCTAGCATACAATTAATTCTTCTCTGCAGTTCTGTGTGTTAATTGCTGTCATTGTGTGAACTGATGGTTTCAGCAAAAATAGAAAATTTTATAACTGGTGTGTTGCTTACAATGCAGTCTTAGTTTGAAGTGCCAGCCCGCAGTGGCTTTTTGAATCTCTTCTGTGCTGTCAATCTCTGTGAATCATCTCTATGTAAATGAAGGAAACCGTTGAAGAGAGCAAACCTGGGAAGTGTGGTTTGCGCTTTCCCTCGTGGTTCAGAAGCTTTGGGGGGTGGTGGCAAAGTGGAGGTGAGTGTTTCTGGAGAGCTGCAGTTAAATGTCCTTCCACGTGCCCTCAGCTCTCTGTCTGTCCCCAGTGTCACTGTTGAAGGGCCCCAGTGCTGTACCTGGGTCCTTCCATAGCTTTGCTGCTGTACTGGGCCAGTATACTGGTAGAGGGCAGGTAGACTGGCCCCCAGCTAAGCACAGGCTGCAGGAATCCCTGTGCTGCTTGGGAAAGATTCATCAGCCCACTTGGCAGTCAGTGCCTCACTGAGATGAAACAACAATCTGCCACCACTGCTTCATCCACGCTGTTGGAGTGGGTTTAATTTTCAGAACAGACTTGGAAGACCATCCTACTGTGAGGGTGGGGAGGCCCTGGCACAGGGTGCCCAAGGAAGCTGTGGCTGCCCCATCCCTGGAAGTGTCCAAGGCCGGGTTGGACGGGGCTTGGAGCAACCTGGGCTAGTGGAAGGTGTCCCTGCCCATGGCAGGGGTGGGATGGGATGGGCTTTAAGGTCCCTTCCAACCCAAACCTTCTGTTTTTTGATGATTCTTTGTCCTCCTGTGAAAGGTGTTTGATGTTGCCTGGTGTGCTTTGAGGATGGGTTAGACAGGGTGACATCAAATGGGGCTTTTCTTTAGGAAAGGCACGAGAAGTGGGAACATGTCCCTCTCAAAAGGCGTCCTGGGGTAAAATTACCAAGGTCTGCCTCAACCTCTGTCAGAGCTGAGATGACTTGTCTTTAGGATTGGATTTTTCCCTTTTTGGTTGATGTGAATCCAAAGTGTCCATTAACAAGGCAGTCCATGAGCAGCTCTGCTTTCCAGGCAGTGAAGACAAACCCCCAGGTCGGTCTCTCCCCACCTTCCTGCTTCCCAAATTGTCCAGGAGCCTTGAGAAGGACCTGTGAATTAGGCCTGAAGTGTTATATCCATTGCCATTGCCAAAGAGGCTGGGAACAGCCTCCTGGCTCTTTTGGCACTTTGGTTGAACTTCTGAGCTGCTGCCTTTGAGTAGCTGAATTTATTTTTCTGCGTGTTCCGTTGCTTAGAGACAGCGAAGAGGAGAAACAGTCACTGCGGCTCATTTGGGTTCATTACTGATAAGTTAGCATCTCTAATACAGAAATGTATTTTTAATAAGACTAATGGGCTGTGATTCCTGCCTTTTGCCAGGCAGAATGTTAAATAAACTGTCGATGGACTGGGTATAGAACCTGACACCCCGAGGGCTTTGGTGTCAGCTGGAGCGATGCTCTGAGTGGCTGTGCTTGTGCAGGCTGTTCTCTGGGGGGGGTTTATGCTGCTGCCACTTTATCAGGTGAATTGCTCCTGTTTTTTTTGTCTCATGTTCCCTAGAAATAGAAGGGATTAGATTTAAAAACTTAACAGACAACAACAGCAACAAAACACCCCCCCACCCCAAACCAAAGCCCCCCAACCTGACATTGTGTACCTGCTGAAGGACAAAAACTCCGAGCTGAGAGTGCCTAAAACAAGTGTGTTTGCCTGGGAAAGCACTGGAACGTGTTCCCGTTTTAGTCTGGTCCTGTTTTTGACTGGGACAAGTTATAAATTTTCTGGTCTTGCATCAGATGTTGGCAGCAGCAGTTAGTTTTTAATCATTCACGGGGCAACATTCCTGTTGCTCAAAAAAGCATTTGTCTGATCAAGAGCCTTTCAGAATTTGTTTATAAACCCTTCCTTGCCGCTGGAATATTTGGACAGCGTTAGCAGCAAAACCCCAGATAATTATGAATAGCTGAAGCCATCTCTCTGTTTCTTCCCTGTTTTTATAGATTGCCTCTTCAAGCTGTGTCCCATGAACCGGTACTCGGCTCAGAAGCAGTTCTGGAAGGCAGCAAAGCCGGGAGCCAACAGCACCACGGACGCCGTGCTGCTCAATAAACTGCACGTGAGTGCTCACCTTTGGGCCCCTCCTCCTCATCAGCACTCACCCAGCCTGACTTAAACAAGGATTTCCAATCAAACTCACACCATTAACGGGGAGACACCAAGAGAGTGGATAAAGATCAGTGTGCAAGGCTCCTTTGGAGATGGTCACACCCTCTGATCTATATCAAATGCTGCTCAAGGTCTGTGTCCCCCCGTACTGGTGTCCATTGTACAGGTTTGGAGCCCTTGAGGCTCCTGTCATGAACCTGTGCTGGATGTCATGGTGCTCTAAGTGGGCATTTTGGGTGGTGACAACACAAAAATGGGACCCTTGAAACAACTCCACAGAGTTCTCAGGCATCGCTTCTCTAGGTGGGGAATCATGAGCTGCTGGTCTGATAATCCATTGGGATTCCTCAAACCAACAGAGCTGCTGTTAATACATGTAAAGGTTGATGGGTAATTATGAGTAATTAGAAGGCCAGACAGCCTCTCCTTCCATATTAGCTCGCAGTATTTAATATTTTCTGGGTAAAATGTTGACATTCAGCAGCTGAAAACTCAGTAAAGCAGTTGATTGCTGTTTTTAGAGTGCCTATATAAAAAAAAAGCCAACTTAACTTAAATACCATCTGTTGACTTTAGAGTTAAATAAACTCCGTGTTTATGTTAAAATTACATAGCTGGAGTACTTCATGTCAAAATTACAATTTGGGTATTTTTAGTCTCTTTAAGCCTATATTAAGCTCATTGTAGCCTGAAATACAAAGTGGCCCCGTAGGAGAGTGTCACTTGCTGATTGCCATATGGCTGCCTTGCTCCTGCACTGCACAGAGACCCACTGTTGGACTCATTTTGCTTCTGAAAATATAATTTTATAAGCTAGAAGTATTAACTTGGCAAGGACGAAGCTATTTTGGTGCTGGCTGTAGCACAAAGGTCCCTCACCTGGCCCGTGTTTCTCGTGCTGATAAGAGAAGGAGACACTGCCAGCAAGTTGGGGACTCTGGGTTGGTTGTTCTGGTTGTGTAAGGAAAGGGGAGAGTTCATGGATTTTAAGAGCAATTATGGTATAAGTACTGCGTGATGCAGAAAAAAAAAAGCTTTGGAATTGCCCTGGATTACAGTGTTGTTGGGAGTTGTCTTATCTTCACTGAGAACTTCCCAGTGCAGGTGTTTGGGATCTGTCCCTACTCATGTGACACTTTGCCCTTTTGTGCCAGTGTCCTGGAAATGCAGGATTGGATTTTTCCAGGCTGAGCCCCAGCTGAGTGATGTTTGCAGAGAAATGTCCCACCACGAACTGCTTGACCTGGGGACAGGATTTGAGAGCTTTCATTTTTATTGGGGATTGTTTCATCTGCATCACTGGCATAAAGGCTGATGGGCTGAATCAGTGACCTGGGGCTTGAAAATAATTGGGTGCCATGTACCCCACTCATAGCCAACTTCTTTTCCTGCCTGTTGTGTTGGCTCCACGTGTCACCTTTTCCAAGTGTTGGCACAAGGGATGCACCAAACCCCCTGTCCATGTGCTCACAGCTCTGAGCTCTGCCCAGGGTGAGCTTTCTTTGTCAGTGCATTTAATTTCCAGCCCAATTGATGATGCAAGATGGGTTCATCACCACTTGCCTTTTTTGGCTTCTGTTTGTCTGCTGGTGGAATTTACTGTGTGCCATGGAGCGCTGGGTGCTGAGGTCAGGTTATTTTAAGTTAATGCCATTTAAGGGATTTAAAATCTGGGACACTTGTCTCTCCCTGGTCCCACCTCGGTGCTGGTTGAGGAGCTGACATCTAGTGGCCAGAGAAGGGCTGCTCTGGGATGATTGTCAGGTTTGGTGTGTGCTTTGGAAACACATCCCAAGTCCTGATCGTGTTTGCACAGAATACGTTATTTTTGGTATTTATAATAAATGTGGCAGGCAGAGAAGTCCTGTCTGTGATTGCTGGTAGTTGAGAGGGATTTGGTGTCTTAAAGAAATCCTTTCTTGACAGACTGCTTGGAAATCAAGAAAAAAAAAAGCTGTATTTCAGTATTAAGGAGAAAACTGTGCGTTGCTGAATGTACTTTTGAATTTGAGTGAGCAGCTGTGTCTCAGGTTCTCCTGGAGCAAGAGCCAGTTATGATACCTAACAGAGCTTCTAAAAATAGCACATTTTGAGTGAGCTGAAATGGTGAAATTCTGTAATAGTGAGCAGAGAAATCTTTCTTTGAGGTGGTTGAGCTTTGTCCTGTGTTACTACAGTGAGGAGCTGTGGGCACTTTTCTCCTCCAAGAGAGAACTGGACCTACCATAGTCCTTGAGACCCAAACCATAAACCCTCATCCTTAGCCTCCTAACTAGTTTAGTTTGAAATTGCCCTCTACCACCAGATAGCAGTTAAAGCAAATACAGATTTATATTTTTAATTAAAATCATCTTTCTTGTAAAGTGAGGGAGAATTTCTTAACCAAATGAAATGGTTTCAATAACAGCCTGGGCAAAAAATAACTCACTTTTAAAAGAGAAAGTGCAAGAGGCTCATTATAAATTATTAACTATTACTATGTGTCCTTATAATCACTTGGTTTTGGAGGGGCTTTCCTTTTATTACCCTGTTGGTGTGGTACAGGGATGCTCCAACAGCCTCGGGAAGGATGAGCTCTGGTGCTGGGAGTTGGGAATTCAGGTATCCAGAGCTGCAGTGGGCATCTGTACACATCTGCTCAATGATCCTGCTGCACAGGCTGGGGGGATTGGAGTTGTTATAAAAAGGCTGGAGAGGAGTTGGAGCCTGTATTGGCAGAGGAAAATAAAAAATCAGAGTTGAAGTTCTTTCCATTTGTATAGAAGTCAGTAGAAGGGAGCATAGAATACCAGACTGGAGTTGTTACCCATCCCTTTTCATCTTTCCCCACTTCCCTTCTCTTCTGTCTGAGCTTTTCATCTCATATTTTATTCCAAAATTTTTGTCAAATTGTACCCTAATTACTTAAATGATGTGCGTCTATCTTCCTAAACAATTGAAAAAGGGAACTGGAAAATATGCCGTTGGAAGCTGGAAAAAAAGGAAATTGGGCTATTTCAGCTGCTCACTGTTGTTCCAGTTCTTTGAAATACTCTCCAAGAGCCTCAGGTGTTTGGCCACCCTTTTGTAAACCCCCAATAATTGAATTATTGTCCCTTGATTTCAGCATGCAGCCGACTTGGAGAAGAAACAGAACGAAACCGAGAACAGGAAACTGCTGGGAACAGTCATCCAGTATGGGAATGTGATCCAGGTAAGCTGTGGGAACAGTCATCCAGTATGGGAATGGGATCCAGGTAGGCTGTGGGAACAGCCATCCAGTATGGGAATGGGATCCAGGTAGGCTGTGGGAACAGCCATCCAGTATGGGAATGGGATCCAGGTAGGCTGTGGGAACAGCCATCCAGTGTGGGAATGGGATCCAGGTAGGCTGTGGGAACAGCCATCCAGTATGGGAATGGGATCCAGGTAGGCTGTGAGCATCTTTGCCAGCTGGGGAGGATTTTGTTCAAAGTTCCTTACTCAGTGGGCATTAAATTTCTGGGCTTCATGGCCAAGATCTGTAGTGTTGCCAGGTTGGAGCATGCAGTGGGATCCTGGGCAGCAGGGACTGGGTGTACAGCTGTGATGAGGTCACTTTTTGTTAGGGGCCAATTGTGATTTTTTTTGATGCCACCACTGATTGCTTTCTTCAGAAATACTTGGAGCCTCCCTGAGAGTTGGCCACGTGAAGGTGGCACATGGGCAGCACCAAATACCTCTCACTGTCAAATGCTGACACAACAAATCATAAACTGCCACAGAGAAGGACAGTCCATAGGAATAGTCACGTTTTCTGTTAAATGAGACCAAGCAAAGCAAGATAGGAGCAGCTTTGCCTCTTACAGAGGGAGCCACTTACTCCCCAGCACGTCACAGCTTTTGGTCCTGGGTTTTTTAAGCTGGCTGTTTTAAAGAGATGAGGACATGTCTGAGTGTTTGTTGTTTGCTGGGGAAGGGACAGTTGGATTAACTGAAGATGTTTTGTGCTGTAGGACTGTATCTGTGAGTGGAGTTGTGCCTGAGCCCATGGATATTTGTGTATAATTTAGTTTTAACTCCTGCATAGAAATGTAGTTGTCTCGTGCACGCTCGGTTTCTTGAGGGGAGGAAGATGAGCATTCTTAGAACTGAACTCTGATTCTTATTCTAGCTGCTTCACTTAAAAAGTAACAAATACTTAACAGTAAATAAGAGGCTTCCAGCTCTGCTAGAGAAGAATGCAATGAGGGTGACCTTGGATGAAGCTGGAAATGAAGGTTCCTGGTTCTACATCCAACCCTTCTACAAACTGCGCTCCATCGGAGACAGTGTAAGTGCTGGGAGCAGTGTCCTCACCTGCTCCTTTGGGCACAGCTTGGCCAGGCTGGGCCTGGGAATCCTGCCTTGCAATTAATGAAATGCACAGATCTCTTAGTGCCTGATGATGCAGGAACAACCTTTTTCCTATGCTGTCATGAGGGGGAGGAAAATTGCTATGGTAACTTGTATTTTGGAAACGTGGAATGATCTAACGTTGGAGGGAATAAGGGACCTGATTAGGCTGGCCTTGCACAATTCCTGCCCAATTCAAAATGGTAGGAAATGTTGAGTTCCTTCAGGAGGCTTGGAAGAAATAATTAGCATCTTGATTTTCAGTGTTGTCAGTTTAGAATCAAAACTCATCATCACTATAGATATGAGGAGTGAGGTCATAAGGAAGTCAAATGTTCCTGTTCATGGGAAATCTGGAAAAAATGTTACTGATTAAATGCATTGCCATTTTAATCTCTTAATCTTGGGGGTTTTTTTCTTGCAAAATGTGAGTCACTGGGGTATATTATTTGCCTAAAAGCAGGAGGTAATAAATGTCAGTGTGCTCTGGGGTTTAGGCCAGGTATATATTTGGCACCTAAGCACAGTGAGCTTTATCAAGTAGCAGTAATTTATCCTGTAGCCCCCTCTGCACCAGAACTCAGTCTGCTGCTTCTGCAGGGCTCTGAGACCAACATCACCGGGGTTTTTGCCTCAGTAACTGAGTATGGTGAGGTAAAGTCTGAACCAAACAGAACCCTGGCAGAACGCTCAGACCGGCATCTCTCCTAACTGCAGGAAGGTGATTTCCTCCCATCACTTCCATGGAAAAAAATGGAAGAAAAAGAGTTTTCCCAGTGTGCAAATTTCTGTCTGATGCTGCACTTCCCTCCAGGTGGTCATTGGAGACAAAGTGGTCCTGAATCCTGTCAATGCTGGGCAGCCTCTCCACGCCAGCAGCCATCAGCTCGTGGATAACCCGGGATGCAATGAGGTGAGGGGACATGGGCACAGCTGGGGCAGCTGCACACAGCTCTCTGTGCTTCAGCTAAGCTGTTTGTACATGTTTTGTGAAGTCCAGCAAGTTATTTGGTACCTGTGGCATTGCTTAGGAACAGTTATCTTGGTGATCAGTGACTTACCAGAGCTCAGAGGGTGCTGGCAGAGGTTTATCCCTTTTGCATGACTGGCTAAAAATAAGGTGTTCCTTCAAAATCAAAAGTTGTGGCACAGTGATGTGCCCCATACTGGTCACTGTGAAGAAAATGAACTCTACTCTCAGCCAAAACCAGCACAGATGTGTAGCACGTGACTTGCAGGCAAGTCAGCTGTGAAGTTCCTTGTTCTGGAGTAGATGCAGAAAGGGCTTTGCTTCTCTAGGGTAACACAGCCAGGACTGCAGGATTCTGGTGAAAATTGTCTAGGAAGTAAGACAGTGGCTCCTATCCTGTGGAGGCACAGGACAGTGGGACTGATGGGTTCCATTCTCCCTTTAGGTCAACTCAGTGAACTGCAACACCAGCTGGAAAATCGTGCTCTTCATGAAATGGAGCGACAACAAGGACGACATCCTCAAGGGGGTGAGACCCAGAGCCCTGCCTGCCTGTAACCCACTCCCTGGGGCTGCTGGCCCTGCTGACCCTGCTGCTTTGGCAGGGGGACGTGGTGAGGCTGTTCCACGCCGAGCAGGAGAAGTTCCTGACGTGTGATGAGCACAGGAAGAAGCAGCACGTGTTCCTCAGGACCACAGGCAGACAGTCAGCCACGTCTGCCACCAGCTCCAAGGCCCTGTGGGAAGTGGAGGTGAGGGTTGTAACCCAGGCTGGGGGATGGCTTTGGAGGAACAATTACTGCTTCTCTTTAAAAACACTGTTATCTGGATTTTTTTTTTTCTAGGTAGAAGTCTTCCTGGTGTTCTAAGCTTAAATTTAAATTCCTTTACTGGCTGTGCTTTCTGTGCACAGCCACAGTGGAGTTCTGCTCTCTGATGGTGCAGCACAGAGCTCTCAAGTTCAGGTGCTTGACAATTCAGAAAAGGGGGACAGAGAAACATCTATGAAGTCATTTTCTTACCAGTCACTGAAGTTTAACACCAGCTTATAATTTCCACTGTCCTGCTGAGTGTTCTGAACACTTTATTTTTGGTGTGGAATAATGTGATTATGCATATCCTCATTTGATAGGAGGCTGCAACCTTTTGCTGGTCTGTCTGAACTGGCTTTTAAACAGAGTGACTAACACCTTGGCCAGCTCTGGCTTCTTAAAATATCCTCAATCTATTGGTGTTATTAGAGTTGGTTTATGATTTTAAATGTGAGCTGCATATAAGAATCAAAAAATTAATTGCAATGGTGGGTAGGTGGTGTTTATATTCTCCTTCCAGGAGTATCTGCTTTGACATTCAGCTTCTCCTGTATTTGAAATGAAAGCCTGACTTTAATGCACGTTACTTGGACATGGTACAGCACATCAGCCTGTGGTAGCTGTGCCTGTGTGTGCAATCACCTGGTGGTAAATGTGGGCACAGGGGAGACAGTCTTTCTCTGGCAGGCACAGCTGGGCTGTGCTGGCTTTTCCCTGAGGAAGCAGGTGTATCCACAGAGCAGCTGATGGGAGGTAACAGATCATCAGGTGATGGAGGCTCTGCCTGCCCCACAAGTTGGGGACTAAATAGAACTGTTCTTTCGTACAGCAGCGTTGCATTTGAAATCCCTCCAGGTGTCTTCCCTCACCCACTTTGAGATGATCAAAAATCAGTTGGACCAAAAGGGTAGAGGATTTGTTGCGTTGCTCTGGGAAGTGTTTCCAGACCTGGCAAGGCATGTAGATGTGAAGCACCTTCTTGAATGACTTCTCTGCCAGCCTGCACCGTAGCCTGGCTGCTGCACTCGATAAGCTGAGGTGCTCAGGGCATTGTGTGTGTTGGTCACAGGTGAACAGGGGCTCTGCCTGTCCTGGAGCTCCTGGCTCTGCTCGCTCCCAGCTGCCCCTGCAGCGAGCTCAGAGCTGTTGGAGGGGTCTGTGCTGTGCCCTGACCATGCTTTCCCCCTGGCAGGTGGTGCAGCACGATCCCTGCCGCGGCGGCGCCGGATACTGGAACAGCCTCTTCAGGTTCAAGCACTTGGCGACCGGGCACTACCTGGCAGCAGAGGTAGGGGGGCTGCAGGGGCCCTGCCCTCCCTCACACGGGCTGTCCTGCCTTTGGCACCTCCTGAAAACCTGTCATTACCTGCCCTGACACCAGACACGGGGAGGGGGAGCAGGACAGCGGCGCTGGGGTCGTTCGGGTTGACGCAACAGTGAGGGCTGAATGTGGAAAATAAGGTGAAAGACACTTGAAAAGAACACCACGGTTTGGGGTAGTCTGGAGCTGAGTTTACTTTCTGTATGAATTCCAGAGGCAGTAACTTCTCCTGCAGAGAATAGACACTAAATGGTATCCTGTCATGTGGGCAGTAGAATCAAGATGACTTTATTAACAGATGAATAAATGGTAAATGGCTGAGAGCCTTTGGGGGAAAATGAATTCAACTGTTGGTAATTTCTCTTGAATCACTGATTTTCGAGCAGAATTGTAGAATTGAGTATGAAATGAAAATACAGCCAGACTTCACACCAGTGTGAAAGAACTGCAGATAAAGAAAATATCCCACTTTATATTCATCTGATAAGCAGATTGGAAAAACAGCAGCATTTTGTCACATGCACACTTGCAAATCCTTTTCAGTAGTGATCCAGTGTAGAGCTTTTCCAGTAAATCTTGGGGTTTCTAATCAGCCAAAACCAAAACATGGTCTTGCATCATGCAAGAATATACCAGAGGAAATGGCTCACCTGATCCCTGGGTAGAACAGTGTTTGTTCTAAAAGATTTCTGCCCAGCCACTTAATTTCTAGTTGGAAATTCCACTTGGAATCTAGAATAACCCCAAGCATAAACTTTTTAACTCTCTACTCTTGCTCCTGTAGTGATTATCCTGAGTGACTAAATCTCTCTGTGTGTTTGCAGCCTATTTAATTCTGAATTGTTGGGCAGAGAGTGCCTGGTGAGCCCTGCTGGGTTTGGGCAGCGTGTCCTGCATGCCTGGTGGAGCTGTGGCAGTGCAGGGATTTTTAACAACATGAGTTTAGCTGGTGCTGAGGTTGTTTCCCACTTCCACCTCTGCTGGAGTTTTGACGTGCCTGTGGTTCTGTTTCATCAGGTAAACCCTGACTATGAGGAAGATGACCTGGAGTGTCAATCCTCAGTAAGTATAGGCAAGAGTATGATCTTGCCCCTGGTTGAGGAGGGCTTGGCACAGGCCCAGGGTTTACCTGGGCAGTGCAGAGCTGGGCCAGGCTTTGTTGGTAGTGAAGAAACTAAAAACCTGAGGATGCTCTGAAGGCTTTTAAGGCCTATCCAGAGGAGTGGATATGAGCTGGATTAGGCTTTAGAGAAGAGCAGTGCACTGGGAGCTGAATTTACACATTACTTGAACTCCCCCCTCACCTCCCCCCTTTGTGGCATCTCTTCTTCTGTCTTTGTTTCCTTGCAGCACTGTCTTGAGTAGGTCTGAAAAGCAAGTTGCTCCAGCTGACACCAGGTGGGAAGTGTCCCTGAGGGGATGTCCCACAGTGCTGTGCCTGTCACTTGTCTGACCTCCTTGTTTAAGAAACAAATTCCCTCCCATTGTACTTGTCACAGGAAAACAGGTCTAGAGAGCAGGAATGAGGGTGATTTGAGTGCCATTCCTCTGGTTTTCCTGTGAAAGCAAGTCTGTGGTGTTGTCAGTAAATGTTGTTGTGTCAAAGATTGGGTGTGTGGTGCTTTGTACTAACAGAAGCTTCTCTTTGGTGTCAAAGGAAACCAGCATTGCCTCAGTAGTTTGAAACAGAGAAAACTGGAACAGCACTTTCCATTGTGGATTATGTTTATTTAGTTGGATTTGATCATAGGCTTATGCAGCTTTCTTGGTCACTTATCCTGTATTATGGAAGATTTGCTCCATTTGGAGATGACAAAGAGCTACTCCTCCCTTCTTGGAGATGAATGTGATGCTTTGAAATCCTGCAGGCTGAATTTTTCCTCCTAAAAGGATTTGTCATTATAGCCTGGCCATTAAAACGCTTCCCTTGCCCCCAGATACTGAGCTGTTGTCCTGATTAGTGGCATTTGGCTGCTCAACTGCAGTAAACACACTAAAAATATGAACAAAAACCCTCCCATAGCTTTTGTTTGGGGGGATGTGGGAGGGGGATCCAATATTGAGCTATTTTGTTGGCTTAACTTTTGGAAGTTAATCAGTGTTGATGTCTTTCAGGGAGTCATCCGTCCTCCTGTGATGTGCAGTGATAACATTAATGCACTCAGAGCTCTCCTGGTTTTTCCCTGCTCTGTCTCTTTACCACTAGGTGGCAAAAATAGACCAGAAAGAACAGGATCAGGAGCACATAATTCAGTTCTGATGTGAAATCACCACATCCTCTAACATTCACTACAGACAGGAGGATGTAGGCTGCTTTATCCAACTTTATCCAAACTGCAGCTTGCTCCAAACGTGAGCTGTCTGCAGGGTTTCTGTGCACAGCTCTGTGTTTTGTTGTTTTCTCCTTACCCCTCAGGGAGCTGTACCAGAAGGGGTTTAACTGGGCAGGGGTGAGGTGCCAGTCCTGCCTTTGAGCAGCAAAGGGGGCTGCTGTTGTCAGCTTTAGGGTTGAAGTTTCCCTGCTCCCGAAATTGCCCCATTTCCTATTTCTGATTGACTGCTCGTTCACTGTTCAGCTTTGCCACAGTTTCACTGAGTGCCCAGTTGTGTCCTGGAGCACACACTGCAGGCAGAGCAGCTGTGCTCCTTGCTGTATTCCATCCCCTTGCTGTGGGGATGAGGAGGCAGCTGAAATTCGGAGAATTCATTCCAAGTGAGCGAATTTCTC
>JAWWLV010000024.1:1456081-1468911 GCA_035041135.1 Platyrinchus mystaceus | reverse complement strand
TGTATTCCATCCCCTTGCTGTGGGGATGAGGAGGCAGCTGAAATTCGGAGAATTCATTCCAAGTGAGCGAATTTCTCCCGGTGTGAAGCCTCCAGATGGACTCCTGGAGTTGCTTCTTCCCTTGAAGGCACACTCCCAAAGTGTATTTCTGTTCCATACAGATAGCTCCTGTTCCCATGTGCAAAATCAGACTTGAAATGTCACTGCTTTGCAGCCAAGTTCATTGACTGCAAATATGTGAACTTCAGAATATCCTGAGGCACAAGCAACACCGGATACCTCTCCCATATGTTCAAGGATTGCAGTGCCTTCCACCAGGACTATGAAAGACAGGTGATTGAGTGCTGACTGCTTTGGGTACCTCCCTCCACTGGTGCCACCATCCCAGAGAAACTGATAAATCACCTTGAAAATTGCATCCAGGCTGGAGGTGGTTGTACATGGACAGCTGGCTCCTGTGTGCCAGACAGCGAGCAACCTCTTCATGGACCAGTGATGGCTGGGAGTGCCCTAGGAGAGCTTTTGGAGAAAGCTGTTGTTCCTTTTTCTCAGTTCATCTTCATTTTTTCTTACCCTTGTGTCCCTTCATCTGAAAAGCCAGGGATTTATCCAGTTGATGTCAGTCTCTTCATTTTGTTGAAGGGGGCTGGTGATTTGCCAGCACCTTGGGAATAAAGATCCCTTTGGTGCCGTGGCCCTTGTAACATGTTGTGCTTGAGGGCAGCACAGGCTGTGGTGTGAACAGCAAGACATCCAACCCCTTGATTAGCTTTTTGTTTCTCTTGCCTGGGATTGATAGATGCAAGTCCCACTTTTGCTGCTGAAGTTGATTATTTCCCAGCAAGACTGTTGGTGCATTGCGTGGCTGATTTTTGTATTTGCAGCTCGCTAATTACTTTGTTAGAGGGATAACTGCAATATGTGTGAAGAGCTGGTGGTGTCAGGGGTGGGTCATCTGAAACCAGAGTCAGAGTTCCCAGTGTGTGTGGGGTGAGTGGCTGGGGGCTCTGGTCTCTTCTGGCCCTGTCAGGTCCGTGGTGTGGGGTTTGCTGTGGTCGTGAGCCAGAGACCCTCCCGAGCTGCCCGGAGGAAAGCAGAGAGTGCTGGGCGAGAGCAGCTGCCTGTCGTGCTGCTGTCCTGCAGCCCAGGGAGGGCGCAGAGCCTGCAGGGCCGGGGGTTTGGGGCTGGGCAGCGGCTCTGGGGGCTGGGCCTGACCCGGACGGGGGGTGTCGTTCCCAGCTGGACCCCGAGCAGGACGCGGCGCGGCGGGGCCCGCGTGCCCAGGAGAGGATGGCCTATTCCCTGGTGTCCGTGCCCGAGGGCAACGACATCTCCTCCATCTTCGAGCTGGACCCCACCACGCTGCGCGGAGGAGACAGCCTTGTCCCCAGGTACGGCACGGCCACGGCTCGCTCTGCCACAGCTCGGGCCTCCTGTTCGCCTAAAGCCGCCTCACGCTCTTCTCTTCTATCCTTTGGAGTGAAGTTCTTCCTCGGGTTATTGTAAAAATACTTAAAAAACGCCTGAAGCTTCACTTCAGTACTTTAGATTCGAGTTAGGAGTGCTTTACAAATGAGTTATGATGAGAACATCATTTTATAGATGGGAAAATTGAGATTAAGTGACTTCCTAAGTGACTTCCCTGTCAGGGAACGACCTGGGACTGAAAGCCTTGGGTGTCCTATCAAGCCACTCCTGTGGTCTGTATTATGATAGTTAGGATGTAACATGTATTTAATTTTCTGTTGTTTACATGTTCTTTACTGTTCATTTGGTACATCTTCCTGCTTGTAAGATGCTGAACCCTTCAAAGGCACATGATCTGCGTGGTGGCCCTTTGCTGTCTGTTCCCACTGAGAAAGCACAGCAAATTTGTTCCACCTGAGCAACTCTCTGAATTGCCAGATAGTCCAAAATAAACATATCAGGGAGTTCTGGGCTGAAAGCTCCAAAGGTAAGGGAGGAAGCTGGCAGCTCAGACACACCTTATCAGTGGAAATGTGAGGATGGGAAGAGGTTTAATGTGTTACTGTGCAGCAGCTGAGTTACAGCAACACAATGTGGACGTGGTTCTGTTTTAAAGCAGAATCTGTTTCACTACAGATTCACTGCTTCCTGAGGTGAATTTATAGAATGAACTAAGGCAAGAAGAATGTTATTCCTGTTGTGGTGTGCAGCAAGGATGGGGATGACACTTCTTTTCCACTTGTTCCTGCCAACATCTCGCAGTCTGAACAATGTGAAGATTCCCTGGCTGGGCAGCTGACTCACGCTCTGGAACTCTTGGCTTTCTTTCAGGAACTCCTATGTCAGGCTCAGGCACCTTTGCACCAACACCTGGGTTCACAGCACCAATATCCCTATTGATAAAGAAGAGGAGAAACCTGTGATGCTTAAAGTAAGTTCTGGTTCTTTATGTAAGCACATCCCTTGACTCCTGTGTTTCCACAAAGGTGAGTTGGCAGGAGTTCCAGTCCCTGGCACTGCTGGGTCTCTCACACACCAGGCAGGTACCAGTAATGACCAGTGCCCGTGCAAAATCCTGGATCTTAAAGGCTCAGTTTTGTGGTATTTTACCAGTTATGCTGTTCAGTGTCTGCTCCACGGCAGTCATCAGCAGGAGGGTATTTTTACCACTGTTTGAAACAATGTTTTGCCATCTCACCTGCTGTTTCTCTGGGTTTAGGAGCAGCTTTGAGCTTACACAGAGGGGTAGTGTTCTCAAAGTCTTGTGCTGTCTGAGCAGAGTGGAGCTTTCCTCCTGTTTCGTTATCGCTGGGTATGTGAACCACTGCTTTGTTCCTGCCTTGGGGTTTGATGATAAAACTTGTCTGGGTTTCAGATTGGTACCTCTCCAGTGAAGGAGGACAAAGAAGCTTTTGCTATAGTACCAGTGTCACCTGCAGAGGTTCGGGACCTGGATTTTGCCAATGATGCAAGTAAGGTTTTAGGTTCCATTGCTGGCAAGTTGGAAAAGGGAACAATAACCCAGAATGAAAGAAGGTAAGGAAAGCAGAATTGGGCTCACATAATTTGCTTCCTTTACTCAGTAACTGTTCCTTTTAAAATTTTATCTGTGTATGCAATAGGAGGGGGATTTGGTTTCCTCCTCGATGAGATTTTAAAAAATTGGTGGCTTCATTGTTGTTGTGTGGACAGTGATGTTTCTCAGGCCTGGTCTGTCCAGCCCTCCCTGTCCTCTGTGAAGTTGAGAGCATGAGAAATGTTGTGAGCTTGGGGGACTAATCCCCAGCATACCTTTGCAAATTGAGTGTGGGAATTCCTAATCCATCTTGTGAAGACTGAACACATGACTTGTTGCAAATCCTCTGACTGTGTCCCTGAAAATGTGGCCACACAAAAAGAGCACAGAGGTGGCTGTGTCAGACCAGGGCCCGTGTGCTTCTGTAGCCAAGGCCTTTTACTTGGCCTTGGCAGAGATTATCACCTGATTTATTGTTTCTGACAATTGAAAGAGCTGCCAAATAGAACTTGGCAAGAGTAGAGCTGCCCTGAAGTGATACTGCTGTCTTACTGCTGCTCTTGTTTAGCTGTTGGACCCTGAGGCTGTAGCAATGGGGGAGCATTAGTTCCTAATTTTAAGTTCTGTACAAACCTCTGAGCTTTATCCAGTCTCTAATTGATGCTCATTTTTCACTTAGCATTTAAGAAGCTGTGTAAACTTACCCTGGCATTGTTCTTTTAACACAGAGAATTTCTAGTCTTATGTTAACAACTTCTGGCTTTCTTGTAGATCTGTTACCAAATTGTTGGAGGATTTGGTCTACTTTGTTACTGGTGGAACTAATTCTGGACAAGATGTCCTTGAAGTGGTGTTTTCTAAACCTAACAGAGAACGGCAAAAGCTGATGAGAGAACAGAATATTCTGAAGCAGGTGGGCTGTGCTTTTCTCTAAACTCAGCCTACAAGAAGGGTTTTTGGAAAAGAGAACCTATTAATAGAGAACCTGGGCAGGTTGGTGGGGGCCTGGAGCAACCTGGGCTGGTGGAAGGTGTCCCTGCCCATGGCAGGGGGTGGAATGAGATGAGCTTTAATGTCCCTTCCAACCCAAACCATTTCGTGGTTCTGTGAAATTTTGATCCCAAATTATTGGGACTAAAAGATCCTTTGAGTTGCCAGCTTTCAGCAGGCTCTGGGGAGTGGGATTGTAGGCCCACCGCTGCAAGAGGGAAAAATTAAAGTATATGGTGTTGAATAAAGGTGATCAGCATCTTCTGTCCAGGCTGCTCCATGGCCCAGGAGCTTGGTGAATGTGGTGGATTTCTCATGTATCTTTAGAAATCTAAAGATTTTACAGTAATTCTAGCCAGGTAAGGCAGTGCCTCATGGGATGTGTTTTTAATGCCTCTCCAGATTTTCAAGCTGCTGCAGGCCCCGTTCACGGACAGCGGCGACGGCCCGATGCTGCGGCTGGAGGAGCTGGGGGACCAGCGCCACGCTCCCTTCAGGCACATCTGCAGGCTCTGCTACAGGGTGCTCAGGCACTCCCAGCAGGACTACAGGAAGAACCAGGTTGGAAATAAGTCTGTCAGGTTCAATGGCACCCACACTGTTCATGTGCTCCGAAACAAAGGCTGCACCCCGTTAGTGAAACCCTGCTCTGCTGTGCTGGGTTGGACAGTCAGCAAGAGATTTTGGGATGGCTCAGTTTTATCCTGTCTGGATTTTTTTCATCTCTTTCAGAGGCTATAATGTAATTAGCACTGGTTCCAAGTGGGATTTAAAAAAACAACAAAATTTCTAGTTGTCACATCCAGGTGAATTACATGACTTTATTCACTCTTGCTTACTTCAGGCTCCTTGGAAAGTTGTCCTTTGAATCAAGGCTGCTCAGTTTTGTTGCCATGTATTAAAAACAAACTCCTTTCAGATAAGGATAGCTGCCCTGCTGGTGTCTAGCCTGGGAAGGTGTTAAATTTGTCTGTCATTTGCTTTCTTTCAAAAGAACAATTTGGATCTAATCCAGTTCGCTCCCTGGGATGTTGGTATTGATGAACAACCTACTCTTTTCTCTTATTGTTTTAAATTCTGAGGGTTAGTTACAACCCCTTGCTCCTTCCCTCTGTGTGTTTTGAAGGAATACATTGCCAAGCAGTTTGGCTTCATGCAGAAGCAGATTGGCTACGACGTGTTGGCCGAGGACACCATCACAGCCCTGCTCCACAACAACCGCAAGCTCCTGGAGAAGCACATCACAGCTGCTGAGATTGACACCTTTGTGAGTCTCGTGAGGAAAAACAGGGAGCCCAGGTGAGATCTGCATTTTTGAGTATATAATTACCCTTTTCCTTCTGAGAAAAGCCTGTACCTGCCAGCTTGCTCAGAAGGAAGCACAGCTAGTTCCTTCTGTTTTGACACTCCATTCCTTCCCCCTCGGGCAGCACTCCTGCTCAGCACTGTTCAAATGGAGTTCTGACTGTTTGCTTCCTGAAACGGAGATTGCTTCAGTCTAGATCTCCCCAGTGATTGATACCCCTTTGGCTCATGTTTCCCACCAGGTTTTTGGATTACCTCTCTGATCTGTGCGTTTCCATGAACAAGTCTATTCCGGTGACACAGGAGCTGATTTGTAAAGCTGTGCTGAATCCAGCCAATGCAGACATCCTCATTGAAACCAAGTAAGTTAATGCCTGTAGAGCTGGTTTTCCTGGTGTGAAACAGAAGGAAGGTGCTTCAAAGCTGAGCACTCTGCTGGCATGCCTGGAGGAAGCAGGGAATTGTGTGTGGGGTCCTCTTCAAACACAGGGGAGCCGGGGACTGACGACAGCAAACGTCTGTCGGGGTGTTCTCAGCCCTGCAGGCAGAAATCTTGGAGCTGTCTCATGATTGATCCAAAGCAGACAGGCTTTGCAGGAAGGTGTGCAGGCTCCCATGGGCCTGATCCTCCTCTGGGCCCCAGGCTGGCCTCCATCACCTCGGGAGGGAGCTCAGCTGGCAGTGCAGCAGACCCTGATCCATCCCTGCCACCCTTTCCTCCCTCTGAGGTTTGGATCTGGGTCTCCAGCTCTCAGCACTGCCCTGCCACTGCTGAGGCCTCATAGCAGGCACCAGATCCTGCTTGTCTGTGATCAAGATGTCTTTATTCAATATATACACTAGGGAATAGATAACCATTATCAAAATGCTGGGAAAAGGGAAGCCAGGTAGTATTTAAAACACAAATGGGTGAGTGTTCTTGTGCTTCTGATTCTCTTCATGAAATCCTAAAGGCTGTATGTATTTCCACCAGCACTCAATGTTGCTACATCACTTACTCATCCTTATTCTTGTATATTCAATTTGGATTTTTTTCAGATGTGTAATCTTTTCTTTGCTGAAGAACTAAAAGTCCCAAAATCCCTTTTAGTATCAGCAGGTGATTTATTTCTGGTTATTCCACCACATAAGCCAGAAAGAAGTTTTGATCCAATTGGCATTCATAGGATACAGAACTAATAATTTTTTTTAAGATATTTTTATCTGCCAAATCTTTTCCTGGACTATTGAGTGATCTTTGAACCGCTTCTGCAAAGGTGTTTTTGGAAGTCAGTTACATGTGCCTTTAACTTCCTTGTTTCTTTAGTAAAGGAGCTGAAATGTTCATCTTTTCAAGACTGAATGCAAAGTTTATAATCTAAATTCATTCTAACCTAAAGCTCTTAATAATAAGCACCAATGATTTTATGTAATCAGGTGCTACTGCTGAAGGAGTAACTGCTTTTACTCTGCTTTTACTGCTCTGCTTTTACCTGGCAGAGTTGAGGAGTAAAATCTATGGTTTTGAATGCAGGTGAGATCGTAAAATCAGTTCCTTGCAGCTCCCCAGTACAGCTTGGCAGGTGTCTGAAAGGTTCCAGGGATGTGCTGGGTGCTGGCAGTGTGGGATGTGACCTCTCTCCTCCTGCAGGCTGGTCCTGTCCCGCTTCGAATTCGAAGAAGTGTCGAGTGGGGAAAACGCCTTGGATGTTGGAGAAGATGAGGAAGAAGTGTGGCTGTTCTGGAGGGACAGCAACAAGGAGATCCGCAGTAAGAGCATCCGGGAGCTGGCCCAGGATGCCAAGGAGGGGCAGAAGGAGGATCGGGACGTGCTCAGCTACTACAGGTTAACGATGTGCAGGAGTTGGCTGGCAGAGCTCATCAGTGTGGGGAGGCCTGTGCTCTGCAGGGGGTGCTCTGGGAGAAAGGTGCTGGTTTCACAGGCAAAACAGCCTTTAGAGAGGGAGGATGGAGTCACTTTGAGAGCTGAAAGCACAGAGTTATCCGTGGGGTGAAGTCCAGTTATCGGCTTGAGCAAGTTTAAACTGATTTAAAAAGAGTTCCTGCTTCAGGTGTTGAAGCTGCCCAGCACTTTGTGCCCGTGTTTCTGCTTGGTTTCCTGGCAGTGGGAGTTGGGAGAGCACAGGCACAGTGTCCACTGGGTGAGCTGTGTTCAGGTGGGAGTTGGGGTGAACAACCACTTGTGGGAAGAACAGGATTGGAGCGTGTGTGTGGCTTTGCTTTCGGTTTTCAGGAGTCACTGCTGTTCTCTCTGCCCTCTGCATTTCTCTCCAAGCCTTTAGTGGTCCTGCAGTCCTGAGCAGGACAAGTCTGCAGTTGTGGACGTGCCCCAGGGTCGGTGTGGGGTGTGTGCAGAGCTCCTCTGTGCAGCCCAGGCCGTGCCTTGAGCAGGGTCTGACATGGAGAGATGTTTCCAGACAACTTGACAAGACACTGAGTTCTTGGCATAGTGTGAGATCAGGTTTCTGCCCAGACCAAATTCCTGTGTCTGGGTTAGAAACCCCTGGGAGTTGTTTGACTGACTCAGTTGGGGCGATGCAGAAAGTACTAAATTATTTTTTAATAGCTATCTTATTCTGCATTGCCTCTTCCATTGAAATGGTTCTTGCAGGAGAATTCCCAATATATGGTTTTATTTGGGCCTGTTGGAGCTCCAAAGGAGACCTCTGAGTAATAATATTTTAAAACATAGAGGCTTTCAAAATGGTTTTTTTTCTTCCACTTGTTTTTAAATAGAATTGGTAGAGTTGTTTATTAGTGTGTATATATTGGTATAATAATTGGTAGTGTTCATGATTTTTAGTGTACATTATACCTCATAAATATGCTTAAAAGAAGGGTTTAGAATATGATTTGGTCAAATTCCTTGGGGAGTGCTGAGAGTGAAAGGAGTCTCCTTCCAATTAAACATTCCTTTCTCGACCAGCAGCCTGTGTGAACACTCAGGATTGCTGGACATCACATTATGGCCCAAGGTTCATTGTCAGTCTGTTGCATGTGCATAACTCAAATGCCAGTTGCTTGTGATCAGTTCATGGATTGAGAAGCTTAGGAATTAAGTTCAGTTTTTCCTTCCAGTTCTGTCACTGAAGGCAGCAGAGCTCAGTAGTTGTATAATCAGACACCTGAGTTTTAATGGTTCTTTGCCCATTTGTGTTGTTGCCTCAGTTGACAACTGTGACTTCAGCATCTGTAAGAAGTGTTTGGCCTTAACAGTGTTTAAACTGAGTTACTCTAAAGTGCTGTTTGGATCCTGCTGTACCTTTCACAAAGAGCATTGCTTATTATTTGCTGTGAGGGTGAGGAGGCCCTGGCACAGGTTGCCCAGAGAAGCTGTGGCTGCCCCATCCCTGGAAGTGTCCAAGGCCAGGCTGGAGCAACCTGGGCTAGAGGAAGGTGTCCCTGCCCATGGCAGGGGGTGGCACTGGATGAGCACTTTATTCTTTCCACAGCAAGAATTATTTGCATTACTGGAAAACATAATCCTATCTGTATTAATCCATGAGTGTCTCAATACTGTACCCACCTCCTGGACTTTACAGCATACTGGAAATTAAAGTGTGAACTTATTGAAACTCAAGTATAAGCTTTTAATGCTGGTTTGTTTTTTCTTTCCCCCCCCGAAGGTACCAACTGAACCTCTTTGCTCGAATGTGCCTTGACCGCCAGTACTTGGCCATCAACGAGATCTCGGGGCAGCTGGACGTGGATCTGATCCTGCGCTGCATGTCGGACGAGAACCTGCCCTACGACCTGCGCGCCTCCTTCTGCCGCCTCATGCTGCACATGCACGTGGACAGGGACCCCCAGGAGCAGGTGACCCCCGTCAAATACGCCCGGCTCTGGTCCGAGATCCCCTCTGAGATTGCCATTGATGAGTAAGTGCGCGCTGGAACGGGCTGGGAGGAGATGGTGGGTCTGAAAGCAGAACCGGAGCGATCCGAAACCGGGCGTTGTTTGTACGGGTGTTGTTTAGAAGCAGAGGAAATTAAAAACGCCCACAGTGTGTTCTGGGCAGTCAGTGAGCTCCCTGTGTGTGGGGTCAGCTCTGAGGCTCTGGGGGTTTGTCTCCAGAACACACAGCGGTCACGGTGAGGGTCTGATTTTGGGTGATGTGACAGATGACCTGGCCCTGGGGTGGGAAAGCAGGGCAGGAGGGTTCCATCTCTCCTCCTGCCTTATCTGATCAGAGAAAATCATAGAGCTGTTAAGGTTTGCAGACCTTTAAAATCAAGTCCAGCTGTCAGCACAGCACTAACACAGTGTTCCCCACTAAACCACCTCAAGTGCCACACACACACACGTTTCCTGAATGCTTCCAGGGATGGTGGTTCCAGCACTGCCCTGGGCAGCCCCTTCCAGTCCTTGACAACCCTTTCCATGAAGACATTTTTCCTAATATTCAATCTAAACCTCCCCAGGATAAGTGGGGTTGGTTTCCTCAGGGTATGGACTCCTCAGGGCAGAGTTGTCCTTGTGGGAGCTCACACCATCAACAGCAAAAACAAGGGCAGGGTGCTGGAGACAGTCACTTTCCTCAGCCTCCAGTGGAAAATCCTCTTGTTGCAGTGGTCAAAAACCTGCACAAAACCACAGCTTGCCCAGGGATGTGGTTTCTTGACCACTTGTTTAAACTCTTCATAATTAATGATTTAAAATTTATAGTGCTCAGCTGTTCAGAGTTTTTTTTTCAGTTGGAGAAAAGGAACACCTAAAATTAGTGTTACATATCAGGAATTTAGGTCTTGTGTGTTATTACTGGTGTTCAGTATTTTCTTCTTCCCTCCTTTCTAGCCTGGTTTTCTGTGCTGACAGAGATATAGTAGATAATACTCAATTTTAAATGCCAAAATAAAAAAAAACCAAATTATTTTGCCTCTGGCAGAGGCTCAACAGTGATGAGTGATCAAACAGGGTAAGTTAGTGGAAGGTGGGGATTGTCTTGTTCAAAGTCCCTCTGCACATACTGAGAAAAAAACCTAGAATTTGTATTAAATATTAATATCTTCTTTGCATATAGATGGGTTTTGTTTGGAGGAAAAACACCATCCCCAGTCAGCATCTCTTGGCCACCCCTTCTCCTCAGTGCTGCACATCCCTTGTCATTGTTTCCACTCTAATAATAAAGGTTACTTTTTTAATTTATTGGGACAAAATTCCCTCTTTTTTTTTTTTTTTTTTGTTTTCCTCAGACATTTAAAAATAGTACCAAATGAGCATATGGGATAAAACAGCAAAAGCCAGGAAATTATGGTGTCAGTGTCCTGACTCCCCCGTTTGGATAAATTATTTACCAGCCTTTAACTTCTCTTAGATTTTGACAAGGCAATGAAAAATTGTATCTGGTGAAAGGAGCCCTGTGTATTTGCATGCTAAGCTTTGTGTTTTGTTTTCTTTTTTGTTGTGTTCTTTTTTTTCCCTCTTCAGCTATGATAGCAGTGGAACTTCCAAAGATGAAATTAAGGAGAGATTTGCACAAACAATGGAATTTGTAGAGGAATATTTAAGAGATGTGGTGTGTCAGAGGTTCCCTTTCTCTGATAAAGAGAAAAATAAGCTCACTTTTGAGGTAGTTACCCAGTTCTGATTTATCCTTTTCTGTTTTTTGGTGGAATGTTGGTACTTTTCTCAACAGCAGATAGTTTGGCTGATTGAGTGCTGAGCCTCAGCAGGCTCCTCCTTTCCACTGGAGTCTTTCTCCTTGTGCAATTTTGGGAGTTTGCAGTGATGGTTCTTGAAATGCAATTCATGAATGTGAGTTTATGTCTTAGATTTGCAGCAGCCTTGTTTACTTTCTGTGCTCTCAGTGTTATTGCAAATCCAAGCCTTACTGGAATAAATAGTCTCAAAAACTAAACACTGTGTCTGCACGCACAGAGAGCCTTGAGAGCTCACAGTGATGCTCACTGAGTGTCCTGTGACTTACTGACCTATTAAAATAGTCTGTGCAAATAAGATGTAGCAAATCCATGCAATAGCTTTCCCCAAATAACCATTAATATAAGAAAATGTGATATTCTTTTTTAGAAAATAATATATTTGAGGGAACATACCTCAGATAACGGGGCTACGTTAAATATTTGCCCTCTATGTGATATTTTTGTGTGGATCTTGAAGCATTGCATGGGGAGGACTGGTGGGGAAACCTTGCAATACCTTTCTTGTAAGATAATGATAAAAATCATCTGTATGTTCCCTCTAGTCTTGCCCCATCTTACCTGTTGTGTAATGAGACAAATGGGGTCTGATTTTGTAGCTGTAGAATATCAATTGCAGGTACAGACATTATGCCAGGCACTGCAGTTTTGTAGGCAAGTAGGAAACTTTCTGATGTAATGGAGAACTAGACAGCCTGGTGGAATTCCCAGATATTGTGGTAAAATATGACTCAGCCAGGTTCTTGATCTTGTCACTGTGTTAAGAACAACTTGATTGTGAAAAAGCAAAATGTTTAGTATTAATCAGGCTTTTTATTGTTATTTTGGTAGGTTGTTAACTTAGCCAGAAATCTGATATATTTTGGTTTCTACAACTTCTGTGACCTCCTCAGACTAACCAAAATCCTCCTTGCTATATTAGACTGTGTGCACATCACTACCATCTTCCCTATTACCAAGATGGCAAAAGGCGAGGAAAGTAAAGGTAAGGCTGGAAAATGATGGGCAGAAAGTTCTTGGGTGGTTCAGGTTTGTCTCAAAAAGTCAGTGTGGGTTGGAATCATGGAATATCCTGGGCTGGAAGGGATCCACAAGGGTCATCAGTCCAACCCCTGGCCCTTCACAGATAGCCCAACAATCCCACCCTGTCCCTGCTGGGGTCTGACCTCAGTCTCATCTTTCCTGCTGAACAGACCAAGTGCCCTCAGCTGCTCCTTGTGTGACCCCCCAGACCCTTCCCCATCCCAGTGTCCCTCCTTTGGACATTCTCCAGCAGCTTTAGATCTTTCTTTTATTGTGATACCCAAAACTGCCCCCAGCACTTGAGGAGAGGCCGCCCCAGTGCAGAGCAGGACAATGCCCTCCCTGGACCAGACAGTGATGCTGTGCTTGGAAATCTCCTCCCTTCTGTCCATGGCTTGGCTGTGAAGCTGAGTTAATGCCTGTAATGGAAGAGGGAAAGGGCAGGGGGTTTCTCCAGGTACTGCAGAGCTGCTGTTGGCTTCCCTTTGTCCCAAGGATTTGAATGTGTAATGTCGAGACACTTTCTCTCCGTAGGATGTCGAGGGTCCTTGCCCTGTTAATGCAGCCCCGTTACACCATCCTAACTTTCCCTGTTTGCCTCTCTGAAGGGAGCAATGTGATGAGGTCAATCCATGGAGTGGGAGAGCTGATGACCCAGGTGGTGCTCAGAGGTGGGGGGTTCCTGCCCATGACTCCGCTCGCCGCTGCTCCCGAGGGCAACGTCAAGCAGAGCGAGCCGGAGAAGGAGGACATCCTGGTCATGGACACCAAGCTGAAGATCATTGAAATACTTCAGGTACCAGCAGCACACATTAATGCAGCACCTTGTGCTCTCTGTAAGCATTAACAGGGTCCTGCTGCCTTTTAATTTA
>JAWWLV010000024.1:1436140-1454411 GCA_035041135.1 Platyrinchus mystaceus | reverse complement strand
TTCCTGCTTCTGTATCCCCAGTTTATTTTGAACGTGCGACTGGACTACAGGATCTCCTGCCTGCTTTGCATATTTAAACATGAGTTTGATGAAAGCAATGCCCAGATGTCCGAGTCACCCACTGGAAGCAGCAGTCAAGAAATGCCAGCTAATGTTCCAGGTTGGTTATTTTGCAAGGAATGAGTCTGTGTGGGGTAGGGGAGACTCTGCAGTATTAGAGGGACTGATGGGGTCATTGTTTCAGGTCTTTGCTTTGGCACACAAATGGTCCCACTGGAGTAGAGTGCCCTGCTCACAGTGGAATGAAGGAGTAGATTCACTTCCATATTTTCAGCATTTTCCAACTAAATACTGTCTCCTACTTGCTTCCATATACTGTGACCAGGAGCCCAAGTTACATCCTTTAAAGAAAAACTGAAATAAACACTGCTATGTGTGACCTGTCTTCGACCTCAGAGCTTTTCCATGGATGTTTCTGGGTGAAGGAAAATGGTCCCCAAAGTAATGTGGTTTTCTCCACCCCTTCCCCTCATCCTCGTGCCTCTACCCACCCAAATGTTTCTTTTCCAAAGGTATTGTAGGAAGGCAAGACCTCTGGATGTGTCTGGGCCTCAGTGCTACTGTGGAGGAGCTTGTCATGTCCAGTGTTCTTCTGAACTGGGAGCAGGATGGTGGGCTGGGTCACTGGGGGTTGTCTGTTGGGATATCACCTTCCAGGGGAAAAAGTGTCCTGTAGTGGGACCTGTGCCATGTAGGAATAACTGAACTTTAAATGTGCAGCTTAGTAGTCATCAGATGGTTTTTATTCCCCAGTTCGGGGGCTGTGTCTGCAGATGCAGATGAGGAAGATAAGAAAAATGTGGTTTCGATGTGAAGCATTCAAAGTGTGACTGTCTTTTGATCCCACTTTAAGGGGATGTCTTGACTCTTTTCCTGGGCTGAGCCTTTGGAATGGGGCTGGGGGGACACCCACAGCTCTCTCTGCCAGCTGAGCTCTGGGGGAAACGGGGTACATGTTTTTGGCAGGGATATAAAATCTTTGTGCTCCCTTCTGTTCCCCTGGGCAAATTTTTGTGAAATAATGAGAGTCCAAGTCTGTTTTGCCAGTTTTATGTTTTTTTTTAATTTCAGAATATTGGTCATTGCCCATGTGATAAGGTACCTTATGCTGAGAAATGCAGAAGTCTTTTTATTGCTGTCGTGGCTGAATTTATTACTTTAGAACTTCTCAAGGGTGAAGTTTGGCCTTTTATTGTGAATGGCCCCTTGGAGTGACACCAGGTGCCATCAGCATCCTGGAATGATGCTGCTGCAATCTAAAAATAGGCAAGAGAGGAATAAGCCTGGATGTTGCTGAAATTATTACACAGTTTAATTTGTGAGCAGGGAGCAGGTTAATTTATTGTCTTATGTTATCTGAGCAGCTGCTTCAGTGATCTCAGTGTCCCTTTCAGCTTGTTATGGCCCCCTTGCTTACACTGCTGTCACCACTTGCCATTTGAAATGTTTTTAGGCTGAGAAAACACCTTTGATGTCACTCTGACATCACGTGTCTGTCTCGTGTTCTCAGGAGCCCTGGACTTCGAACATATCGAGGAACAAGCCGAGGGGATCTTTGGAGGAAGGAAAGTATCTCTTCACGGGTAGCTCAGAGTCCCCAGGCTGCAGGGCTCCCAAGGAGTGGGAATTCCAGTTTAGAGTGAGGTGTGACTGGGGAAAGCTTGGAAACAGCTGCCACAGCTACCCAGGCTTCATTTTCTTAAAATGACTTGGATGCAGCTCCAAGTAGGGTACAGTTGGATTAAAAACCACAGATAAGGGATACAGGGTTCCTTCAGCCAGAAGAATCATCGTGGGAGGGCTCCACTTGTGTGGGTAAAAGCCAAGGTAGAGGATTAGGGCATCTTAAGCTCAGTGCTGCAGTAAAATCTTTCTTAGGTGGAGGAGTTTGTGCAGGCAAGGATTGGCAAAGCTTTAAATGGGATAGTGTAAGCTGAGTGGACCCCGAGCAGTGAGATTCTGGAATAGCCTCCCTTTTTAACAGCACACCAAAAACCCTGTCCTAAGGGTTTGATGCAATAAATTTCCTCCTCATTTAAAAGTAAGAAAAGATGTTTTCCTCCTGCTAAGTGGATTAAGAACCTGCTGGGACAATCAGTCTAATGTGCCACTTAACTCCCCCGCTCTGTTTTCAGTGAGGAGAACACACCTCTGGATTTGGATGATCACGGTGGCAGAACATTCCTCCGAGTTCTGCTGCACTTAACCATGCATGATTACCCTCCCCTGGTGTCTGGAGCACTGCAGCTCCTCTTCAGGCACTTCAGCCAGAGACAAGAAGTCCTCCAAGCTTTCAAGCAGGTATGTGTGAGTTCCAGCAGTTACTCCTCACCTGAACGTGTATATTGCAGCTATAAACAACCCTTTTTGTGCAACTAATGGCTTGCATTCATGTAAGGTTCAACTGCTTGTTACCAGCCAAGATGTTGACAACTACAAGCAGATCAAACAAGACTTGGACCAGCTGAGGTCAATAGTGGAGAAGTCGGAGCTGTGGGTGTACAAAGGCCAAGGTCCCGACGAGGCCATGGACAGTGTGCCAGGTGAAAACGAGCACAAGAAGAAAGAGGTAATTAGGCTGTGTTTGTGCAGATTCCCGTGTGGGTCTTTTGAGGGTGTAGCTGTGTTCAGAACTGTGGCAGAAGCCCCATCTTCCCAGCACCCTGAGTAGCCTGGTGAGGCTGTCTGTATACTTTGAGGTTAAGGCAAGAGTAAAGGGAGAACTTGAGCTGGTTGATGCCAAGTGGAGAATCCTCAGGATTAGCAGCCACTGAAGTGTCACCTTTAGGGTCTAACAGAGCTGGTTTGGGTTGGCTCTGGCTCCCCAGTTCTGTCCTTCCAGCACTGACTGATCACATGGGATTTGTCCAGTCAAAAGCACCTCAAGTAAGGTAAGGGCAGAGCTGTGAGTTGCTCAGGTGATGCCTTTTGAGTCATGGCACTGATTAAATGGCAGAACAGAACTGTGCTTTATCTGTACCTGATAATCCAGGACTTTCCTGACATGCACTTCTGACTTGGAGCTCATTAAACACATTTTGCCTCCATATAATTTGCAGTCAAATAGACAGGACTGGGTGAGGGAATCCAAGAAACAGTCCCTCAGTTATGGACATTTATTGTTGGAAGTAAAGACAAGTAATTTACTTGTTGCTTTTCTTGTGCAGGTCCTGAGAGGCATTTCTTAGTATCTGTGCAGTGACAGTTTAATAATAGTGGAGAGGAAGAGAATGTAAGGGTTTTTCTGGGGGGGAGACTTGATTAGAGACAGAATGTGACCAGCAAAGGAAAGGACAGGAAGTTGCTGTCTCTGAAATCATCCCACCTTCACCTTCTTTTGTGTTATAGAGGTCAGTGTGACTTGCCAAGATAATTGTATGTGTTTTTGTGAGGCTGTCAGAGCTGGAGGATGACAGTCCTTCCCAGGAGGAGAGCGGGCGCTATCCTAGAACGGTAATTGTAGCCTTGGTGAAGGCAGTAGTATAAGCTACTAATAAATTGTCTGATTTTATCCTCAGGAAGGTCACAGCAAGTCCCAAAAGCCTGAAAGTACTAGCAGCTACAACTACCGGGTAGTAAAAGAGGTAAAACTTTGCTTCTTGATAGTTCCCTGGCAGTGTAAATGAGTAACAGAGCTCTGGAGAGCTGCAGTCAGAGGGAGGCACCCAGGAAAGTCTGAGTCACTGTGCCATTGTGGAAACTATTTGCTGAGTAATAACATATCCCAGCTTGAATGGGAAGCCAGGATATAATAAGCACGACGTGTGTACTCTTTCCTTGAGGATGGATTAGTGAGAAACGCGACGTTTTGCTGCTGTTTCAATGGTAACACAACGTTTTTATTGTTAAAGACTACAAAGGCAGGAGGCAGGGGGAGAAGCCATTTAATTTGCCCTGGTCCTGAGTGCCTGGCACTCAAACCCACCGTGCTGTTGGAATTTAATGTAGAAAACACCAGACCAAGAGCGTGTGTTGGTGCTGGTGTGCTGTGAGCTGGAGGCCTGTGTGTGGAGCCTGGTTGGTGGGTTCACTGAGCATGGCTGAGTTCTGCAGGAACATAGAATCACAGAGCATCCAGGGCTGGAAGGGACCCACAAGGATCATCCAAGTCCACCAGCCTTAGTCAGATGCCATGGATGGAGCCTGGGCCATGAGGTGCTGCCTGGAGCCGCTCTGCTCCGTGCAGAGGAGTTTTTCCCTGTTGCTGCTCTCTGGGACCTGGCATTCTGTGAAGGGAAAGCCAGGCTTTGGGCTCTAAAGCCAGTGTCTCTGCAGATCCTGCTGCGGCTCAGCAAGCTGTGTGTGCAGGAAGGGGCCTCTGTCAGGAAGAGCCGGAAGCAGCAGCAGCGACTCCTGCGGAACATGGGAGCCCACGCCGTGGTGCTGGAGCTGCTGCAGATCCCCTACGAGAAGGTGGGATCCTGGCCTCTAATGCCTCCTCTGAATCTTGGATGTGTTGGAATGTATGGGATCCACAGGGGCTGGTTTATATGGTCTCATAGTCTATAAAACAGCCACACTTCGGGGAGCTTGGACAATCTCTGTGTTTGAAATCTTTAACATAGTTATGCATTAGTTCTGAAAAAGTATTTGTCTGCCACAGCTCAGAGTAAGACCAAGGCTCAACCCTGAGCTTTTCATAGGAGGCATGTGCTGCCTTGAGCTGTGGAAGCAGGACTCAGTTGTTGCTCTGGGGCAGCTGCATGCCCACCATCCTGGGAACACCAGAGTGCCTGGTCCCCGTGGGATTTGTCAGGTCTGCCCAGTTGTTAGACACAGACCCCCTCAGTTGTAGAGTCCCAAACTCCCCCTAGAAGTGAATAAGTACCAACTGGCCCTTCAGGTCAGGCCAGAACTCATAATGAGCCATATCAGATGCCACATGTTGTCAGCAGTGCAGTGTGGAGCCCACTGGGACGGGGTTTGGAGCCCACTGGGACGGGGTTTGGAGCCCACTGGGCCTGGGCTGTGTGTGTTTGGAGCCTGCACAGCCCCACGTGCTGATGCAGCACAGCCCAAGTTCATCACTTGGCTGCCCATTAGTCACAGGTGACAGGTACTGATTTGTGCAGAGGTGAAAAGGCCTGGTCACTGCTGTCCTCCTTTCCAAACTCCACAGGTCTCTGAGAACCAGTAATTCTGGACAGCAGCTTTGATTAATGTTAAGTCTCATGGTTTCTTGCTTCATATTTTGCTAAAAAATGGGCAGCAAAAGCACTCTCCAACATCTTCTCGTCTCCTTTCTGTCCTGTACGTGTGAATGTGCATTGGACAGACAGCATGGAAGGGGTTTCACCCTTGGAAATATATGAAATTCCTTAAAAGTAAAAACAGACTCTGATTTTCCAAAGTGCATCCTCTGCCATCAGTGGGTTGGGAACCCACACTGACGTCAGAGGAAAGGCACCAGCTCCTCAGCACTACTTGGAAGTGTGCAAGTAGTGTGCAGGTTCCAGTAAATATCAACTGGGCTGAACTGGTGCAGGGACAACTCTCCATGTGTGCCTTGCCACGAGCTGCCCGTCTGTCTGTGCAGTGGAACGTGGCAGAGTTCCTGGGCAGCCCCGAGGTGATGATGTGTGGCTTGGCCAACGTGCTGGGATGTTCAGAAGTGTAGAAGTGACTAAAGCACGTTGCTGGCAGGCCTGGCCATGGAGTAGGCAGTTTTAGGGAATAAACCACTGTAATTTCTATTATGGACTTCATTTTTGCTGCTCTTGAGAGCTGTGGAACAGGCCAAACTCATCCCGAACGTCTGTGAGCTGGGTGGAGGTTTGTTTTCCTTCGAGGTGTGAGAGACGTGACAGTTCCCTTGCAGAGCTGGAGCTGTGGCTCATCCAGTGCTCACCTGAAAGTGAACCTTTGGAGTCCTTTTAACCCCCTCTTGTTTGTCATGCAACCCCAGGCTGAAGACACGAGGATGCAGGAGATAATGAAGCTCGCACACGAGTTTCTGCAGAACTTCTGTGCTGGGAACCAACAGAACCAGGCCTTGCTGCACAAGCACATAAACCTGTTCCTTAACCCAGGGGTAAGAATAACCTCAGGCCATGATTTATTTTTTGTTCCAGGCAGGGGAAGGGACAGGAGGATTGTCCTTGGTGATGCCTCAGGGGCTGTTCTGATGCAAGATTGGTTGAAGAGGTCACATTTTGTTTTCATTCTGAAGCCTCGAAAGTTGGCAAGATGTTTGTTTAGGGCCATTTCAGTGTAGAAAGTTCAAGAGGCTGAAGTGAAGTGAAAAACAGGCTGAGATGGGAGCTGGGGTGTTGAAAGATGAGGTCCTCAGCAATGTTCCTCCAGCCCTGCACCCTGCAGGAGTGTTGGCTTTGTCCTGACCTCTGTGGGGGCCTGGTGGGTTGTCTATTTTCTGATTTCTTTCTTCCCTTCATCCCTTAGATTCTGGAAGCAGTGACAATGCAGCACATTTTCATGAACAACTTCCAGCTCTGCAGCGAGATCAACGAGCGCGTCGTTCAGCACTTTGTCCACTGCATCGAAACCCACGGCAGGAACGTTCAGTACATCAAGTTCCTGCAGACAATCGTCAAGGCAGAGGGGAAATTCATTAAGAAATGCCAAGATATGGTAATGGCTGAGGTGAGAGCTGCAGGGATTTGCAGGGTCTGAACAGAAGTTTTCACATAGCAGTTGGTGAACATGACAAATTGATCCTCTCGCTTCGGGGACTGCCAAGAAGCTGACAGTGAGCTCTCACCATGCAAAAAGAGCAAACAGCTCCCAGAAAGCTCAGGCTTTTTGTGACCAAAAGCTTTCTGAGCTCTTGACTCATAGGTGTAACGAGGGGTTGATAATTAGTGGCACAAGTTACTTCCCAGCACATGGGTGGGGTTATGACAGGGGTGCCTTTCTCTGGCAGAATTGCCCTGAAGAGAATTAATGGAATTTCAAGATCACTAATGCAGAAGGAGAATTTTACCATGATAGTGCTTTGATGGGAATTCTTTATACCCTCCCAGAATGGTTTGGGTTGGAAGGGACCTTAAAGCCCATCCAGTCCCATCCTCTGCCGTGGGCAGGGACACCTTCCACTAGCCCAGGCTGCTCAGAGCCCCATCCAACCTGGCCTTGGACACTCCCAGGGATGGGGCAGCCACAGCTTCTCTGGGCACCCTGTGCTGGGGCCTCACCACCCATACTTTTCCTGATACCCAGTCTTTCAGTTTGAAGCCATTCCCCCTTGTCCTGTCACTTGTAAGTAGTCTTAGCAAGATGCACTTATTCAGCTGTTTAAGTGCTGAAGGTGGAAAAGATGAGGGTGTTCCTTAGGTGTGTAGGTAACTGGGAAATTGGAGTGTCAGGGTAGAAGGGAGAGGTAAGAGAAGGGTGAGTAAGTGCCTCTAAGTGGGATATTGGGTGTGATCCATGGCAGTGTGTTTGCATGTCTGATGGGATGTTTGGCCTCCTCAGCAGGGGGAGCCCCAGGATCAGATTTGTCAAATCTGGCTTTTGTGCATCAGTCCTGGTGGATTGATGGAAAATCTTCCAGGATTTGTTGTTCAGCTCGAAAGCAGCTTCCTGAGCTTCTCAGCACACAGCTGAGTTGGTGAGGTGGGCAGCAGCTGCTGAGCAGAGGGGGGCTGCCTGAGAGGTTTCCTTCTGCCTTTTATCCTGCTATTTTTCCCAAACCTTGGGGAAGGACAGCCCTGGATCCCCTGCAGCTGACTGCTCAGCAGTGCCCAGCCTGGGGCAGGTCTCACTTTGCTCATTCTCCTTCCCTCCCTGGAGTCCCAGGAAGTCTGAGCTGCTCTGAAATCGTGGCCAGCCGGGTGTCAGATGTGAAGCTGATGGAAATCTCCAGTGTGTGACTTCAGGTGTCACTTTGAGCCTTGGAAGATGGATGGTGTTTGCTCAGAAGGGTGGAAGGTGTGAGCCCTGAGCCATCCTATCCCTGTGCCCCGGGGCAGTTCTCTGACCAGCACAGAGCTGCCCACAGCTGCATTAAAAAGTCAACTGAGGCAACAGAACATGAAATAAAAAAGCACAATGGAAAGTCACAAGTTTGTTGGCACAGCTTCTGTCTAAGCAGGCAGCTGGACTGGCTTTGAACTTCTTCAGCAGTTCAGAAGTGGTAAATTCTTTAGGAGAAAATGTCCTCCTTGTGTCCTGTCTCCTGTGAAGGCAGCACAGGAGCAGTGCCCAGCTGACCTGCTGGGCTGTGCTGCTTTTGGGTGTCTGAGGAGCAGCTCAGGGGGATTTGCAGCCCCAGATTCGGGAGGTGCTGTGGGAACATCCCGGGCTTTGACCTGCTGATGGAATGTTCTCCTTCCTTGGCAGCTGGTGAACGCAGGAGAAGATGTGTTGGTGTTCTACAACGACAGGGCCTCCTTCCAGACCCTGGTGCAGATGATGAGGTCAGAGAGGGATCGGATGGACGAGAACAGCCCCCTGATGTACCACATCCACCTGGTGGAGCTGCTGGCTGTGTGCACTGAGGGCAAAAACGTCTACACGGAGATCAAGTGCAACTCCCTCCTCCCCCTGGATGACATTGTGAGGGTGGTGACCCACGAGGATTGCATCCCTGAGGTGAGGGCTGATAGAAGAACTGGCCTGTTTCTATTTGAAATGTGCTGATTTTGGGTGAGAGAGGTTTGATATTGCTGAGTCTGGCCTGGGAAGGGGGTGGTGCAGGTGGGCAGAGAGCTGGGAAACTGAATTCCTTCCCTGCTTCTGCTGTCAGCACCCCCGGCCAATCTGGATAGTGAAGTTAATTCCTTTTATACTTACTCCTTAGCCATAAAATAGGAATGTGATGCTGTACTTGGTTATTTTATAAGGTTCTTGAGGCAGAGAGGTTTGTGGATGTGCTGCTAACCTTGAACAGATGGTTCTGCAGGTCTGGAAATTATTATGATGCTGACGTTTGGTCTGCAGTAATCCTGGAGGTTTCTTATTGGATGGTGTCTTGCTATTCACAGCATTAAATTTCACCAGTGGTTAAGTAAAAGGAAGTAGAATTCCAAATTATTGATGAAGCAGTTTTTGTGTGACATTATATTCATTCATACCACCATTCAGGTTTTTCTTCTTTATTAATTTTTTCCTCTGCTTTTAGGTCAAAATAGCCTACATCAACTTCTTGAACCACTGCTATGTGGACACAGAAGTAGAAATGAAAGAGATTTACACCAGTAATCACATGTGGAAGCTGTTTGAGAACTTCCTGGTTGACATCTGTCGGGTAATGTATCTGTACCAAGGAACTGAATTCAGAAAGCTCAAAAGAGCCTATTTTAATATACAACAGTAAGAATAAAACATAGCAGTGCATCAAGGCAATAAGCTCCCTGAATTCTGTGTTCCTGTAAATTTATGTGTGCCTTCTTTTCCTTATGCCTGTGGATTTCATTAGTCATATTCCATGGAACACATTAATATTTTCCTTTTTAAAAGAAAAAACCCAACCAAACCAGAGCTGAGTGAAGCCCCACACCCTGCTCCTTTGCCCAGTGCCTTTTCTGTCCTGCCACCTGGTTTGCTTATTCTGGCCAGGGTGACTGTGCTCCTTCCTGAGCAACATTTTTTGGCAGGTCAGGACAGATTTTTTCCAAGCCTGGCGTTTATTCGGCCCTGTGGCTTTTTGCCTGGGATTCCAAGTATCTCCCCATACGAAAGCATTACACCTCAGTCCTCCCCACCTTTCTCTTGCTCTCTCCCAAGGCAGTGTGGTTCTCTCTCTCCCCCCAGAGGTGCTCTGTGCCAGCACATTGTGCCAGTGACACCCTCGGCTTTGCTCTTGTGGGTGCTGCAGCTCCAGAGCTCCAGTGCCATGAACACCAGCGTGGCAGGGAACTGCTGGGACTGGGACAGTGGGAAACCAAGCATATTCCAGGCTGTGAGGGGGGTGGTTGGTCTGCCTTGGTGAGCTGCTGCTGAGCTGAGGGTGGTTTGTCCTGCAGGCCTGTAACAACACCAGCGACAGGAAACACGCGGACTCCATCCTGGAGAAGTACGTGACGGAGATCGTGATGAGCATTGTCACCACCTTCTTCAGCTCCCCCTTCTCTGACCAGAGCACAACCCTGCAGGTAGGAAAATGCAGAGACAGAAAAGGGACAACATGCTGCCAAGGCAGTTCTGCTCATTCCACTTGGGCACCAGTTACCAGTTCAAAAGAAACACGTGTTTTAACGGGGGAACAAATATTTGACTGTTCCTTGTGACCTTTTGCTGGAGAAATGGAAAGATTTGTAGATCAGACTACAAGTTCTTCTAGAGAAGTTGAAGTGTTGCTTCACTTCCTTAGTGGATTCAGCTCACATTTGGAGAGAGTTTGTGTGTCACAGAATGGTTTGGGTTGGAAGGGACCTCAGGATCACCCAGCTCCAACCCTGTGCCATGGGCAGGGACACCTTCCACTGGACCAGGTTGCCCCAAGCTTTGGTAGCAAACTTTCCAGGCTTTGGAAAACGTCTGGAGGAGTGTTGTATTACAGAGCATGCCAAGATGGTTGATTTAAAAAAGCATATTTTATAGAAATATTCTATTTTCCCTTAAAAACATTTAAAAATAGTCCAGAAGCTCTGGTTGTCTCGCTAAGCTGAGTAGTATTTTCCCTTGTTCAGAAGTTGGGGAAATGTGAAGGAGGAGCTTGGAACTCTCGTGCAGTGGCAGAAGGCAGAGAACTCCACAGCAGAGCAGCAGGGTCAGGACGTGGCCCTAATATTTGTGTTTGCACAAAGATAATCTCGTTCTTTTATTCATAAATAACTTGCTGGGAGGAGCGTGGGTGGAGTGGGCAGGTGCCTGGCAGCTCTGGCACGAGTTTGAGAGGGGTAGTTGTTGAAACTTGATGCAACCTGGTCGTGCCAAAGGCAGATGTTTGCAGTGCAAACTCCAGGTTTTGTGGAATCTCGGAATGGTTTGGACTGGGAGAGACCTTCAAGATCATCCAGTGCCACCCCCTGCCGTGGGCAGGGACACCTTCCACTAGCCCAGGTTGCTCCAAGCCCTGTCCAGCCTGTCCTTGGACACTTCCAGGGCTGGGGCAGCCACAGCTTCTCTGGGCAACCTGTGCCCCTGTTTTGTCACCCTGGGTGACTCCTCTCCAAGTGTTGGGGCTGAGCAGCTCCCTTAGGTTTGTGTCTGGCCTCACCTGAGCCTGAGCAGTGCAGCAGCTGATTTGCTCCTCATGTGATTTCAGCTGCTGTTGTGTGTCACCCCCATTTGTTGGAACTTCATCAAAGAAATGAGAAATTGGGATTGTTAACCCTATCCTTGGGGCTCTGCCCTTCTCTGTTCCCTCTGTGCCATCTACCTGGGCTGTCCTGCTCCGGGCTGTCATCTCTGAGCATACAGCATTTGAATACTCTTTTTGCCATCCTATTTTAGCCATCTGTTAATGTTCTATCAGCAGTTTTTCCTTAGCTTCTCCATCTCCCCCTCTGTCTAGCAGGATGAAGTCACTCAGCTCACCTCTTTCCCATCTCAGTTGATAGATGTGTCTTGTCCTAGATTCATCTTTCTTCTACATCTCGAAGTTAGAAGTTGTTTCTCTCCCTTTTTTACTTGACTCTTGCCCACCCTCAGGGATTCTTACCCCTGAGGTGGACAGTTGGACCACCTGGCTGGTGTCCAGCCCTGCTCCAAGTGGGATTTTCCCTCCCACCTGAGATGCTGCAGCCCCTCTGCCTGATCTGTGTCTCTGGAGGTGAGGGATGTGGCCCCTCTGCTTTGGGCCAGTCCCTCCCTGTCCTCTCTGCTGCTCCTTGTCATCCCATTCCTTCCTGTGCAAGCCTCCTCTTGTCTCCTGCTCCTTCCTGTCACAGCTTGACTGAAATTGTACCTCCCTTGAGCCAGGACCAGCCTTGCTCGTTCAAGGAACACCTTGTACATCTGTCAAAGTTCATGCAGTTCAAAGCATATAAAATTAGGAAAACATAAATGTCCTTTCAGGGAACAGCTGCCCAAAACTCCTCTTTAACAAGCACTGTTTAACCTGTTTGCCTCCTGATGCTGCTGCTGCCCAAGGCTTTCCTTCCCAAGTGGAGTTGGAGACATGAGGAACGTGGAGTAAATTTTCTATTTGATTTATTGACCCAGTTTAGGCAAATGAAACATCTTGGAGGCTTTTTAAGACCAAAAAGTCTTTAAGCATGCTCTGAAAGCAGTATGTGGGTGGTTTCAATCTAAACATGCAGGTGTTTTCAGGGCCCTTGGTGAATGCTGCTGTCTGCCATGGTTTTGGTGTTTGACTTAATTCCAGAAAGGATAATAGGTCTTTGCCTCTTAGCAAGTTTTGGGTTTTGAATTTTTCTTCTCCTTTTGTATCTTTCATAATGGCATTTGATTAATTGATCTAGTGGCTTTAATAGATTTGTCTTTTTCCTCTAACTCCACTTTTTTCTTACTAGCAGGCACTACTGTTGGCCAGAAAAAAAGAGGTATTTTTTCACTGGTTCCTAAGTCTTGTGGTCTTTGCACTGTGGTGTAGTTCCCTTAGCTGATAGAAGCATTCCATAGCTAGTAGGCACAGGGACATGGTGTATTCCTGAAATATTTAAAATACTCTTTCCTCTACAGGTAAAATAAATTGTTCTGTTGGGTAATCACTGTACAAAACCAAACAGGGTGGTCACTATTTTTGGGCTGGTGCAAGGATGAAAGAACATGGGCATGTGTGTGTTGGAGCAGCTCAGCTGTGTGTGGTGGGAGATCACCTGGTGAAATTCAGGGCTGAGAACCACACCTTGATTTTGTACTACCTGTGTTCCAAATAACACACACACAGCTGGTTCCTTAGTAAATTAGATACCAGCTAATAGTGCTTGAAATGATGAGTTTTCAACTCTGGAGCTGTGCTGTCCTGGAGCCAAGTCCCATTTTCCTGTGGACTCTTGAGTCATCTGCTGGTCAATGCTAAAGCAAGGATCTGTGTGCCAGGGTTGCTGATAGCCCTGATTAAACAGATGAAGGTGGCTGCTTACTTCCTTTGCTTAGTCAAGCCTCAATTACTGAAGCTTTATGCTGTAGAAGCTCCTGTTTCATGTTTGCCTTCCAGCACTGGTTCCCACCCTTCCCATCCAGTTGTGATCGGGTGGTAGGTTCTCTGGCTACAACCTGGAGCTGCCCAGCAAGTGTCTGCAGACCAGTTGGGAGGTGACTGGTGTGCAGAGAGTGCCAGCTGGGAGCTGGGGTCCCCTCGAGGTGATGCTGCCCCATGTCAGCAGGGGGAGGTTGACTGTGTCTCCCCTTGTGTTGCAGACTCGCCAGCCCGTGTTCGTGCAGCTGCTGCAGGGGGTGTTCAGGGTGTACCACTGCAACTGGCTCATGCCCAGCCAGAAGGCCTCTGTGGAGAGCTGCATTCGGGTCCTCTCAGACGTAGGTAAGAAGTGGGTGTGAGCAGAACTGAATGCTCAGTCCTCTTCCATGTCCTCCTTCCATGAGGAAAGCGCAGTTTCCTTCGCCCAGGTGCCACCTGTGGATCAGTCGTGGCCGGGGTTGTGTTGATAAATCGTCGTGGTTGAGCAATAGGTGGTGTGACTGTCACATGAAGTGCTCTCTCCGTTCAGCCTCCAAGCTCTGCAGCAGGGAGATAATTTTGTGCCACTCCTCCCCGTGATTTGCTCCACTTTTAGTATCAAGAGGAGTAAGTTGTGCTGGGTATGAGGCCAGGTTCTGTTGGATGGGTGTACACGTGTGCCAGCACGAGCTGTTGGGACTGTGTGTGTAGGGACAGATTCCTCCTCCCACACTTGAGAGACAGTCAACAGCTCTGAGGTGTGAAAGCCTTTAACACAGCCCTGCACAGGTCTGACCCACTGCACAGGGCCTGAGCACTGCCTCGGTTAAAGTGCACTCAGAGAACCATGGAATCACATTAAGGTTTGGAAAAGACCTCTAAGATCACCAAGTCCAGCTGTCAACCAGTACCACCACCATGATCACCCTAAACCATGTCCTCAAGTGCCACACGCACATGTTTTTTAAACCCTTCCAGGAGTTTCCAGGAGACTCCATCACCTCCCTGGGCAGCCTTTCCATGAAAAACTTTTTCCTGGTATCTAATCTAAACCTGCCCCTAGAACAAGTTGAAGCCATTTCCTTTCACCCTGTCTGGGAGAGACTGTAGAAGGAAGGAGTTTGTAGAAGGAATTGCAGGTAGAGGTTTGTCTTGTTCTCGTGTTGGTTCACGAGCTCAAGGTCTCAATTCTCACTGACTTCGCTTGTTGCAGCCAAAAGCCGAGCGATTGCAATTCCTGTGGACTTGGACAGCCAGGTGAACAATCTGTTCCTGAAATCCCATAACATTGTGCAGAAGACTGCCATGAACTGGAGGATGACTGCCAGGAATGCTGCCCGCAGGGACTCGGTGCTCGCTGCCTCCAGGGACTACCGCAACATCATCGAGAGGCTGCAGGTGATGCACACCTCCCTTCCCCCGGGAAAACACTGCCTTTCCTTTAGGAAACAGTAACACTGAAACTCCCATCCGACCAAACCCTCAGGTCCTTCATTTATTCAGGCAGGACGGGCCTAACTGTCCTGTCCCTCTCCTTGTGTGATTCCTGCCCGTCCCTGTGTCTGTGTTCAATGGCTGTTAATCACCTTGCAGGACATCGTGTCGGCCCTGGAGGATCGCCTGCGTCCCCTCGTGCAGGCAGAGCTCTCAGTGCTGGTAGATGTGCTCCACAGGCCTGAGCTGCTCTTCCCAGAGAACACGGATGCCAGGAGGAAATGTGAGAGTGGAGGTTTCATTTGCAAGTAAGTTGTCTTGGGACTCCGGCTTGTTGGGGGGATTTTTGTTGTATTTTGCTTTTCCCCAGTTTTCCTTTACCCTGTGGAACAGGGCCCTCATGTCCAGCTTGGTAAACACTTGATATGCTTAGAAACACTTGTAAAACACAGTATTTTGTGATATGGTAAATGCAGTTTGTCCTTGGAGGGGAAAAAGTTGCCCGTGGGAATGGGGGGAGACTGTTTGATGTGCTGTCACAGCTAATGCTTAAAAATGCTTGTTTGCTGCAGGATACAAGTGCCATGAGCAGTGGCATAAATGAGTTCAGTTTTGAGCTGATCCCAGTGATTTGATACCTGCCCTCACCCCAGTAACGTCTGTGAGGTGCTTGGGGAGTACATCAGGATCAGTTGTTACCATGTGCATCACCCACAGTTAGAGGGAAGGAAAGGCAAAGATTACAGGGTCATTCAGAGGGCAGTTTGAGCAGATCCAACTTCTCTGATCACCTCCTGACAGGGTGGGTTATGCCCAGACTTTATGGAAACTATGTACTGAGTAAGTCCCAAGTGCTGGGTGGGATGGATTATGGGTTTCACTATCCAAGACACTCAATATGTCTTTTATCCAAGCTGTTATGGGGGATACAGTTTTCCTACTGTTAAAGGGTTGTTCTAGAGGACCATCAGGTCCTGAATCCCACTGATTCCTTGCTGCCTGTAGTCAGAGGGTGTTTTTGGCTCTCCTCCTGCCCAGGGACTGCAGGTTCCTTCACAGCTTCCCTGGTAGCTGCTCAAGTGTTGAGAGAATGCTCCCAAAATGGTTGTGTAATGGTATGGTAATAAAACTTGTTTGCAGCATAAACCAGCTAAGATAAGCATGCATATCTTACCCTACTTTTAGAATATTAGCACCAACCTGAGCTGTGATTGATTGCTTTTTTCAGGTTAATTAAGCACACAAAACAGCTGCTGGAGGAGAATGAGGAGAAACTGTGTATTAAGGTATTACAGACGCTCAGGGAAATGATGACCAAAGATAGAGGCTATGGAGAAAAGGTAATGTGTTTATGGTCCATCACTCTGTGTTAAACACTGTCTCTGTTCAGTAAAGGAAAATGAAATTCCTGCTCTTTCAGCTGTTTTGTGAGTGTAAGCACTTCTGGGCTGGAGCAGGAACAAAACATTTTTAGTCAACTAATACCTTTCAAATCATATTTGAAGTTTCTTTCTGTTGCTTTTCTACTTGAGCCTGGCAAGTTTAAGTCTAATTCCTGCAGTTGCTGGCACTCCAAAAAATCAATTTTGTTACCTTTTTATGAAGGATATAACCTCTTTATCTGCTTTCTGGGTCTAGGTGGTTCTTTACCAGGTCATGTAACCTTACAACAAGAGAGGGTATTTTGAGGTTCATTTTAATTTGTAAACAACTGAGTAATCTTGTTGTGAATTATAGATGGAAACTGTCTGCACACCCACCTTTTTTTTTTTTTCTTTCCCTTTCCTACATACAACTCCTTTGGTTGAGAAGAACATTCTTCTGTTTGCACAGACCTGTTCTTTATTTACATCAGAAAAGTGTGTATGCACCCATATGTTTGTGTATCCAGACATTGCTACAGTCAGCTCAGACTAGAATTTGGAGATTATCTCATGGAATTCTAATCAGCTGAGGTTCCTCCCGTGCCACAGAGTAGGTACAGGGGAATACACCCTCCAGGGAAGGTGCTGGGAGCAGTGGGGAGTGTGGGAAGCAGCAATGTGGGAGGACACTCACTGCACCTGGAGCAGGGGGTGTTCACGTCCAGTTCTCCTGTGCAGTTGGGGTTGATTTACAGCAAAAAAAAAAAGGGCAAAAGCTCCAGAGATCAGAGTTTCATAACAGCACTGGCTGTTTGTAGCAGTGTGAGGGGGGGAGATGCTCTGCAGGCAGAGAAACCTGCAGCACCCTGGCCAGCCAGGATGTCCCCCGTGAGCCAGCCCAGCCGGGAGGGAGGAGGAGGCAGGAGCAGAACAGGGTGCTGTGCTGCCAGTGCAGGGGGAGGCAGAGCCCAGGGAGGGAGCCTGGCACCTGTGGGTGTGCACGTGTGTGGGCTGGTACCCAGCACACCCAGGGAGCACATGGCAGTGCCAAGGGAGCGGGAGACTCCCAGGAAAATGCCCCAAGGGTTGGGATGGCCGGGGCTGTGCTCCCTGCCCTGTCAGGAACGCTCTGCCCACGTGCTGCCCCTCTGCTGCCAGAGCCCAGCCCAGATCCTGCTCAGCTCTGCTCCTGCCTGGGCATTTTTTCATTTTGCAGCAGCAGTGTTGTGGAATAAATTCAGTGACTTGCAGGAATGCCCTGATCAGCTGCAGGAAAGCAGCATATCCATGTGGGATGAGGAGGGGAGCAGGGTCAGTAAGGAAGGGCAGCAACTGCAGGTGTCAGGTTTGAGCACTTTGTCCTTCTCTGCTGAAGGGGCAGAATCGTGTGCTGGGGCATCACAGCATGAGGTGGAGCCCTGTGGAGACCTTCTGTCCTCTCCTTGAGGTTCCTTTACTGAGACATCTGACCTGGAAGGGGCTGCCTGGCTGTCCGTGCTCCTGGGCAGGGGAGCTGGGCTTGGGGATCCTCTGAGGAGAGCAGAGTGCTGATAGTTCCTTTTGCCCAAGGCTGGGGGTGTGAGAGATTAAGTGTAACCATAGACTGTGTTTGTTAGCACATCAGTGCATGTTCTCCTGTTAAAAACAGCCAGGAGACAGTGCCCAAGGTCACCCCAAGCCATGAAAACAGTGGGTGATGTATGCTATATATGCACTATACACCAGTGAAACCCAAATGAGAGCTCTGAGGGTTTTGGCCTTTTAAATGCAATCTGCCACTCATATTTTCCTACATGGGAATGAATTTCCAGGAGTCCTTAGACTTTTATTCACCCAACCTGGGGGAAGCAGGGTTTCTAGAAGCTGCAGTTAACATGCACCATTCAGACCTTGGAGAACCCCACAAAAAGCTAAAATTCTTTGAATTGTGGCAAATGCATTAATTCCTGGAGCAGTAGCTCAGTTACATAAGGGATGAGAATGTGCTGCCTGTGAAGTGGATTTCCGAGTCTGAAAAAGCAGCTGATTGCTCACGGATAGACTGGGAGTAGTAGTGGAACAGCTTTTGCTGTCTGGCTGTGAGTAGTGAAATCGGATTTATTCTCCCTTGTGACTCACTGAACTGAATTTAGTCACCACCTAAAAGGCAATACCTTTTGTTTTTAAAATCATCCTGGAGTGTAACAATAAAAAAAAGGAAGGCAAAAACCCTTATGCACCCATTCTAAATCCTGGAGTCCCTCCATGGAGGTGGGTTCTGTAGATAAAGGTGACAAAACGTGCCCTTGTGACCAGCATATTAATCTCACAAGCAGTATAGTCTGTAGGTCAGCTGGGCACAGAATCATGGGATGGTTTGGGTTGGAAGGGACCTTAAAGCCCACCCAGTGCCACCCCTGCCATGGGCAGGGACACCTTCCACCAGCCC
>JAWWLV010000024.1:1390792-1436134 GCA_035041135.1 Platyrinchus mystaceus | reverse complement strand
TTGGACACTTCCAGGGATGGGGCAGCCACAGCTTCTCTGGGCAACCTGTGCCAGGGCCTCCCCACCCTCTGAGTAAATAATTTCTCCCCAACATCTACTCAACCCCTTCCCTCTCAGTCTGAGGCCGTGCCCCCCTGTCCTGTCGCCGTGTGCCAGAGCTGGCAGCGGTCACTCCACAGTGTGTTCAGCAGCAGAGCACTCTGGAAGTCTTGGCATGGCCTGTGAGTCCCACGTGGGACTGCAGGAACACCCTGAGTTACGTAAGGACAGTGCTGCTCCTGCCCTGCCTCATCTCCCAGCCCAGATAACCAGTGCCTCGCCCTGCACGTGTCCCTGGCGCGGAGGGGAGCACGCCGAGAACGCGGTGTGTGCTGGGGTGGGGAGGGCCCTGGTGCCACAGCTGGGGCTCCTCTGCAGCATGCAGAACCCGTGGGGAGAGCACAGATGTACAGGAGCCTGTGGGAAGGCTTAAAAATTCTGCATATTGCTGAAGACTCCTCTCCTGGCACGCGCTCAGGAGGGCTCAGTGACGGGGAGCAGACTGTGCGGTGTTTAATAGGCACAGAGCTGCTCTACACTGACAGTGTAGGCTAGACCCAAGTTTTTTACTTTGCTGAAACATGTCATTCATGCACGTCTCTCCGGGTGCCTACCAGCTGACTTGCCTCAGCTCTGCAGGGCTACATTTTAAAGCTCCATTTCTCCTGCCTGAGGTGGAGATGCAGCCCCTGCACTCCTGCTGCTCCCGCAGCTCTGCTCCTGACGGCTCCCGTGCCCGGGGTGAAGTCCTTGGCTCCCTGTCAGCCAGCCCACATGCTTTGGCACAGGAACAAAGCCAGGGCACATCCTGCCTCCCAAGCTCCCTGGCACAGCATTCCCAGCAGTGTCTGTTCCCTAACCCAGCGCTGGCAGATGTTCCTCATGCCCACTGTATAATATAGTGTTGGCTTGCAGCATTTAAGTGTTAAATGATTGATAAGATCCTAACATGAAATTTATGTGTAACTTTCTCTTACTAATCCTTGCTTTCAATTCTTCCCCTTCTTTCTTTCCTGGCAGATTACCATTGAATTGGATAATGCTGAGGTTTTAATTTTATTTTTTTTTCTCCAGTGTTGTTTCTATGGTGTTTGTTTTACCAGTAGCCCTGTGATCTGTCCTGTCTGCAGCCCTGAGCGTTCTGGTTTGTGTGCCTGTGTCAGTGGATTAGTGGAGTTTTCAGTCTGCCGTGTGTCTACACTGGGAATAGTTACCATAACTAATTCCATATGTCATTAGCTGGAATATTAGTCCAAATGCAGTTAGAATATTTGGTAGCCTTCAGTCAGCTGGTGCCATGGTAGATCCTGTGAAGTTTAGGATGCCATCTGGAGGATGAGCACCATTTATACATCAGCATTTAGCACTTGGCCACCATTCCCATGTCCTTTGTGACCAGGATGTTTCTTTTTATTTGGAAAACCAGATACTGAGGTTCAGTGGAGTCCCTGCAGAAGCTGGAAGAGCCTGGGTGCAGGTGGGGCTGGGGAGGGCCAGGTCCCTGTGCAGACACTGTGGGGGTGGTTTTACCAAAAAAGTGATGGTCATGCAGTTCACCAAAGCCTTTCACTGCCCTTCCTGTTCCTCTCAGTCGGGTCTGGTGCGTGAAGCCACGTCAGACAGCTGGAGGGTTGTGAAAACTGTGTGCTGTGACCCCGTGGAATGAGTGACTTCTGAAGCTGTTTGTGTGTGAAAAGCTTCCTGCCATCCAGACCGGGCCCTCAGCTGCCACTGCCACTGTCTGTGCTGCACGGAGAGCTGCTCTGAAGGCAGAAAAGTCCCATTGGAGGGAAAACTTGAACTGAAATTCAGCTTTCTAAGGACTCCTCCAAGCCGTGTGTCTGGTCGGGGCACGGGCTCGGGGTGGAGGGAGGGAGCTGAGCTGTCTCTGCTGCTGCAACTTCTCATCAGCTCAAAAAAACCCTCGTGTGGGCGTGGAATTTGCATAAATGTATAATATTGAGAAAGTGATTGACTGGCACCTTATTTTACTGAAATACCACGGAAAAAAGAAATATTTCCCTCTCCGTGCTTTGTTTCCTGCATTCTTTCCCAAGGCAGCCTTTTATTTGGAACAAAGCTCAACCACTTAAAACATTTAAAACATTGCTGCTCTTTATTCAGTAGAGTAGATAATGAAATAGGCAGTAGATTGCTTTCTGTAGGACTTAATTTTGATGTTAATCATCTGAATTCACTGAGTAAACTTCCCTCTGAAAATGAAATAATACTGGGGACCTTGCCTGTTGAAATGGCTTTGAAATCCAAATTATTTGACAAGACTAGACAAAGTGACCACGTGGCTCAGGGTTGGGCTGGAGGGTCTTTTCTGTTCAGGAAGGCTTTTAGGGGAGGGAAGGAGCAGAATTCCTCACAAGAACAAACTGGAGTTGTGGCCCTTTTGGTTTGTTTTTGGCTGACTCTCTGGTTGGGATGCACAGGCCCTGCTGTGCCCTCGCTGACATCCCTCTCTGGGCTGGAGCAGAAGCTCCAGTGAGGCTCTGAGGAGAGGAGTTTCCCTTCACTTGTTTCAGGCAGAGTCTGATTTTGGTCTGAAAGACAGAATTTCTTGTTGCACAAGTTCATTCACTGCCCTGCCATCACCTCTGACCTGTGATGAGGCATCTCAGGTGTGTGTCCAGGCTTCACTCTGGTTTGGAAAAGTTAACCTGTGGCATATAAATGTTTCCATCAGGCCAGACCCCTTGGATGAAGTGCTGCTACAGCCTCCCAAAATAACATGTCTCTATATAATTTTAGCTTGGAGAAACCTCAGAGAGAAACTTGAATTGTTTAATTGCAAATTAAGTCATAATATGTAACTTTTCCCTTTGGTTGCTGGCTGTAATGTGCTGTTTGCCTGCAATAAATCAGCCAGAGCGTGCAGAGCAATTTAGGATTTGGTCTGGAGGCTGCAGAGGAGGAATTTTATTGCTCCTTGATGGAGCAAGTGCACGGAGGGAGCAGGTGTGTGTGTAACCATCAGCACCGAGCACTCACTGCACAGGGAAAGAGTTTCAGATGGAGTTTGAACCACTGGCAATTCTCAGAAATCCTGGGGTTTTGTGTTTTCATTTTTTCCCCCTTCTCAAGCCTGGAAATTGTATAAATATTTAGGGCGAAGGACAAAAATCTCCATGACTATAGAAATTATTAACTTTCTTTTCTAACAAACTAGGCAAAACTTAATGGTTTTGATCAGTTGAAATTCTCCTTATTCCCTTGGGGTAAACTCTGTTGAAGTAACTGTTCATGACATGATTTCATGGTACTTCTGTGATTGTTTATGTAGGTTATTTGTCTTAGTTGTGTACTGCAAGGCCATTCCAGTGAGCAGTAGGTCCAAATAATAAAGGATATTAAAAAGTCCAGGAGATGTTAGTGAAAGTCATGATAGAAAATAGGTGTTCCAGCCCCCCTTAACATTTCTGTGAGTGAAGAAGGGAGTGCCCTTTGAAGTGGGTGAATAATGCTGGAATTCACCCTGATGGGAGGAAATCCCCTGCAGGAAGGATGGTGAATGCTGTGACCTGAGCTGAGCTTTGGGGTTTTGAGGTGCTGGAACAGTGGAGATACAGCAAGAGCATCTTTAAGCTCCTGTACATGTGTTGGTTCTGTCCTGATCTTGGTGGGTTGTCTGCTCAGAGCTTGGCTTTTGGGGTGCACTGGGGCTCCTCTTGCCTTTCCTGGAGCATCAGGAGCTGCAGAGCTCAGTAAGGTGGGCTTGACATTGGCTCTGTGCAGGTGTCAGGTGATAAAGTAGAAACCCCCAGGGCAGGGCAGTGTGTTGTCCTTAAAAGCCCTTGGGCTGAGTCTGTGTTGGACTCCTCAGTGGGCTGGAACTGCTGTAATCCTGTTCCTGGTGGAGCTGTTGCCTGTTCTGGCGTCTCAGGGAAGATGTTCAGGGCTGAGTTAAATTTTCCCCGAGTGCCCTTGGGTGTGAATCTTCTCACACCAGCAAACCCTGCTTGCAACTAGACACAACAGCTTAATTTACTTCTCATTCAACCCTCAGCCCTCTGAAAGGTGCGGGCGTGATGCAAATGCAGATTTCCTGCTGTTCCCCACCGTGGGCTCCCTGAGCTCCAGGGCGGCTCCGCAGCGCCGCTCCCTCCCTGCCGAGGCGTCTGGGGTTTGTCCCCCCCGTCCAGCTCCGTGCCTGGGGACACCACGGCCCAGTTTCCACCTGCAGTGCGAGCGCGGGGTACGAAAGAGCCGTTTTGGGAGCTGCCCGGCGCTGACCTGCAGGTGGCACGCGCAGGATGCCGAATGCGCTGCCACATGGCCTACTTTGCCTTATTTTTTTTTTTTCCTTTTCTCCTCTCTCCCCTCCCAGCCACATCGCAGTGAGCTGTTCCGCTGGGCACCTGCCAACATTCAGGCAGCAGTTACATAAGAAGAGGGTTTTTTTTCCTGGAATTTGGGCCCGCTGCTGATGTGTGACCTTCAGCAGCGCTTGCCAAGGAAGGCGCTGGGGATGTTTACGGGCACCGTGTGCCGGTGGCGGCCGAGCCCGGGGGCTGCTGCTGCTCCCCGGGACTGACCCCACCCCGCTGCAGCTCTGAGTCATTTTTCAGGGTGAAAAAGGGGTGCTCTGCTGCTTCCCCCCACCCCTCGTGGCTGGGGCAGGGGCCAGCAACCACCACAACGGCCAAATCCGGGAAAACTCTGTAAGCACACGGAGTTTCCCGTGTAATTAGTTATTTTTTTAGGATTATGTTGGGGGTTTGCCTATTTTTACTCAGTAATGACACCTTTGATGCAGCTTTATCCAGCGATATACACCTGCAGTCCCACTCAGTAGAGTTTAGGTTTGTGTTTTTTTTCACCTTTTCACTTCGGTCTTGAGGTTTCAAGGAGGTGAAAAGGGAACTGAAAATGCTGGTTCAAAGGGGTTGCCTGAATTAACCTTCCCAGTGCTCTTTATCAACGATGAATTAGAACTCCAATGGCTGAATAAGGTGCAAAATTGGTGCTATTTTATGCATATTTGATTGGAACAGGGAAATGCATTAACCTCTTCAGAGCTGGAGAGCTGCTCTTAGGAGTTATTTTCCTTGTCGAGAGCTCACTCCAGTCATTTCTCTTGTGTATTTTGCTCTTAGACAGTGCTTCACTTGTTATGTCTCGAGCAGAGGAAATGCAGGCTCTCATAAATTTTTGTGGGCTGCCTTATATTTTTTTTCCCCTTGAGAAATCCTGCAGCCTTTGGACTGTTTCTATTGCACGAACTGGAACTGGTGAGCTCTTTGGAACAGGAGACCGGAACACTGCTCCTAGTTATTTGTCACCAAAAAAACCCAGTAATAGTTATGTCATCTTACTAGTTGGTTAAAACTGCTGCTGTAAAATATGTTGTGAAGGTTTAGTTATTGTAGAAGTCCTGCAAGACTGAGGATTTAAAGAGGAGGAAGTGGTTGCACTCGCAGTGAAGGGCAGAGACTGAGGTCTCTGGCTCCTGGAAAGCCCCAGCCCAAGTAAAACGTGCTCTCTCCACTGAAAACTGTGGAAAATGAGGGAAGGCATTCCTGCAGGCAGATCCCAGTGACATTTGAGTGCAGGCACTGACAGCCCTTATGCCAAATTTCCCACCTCATTGTCTGGCAGTGCACAAAGTCTCTGCAAGTCCCCTGAGATAAGGGGGGAGGATGTTCAGCCACGTCCCCAGTCTGGGTGTGCCAGGGCTGGGAGCAGGTGGGTGCTGCTCCATCATATCTGGTGGGAGCTGGGGGGCTGCTTCTGCCCCCCAGAAATCCCACATGCCTTCTGGGAGGCCTGTGCCAGGACAAGGTGCTGCTCCACATCTGCTGCTGCTTCATTTATGCAGCACTGGCTCAGGTCTGTACAGGGGGAAATGTAACATGGGAAGTTTGTCAAGGCAGTTCAGCGCTCCTGGTTCCCAGTTATTCCCCTCTGCCCTGAAACTTCTCCATAGCAAGTCAAATGCTTGTTTGACAAACACCTACAGATCATCTGCAGGGGCTAGAAATTTCCTATCCAAATTTTTCCTCAGTTCCACAAGGTAACAGTGTTGGCCTTACAAAGGAGACTTGGCAAGGAGGCTACACAGAGTTTTTTGTGGTATTTTCGAAGGGTTATGAAGGACAGCAACGTAATTTGGGCTCTGGTCTGTTGTCATGAATCAGATGAGGTGATGCTTTTGCTGTGTCTTTCAAGGAAGAACTGTACTGACTGTTCTTAAAAGAGAGAAGCAAAGAAATTCAGAGAAGGGAGGAAGAAGTGGAAAGGGACTTGCAGCACTCAGTCTGAACAGCCATTGCCACTGGAACTCCAGCTGATACTGGAGACAGCAATGCAGGAACCAAGGCAGAGGTTTCAGAATAACATACATCTGAGATCTCCACTCTAGTTCTTTGCATCTGGATGTACAACCTGGCTATCTAAAGGGTGATATTTGGCTGACTCTGTGATTGTGTTTTTCCCTTTTTATTTCCTCCTCTCTGCCAAATCTCTTCCCCCAGCACCCCAGTAATGACATGCCATGCACATGGAGTTGGGTCAGTTCCTGAATTCACAGATTTTGGGACCAGAAGGAACCTGTCAGTGATTGAACCTGATTCCTGCACAGCTCAGGGCATCTCTCTCCTCACCACTGCTTCTCCACAGAGCCAAATCAGTTGAGTTTCACTGAGCTTTCTCAAAGTGCTCAGGGTTAAATGCATTTCAAGCCTTTTGCTTGGTGGTCTGGATGTTTACTACACAGCTGAGTTTAAAAAAAATAGAGAGAAAAGCGATCCTGAGACTTCAAACCTGAATGGAAATCTTCCTGCTTTTCCTCAAAACATTACCACCCTTTATCCACAGTGGTAATTGTTTGAATTTTCTGTGCGAGACAGATTAGTTAACTTCAGTCTTGGTTGTTATTTTGAAAGCAAATGAGAATTTTTGTGCCTTCCTCAAAGCCATAAAAGAAAAGGATGGAAAGCTCATCCACATCTCATGATTTGAGATGCCATGAATTCCCACTGGAGCTCTCCCTTGCTCTGGTGGCTTTTGAGGGGACACATCCCCTGTTGAGTCAGAGAGAGGCTGTTCTGGGAAGCACACGTGGCCTGTGTTGGGGAAATGGGTGCTGGCAGCATTTGGGTCACCAGCAGGTCAGAGGCTGCACTTCTGTTCTGGCTGATCATGATGGTTTATTGGTCAGGCTTGTGGGAGCGGAAGCTTCAAAGGAAGAGGGGGTTTTGCACGGCAAGTTGAAAGGACCTTTCCCTACTGCTAATAAAAAGCACAGATGTTGTACTCTGACCTGGCCACCCACTGTGTTCCAGTTTAAAAGCTGACCAGTGTCCATGGTACTCACCCTGCTGTTGTTTAGCATTGCACAGACCTGCCCCAGCCCCTCAAACCATCGCTTTCTTCTGGTTGGAGAGCTGAAGTATATGGAGAAATCTTGCAAAATTACTACCTCAGGCTGCTCTCCCACCCTGTCCAATCCTTCGTGTAAAGCACAGGCTGATACTTTGCTGTTGCAGCACAAGCTCAGTAATTCTTTGCTATTTGAAGCCATTTTGACTCAATTGAAATTTCAGTATTTGGAGTTTATATTCTTACTGGAAGTTTGCTGAGGGCTGTGCTGCTTTGGAGTGATCCACTTTGGCATTGCCCAGGGCAGTGGCTTTTTCCTCCCTGGTGGGTGTTTGGGATTGGCTCTAAGGTGCCCTCTGTACCACAGAGGGAAGGCACAGGAATTTGTGAGCTATGATATGTAATTTTTCCTTCTCCAGTTAAGTTGGGAAAGATGAAACTAATTTCATGATGATTCTTCATTTGTACTGTTTTTCCACTCCAAAATGTTACAGGTATGTTTGGTTAAAACAGGGTCACATTATAACCCCAGGAATCCCAGAATGGTTTGGGTTGGAAGGGAACTTGAAGCTCATCCAGTGCCACCCCCTGCCATGGGCAGGGACACCTTCCACTAGCCCAGGTTGCTCCAAGCCCCGTCCAACCTGGCCTTGGACATTTTCAGAGATGGAGAATCCCCAGCTTCCTTGGGCAACCTGTTCCAGTGCCCAGAAGGGAAACCTGTGTTTGGATCCCCAGTCCAGCATGTTATCTTGTGGCAGTCATGTCCGCTTGACCTGCCAGCTTCAGCATCCCCTTCCCTGGCAGGAAGGGCCCTCATTTCCCCTGCAGTGGAACAGGCCCAGTTTCCTTGCTGCTGTTGGCTCCTTGAGAAGGGAGGAATTTTCCCTTGCTCTGGAGCAGGTTGTGCAGACGGTGTGTGCAGGCAGAACAATGTGCCTGCACTCCCCGATGACCCGGACGGCGTTCCGGGTGTGCAGCCTGGGAGCAGGGCAGGAACGGTGTGTTCCTCTGCATAAATGAGGCTCTTCCTGTTCACTCTTGGGCCTCTGGCTTAAATACTCCCTGCTTCCACTGGAGCAGGAGAGGAGTGGTTTGCACGCTTGAGAAGGTTCCAAGAGCGGTGACAATGCAAGGAAGTGCCGACCAGAGGCCGTGGGAGCTGCCAGGAGGAAAGTCCGTTAGGAGGGGAATGGAAAAGAGCCTTTCCTGGCCAAGGAGCCTCTGCCTGTGCAGCACTGCAGGGGAAACACTTGCTACTCTGGCTCTTTCCTAGGAAGTGGAATCTCTCTGGATCTGGTGGCCTCCCTCTCCCTTGGAGCATTCCCCAGCAGCTCCACAGTGCTCTCCCAGCCTGTGCTCCGTCTGTCTGTCTGTCTGTCCCGTGGCTTCTGGGCGGACACAGCCAGCGAGGGCCTGACTCCACTTGGTGTTTGTATCAGCAGCATCTGATTTCTGAGTGTCTGCTCTGAGGAGTTGAATCAGTTGCCCCACGGTTACATAGGCAGCCGCATTTGAATGTTCAGGGCTCTGTTGTGTGTCTACGCTCGACTAGATAAAAGTTGCTTGTCTTCATCTGTTTCAGTGTGGTGATCAGCATTTTAAATTTGACAAGCTGTCACCATGCAGGCCCTTATTTCATTGCTCCTGTTTGGTTCTGCATCATATATCTTTTATCTCAAGGAAAATATGTTTATAGATGAGAATCCAGCGAAAACAATTTTTTAAACTAAAATTATAAGGCTGCTGCCTGTGTGACATGCAGCCCTGGCTTCCTGCTCCTCCTCCTCCCCCCTGGGATGGATGTGCTGCATTCCAGTCACAGATCCCAGGTGTGTGGTCCCCAAAAGTGCTGTGGGCACCTGCAACTAAAGCTTTTTGCTTGTGCCTCGGAGTTCATGCAAAGCAGTTTGGGATGTTCAAAGGATACCTGCGAAATTTTCCAAATGTGGCTCTTTTAGGAGCAGGGTGGGAGGGTGTAAACAGTAATTATGGCTGTAATTCATTTGTGATGAATCAGCTGAAGGCAAGTGCTTTGCCAGCTCCCTTCCCCTCTCTGTTGACCACTGGATTGCTGTTGGGATGGAAGATTCTGGGAGAATGACTAATTTTTCTGCATTTTACTTTCAACTAGCTGCCGCAACCTCCCGAAACGGAGAGCCCTGTAGAGGTGTGTCACCACCTATATTTGTACACCACACAAATATTGGTGTTTAAGTAGTCCTAGTGGAGTGTCTTGTTGGTAAAAAGCCTGTGAAATGTCTGTTGCTGTGTGGTGTTAGACAGTGGAAAGAAGTGGATTTGTTCAAGTGGCTTAATCCAATACGGCATCAGAGTGGTAGTCTGGAAATATAAAAAACCCCATGTAAATTAGTCCCAAATCTTTGTTCCTCTCAGCCATTTCCCTTATGCTCCAAGGGAGACACTGTGAGAAGACTCCTCTCAAATTTCCCTGCATTGGCAAAATGAGATCTTGTTTCTCTGGCTCCTAATGCAGAATTTGGTTTTCCCTTTGCCTCACATACTTAAAGGAAATGGAGGTGTCAGAAGTTATTAGTGGAAGCTTCATAATCCCAGAGCAACTGGTGTCCCATTTAAAATGCCCCAGTGGAGCAGCTCATGGTCTCTTCACATCTTCAGGATCCCTGGCTCTGGGGGAAGTGGATGTGTGGGATCATGTCCTTTGTGAGATACCCCAGCATCAGTTTGCATAAAACTGTTTTTTCACTCTTTTTCAAAGTGAAGACATGAAAGTTTATGAAATCTCAAATTCTTTGGAAATTCATGGGACATCCAGAGATGGCATTGGTAAATTGTACAACTGGGTGCCAAATCAGTGCAAATCTTAAGGGAAACAATATGAAAATCCTAGTCGAGGACAGTGTTGATTCTGTGAGCTATACAGACAGGAAGATTGTAAATATATTTTCAGATCAAGAAGATAAAAATTGTTTGTGATGGTTCAGACTTTTGTATTTGTAATTTTTGTGGAATAGTGTTTAAATGTAAACTGAAACTCTGAGTGGTCATCGAAGGCCTTTGAGATGTTTTGGAGATGGCTCCTGGTTTAAGATGGGTCCCTGGAGAGAGCAGTTGTTCTGCACATTTTCAGATGCTTTAAAGCAACAAAAACTTAACGTGCTTCAGGTTTGCAAATTGCAAGTTCCATTCCTGACAATTAATATCTGAAGTGAGAGAGATTTGCTTTGGAAACATGCCCGTGCCAAGGGGCGTTCAGTGACACCCCCTGAAGGCCCTGGCATCGGAAGGGAACCCCCCAGGTTTTTCCAGGGGCCCTCCACAGTCTCAAACGAGCTTCACTGACCACGGGGAGATGTGTTGAAGTTCCTCTCGTCCCCAGAGGTGTGTGTCCAGTGGGGTGGGGTGTACCTGTGTGTCTGTGCATGGGCATGTGTGGGCTGAGCTCCTGGGGACTTGTGTGTGTCCCTGGTGACTGCACAACGACACAGACCCTGTGTTTCCTCTCACTCCAGGGGAGTGTTGGCACACGTGCATGCCGTGGTGGGCTGGGGGGTGATAAGGTGTCTGAGGGGACAAGTGCTGCCAGGGCCAACTGAGGGCAGGTGCCCTGTTTTGAGAGCTTGTCAGTCCATCTTCTTCATCTCCCCCCTTGCATTCAACTGTGACTTCACTTAATATTCCCCCTGAGTGTTGTTCTGCTTTAAAATGGAATTTCTGCACGCACAGCAGGAGCTTGATCAAACTCTACCACAGAGGCAACTGGAGGATCATAGAAGGGTATGTACAGCAGTCGAGCACGTTCAGAACTAACCCTCAACCTTTTCCTTTAAACAGTGAAGCCTAAGTCATGTAAGAAACTCGTGTGTTAACTGCTCTTGGAAAAGCTAAAATGGTGAGCCATGTTTATGGAGGGGGTGCTGTAACACAGCCCCTTGTGTTACGTGGAAGGGGCAAGTGCTTGGCAGCTCCAGTTAAACCTCAGATCCTGGTCTAGTCCATTCACACTGTCAAAACTCTCCCCTTTGGTGGTGATCCCTTGGTTATGACCTGACATTTAATCAGTGCTTGTGTGGTTGGCTGCTTTGGCCACACCACCCCTTTGTAACCCATGCTGCAAAATCAATGTCATTAATGCCTTTCTCCATTTCTTCTGCTCTTGTAGCTGGGAACAGAACAGCAACAACAACTTATAACTGCTTCACTTTTAAATATTGTTCAAGATTCTCTGTTTTAAAGATGGTAACAGGTTTCTGATATCTCTTAGAGTTGTGTGTTGCATCTGCATTACTCATACATGCACAGTAATGTTTGTATATGACTTAGTTTACCTGATGGTGAACACGGACGAAACTGGATGTTGTTGGGTTTTTTCTAGGAACCAGATTTGATTTTTCTGGTTATTGCCAAACATCTGATATTTGTTTGCACATTTCCTGCATCTAAGTGGTGCACAGCACTAACAGGATGGTTAAAGAACTGTTCTGGAGCCAAGCATTGCAGCTGAATTAATTGGAATGTTTCTTAAATACCACTGATGTTTTTTTTTCTCCCCTCCACTTTGATCACATAGTGATATCGCATTAGGTGGGTTTGTAGGAAGCAAAGCTTTTCTTCCCAGACAGAATTTGAGATGCTGGTGGCTGTGTATTGCCAGCCCTCCAAACCCATGGATGAGCACGTTCTCAGACTAGAAACAACTGCTTGACACGTATTCCTACTCGTTATTTTTTGGTGATTTATCTTATTTTGGATACACAGCTCCTACAGACACCAGAGGTGCTGCAGGTCTGTCCTCGTGGTCAGGTGTCTCCACTCACCCCAACTATTTTGACTAATAGAAGTCACCTTCTGCTCCTCAATGGGCCAGAAGGAAAATCTGGACAGAAGTCCAGGAGCTTTCATTACCCCCCTGAATCCAGGAGGAGATGGAGTTCAGAGAGCAGCCGTTCTTGCAGATGGATGTGCGTTATCTTTGTAGTAAGCAGTAAAAATGACTGGTTTAAATGCCAGTTGATACGATGACTGACAATTAGTTCAACAGCAGAGGGAAAAGGTAATGTGAGAACTCCCTTGTAACTTCATTTTGTCGTAGGGCTCATGTGGGTATCAAGTTTCCTTTCTAATCGGGACATGTGTAGAGGGAAGGTGTAGTTCAGGGGTTTTTTTGTCTGGCTTGGCCTTGTTCTGTCATGTTGCCTTCCTTACCTGCCAGACTGGGAGCAGGGGGATGGATAAAGCTCTACATCGTGTACCCAACACTCGAATGTCGCTGTCAGTCACAGGAGCTCCTCGGGGTAGGAATTTGCTGGAGCTCCTGAGCTGTCTCTTGCCTCTCCTACGTGTTCACTCTTTGGCCCAAGCGGTGATGGGAAGCGTATGCCCCTTGGAAGAGTGCTCACCTCCTTCTACTCTTGCTTCCACAGGAATTTTCCCTTTTTTTTTTTTTCTTGTTTTTTGGGACTTTTGGAAGCAGCTGATTGGAATGCTCTCCTCGTGTTTATTTTACAACCTGTCTCCCTGGCACTTGCTCCCTTCCCATCTGATCCTATAAAATGCAGCTCCCGTGCTGCAGCTTTCACACTAATAATCCATAGGAGCAATTTTTAAGCTGCTGAACTGTGGTGACAAGGAGCAGGTGGTGGGAGCCCCACTTTGAGCCCCAGCCCTGCAGGGAGGGCAGCGATCCCTCACCAGCTCCAGACACGTGTTGGGCTTCTCCCTTTGGAAGCAGTACCTGAAATTTGGTAAAGAACTTAATTTCCAGACAGGTTTTGATTTTTTCTTTTTTTCTTTGGGGGTTTAAGGATTTCTTGAAGTTACCTTTGTGAGTGCCAGCTTTGCATCAAAGCAGCATGACTGCAGCAGTGCTCGAGTTCTCTACGAGCCCATTAATGCACATTTATGTTGCTCCATTTACTTATTTGTGTTTCAAAGGCCTCTTGTGAAAGTTTAAAAAGTAAGACTTCATTTTTATGTCAGCTAATATATTAAATGACATCTTGACTCTATAGTCAGACAACAGATTTCATTTGAAATACAGCTGAAAATCAGTGACGAGCGTGTGTTTTGTGAGTGGAGATAAAGATAAGATACTTCAGTTCATCCTGACGTATTTTTAATATGAAATTATTCTTGGCTAGATTTTTTTTTAATTATTATTTATATATTGAATCCCCAGAAAAGCCTCTCCCTCCCCTCTCAAGCACTGTCCAGGGTGGTGCTGCTGTGACCACGCTGCCCTCAGCAGTAGCTCCCGGTTACAATAATCCCCAGTTTTCCCTTGTGCACAAAGACCTTATGAAAACCCGTTAATCCCGGTGCGGGATTTGTGTGCTGCTCGTTGCTTTGTCCAGCTCTCAGAATTCTTGGAGCTCCTGTAAGGACTGGAGTGGGAGCAGTGCAGGGTTGTTTGCCCTGGGTGGGAGGTGGTTTGCTCTGGGCTGACGCAGCGGCTCGTGCTGGGGGGACGTTCCGGGCGCTCCCGGGATTTGGGGTTATCTGAGGACCGGTGCCCTGTGGAGTGCAGGGCTCATGTGCTTGGATGTGACTGCTGGCGTGAGCAGCGGCCGGGGCAGCTGCCAGCAGGGAACAAAGGGCTGGGATTCAGCGGGATCACTCGGGTTTCCGCTCAGCAGCTGCTGGATCCCATCAGCTGCTGATGGAGGGAGAAAGGAGCACATCATCCCTGTAAAGCTGGTGAAATGGCCAAATGGGATAGGTGTGGGAAGATGGGATTGCTCCTCGCAGCATCATTTCTAATGTTCCTCTTGCGCTAATCCACCTCGTAATTTTGTGTTGGTGCTGCACCGATGCAACTTTTTTTCACATTTAAGACCAAGACAGTAGAACTTAATTAAAAAAAAAACAAACCTCTTTGAGAACAAAATGTGTCTAGAGAGCTCTACACAAAACCTGACCTGCAGCTGTTTCCGTGCTGGGAACCCATAGTCTTACTTGAGCCCCATGAGACCCCCCGGTGTCCCAGCCTGGCCGAGCACAGCAGGAGTTACTTGGTGGATTTTTCCAAATCTCCGGGGTTTTGGCTCCCCCTCCCTCACCACACGAAGGCAGACGGTGACAGCAGTCCCCCCTGCTGCCGAGCACCAGCGGTTTGTTTGTTCCCGAAGCTCACATCGTGATTTCACTCTCTTTAATCAAGGGCGAGGCGCTCAGGCAAGTGTTGGTCAACCGTTACTATGGCAACGTGCGGCCTGCGGGACGGCGGGAGAGCCTGACCACCTTCGGCAACGGGCCCTTGTCCGCCGGCGGCACCGGCAAGGCCGGGGCAGGAGGTGAGACCTGCTCCTGCTCCTCGTGGGGCCCGTGCCCTGCCCTGCCCGCCATCTGTGGCCCTGTCTGCCCCACGGGTCGGCACCTTACACGGGAAACGGGTTTTTTTTTCCCCCTCACTGACCTCCGCCAGGAACTCCCAAAGCCGAGGAAGCTGTCCACATGGATGACTGCCTTTGAGACAGCAAAATGAAGCAGACAGAGCTTTTTATGCTTTCCAGAGACTGCCTTGGGTTGGCTTAAAGTTTGTGATGTTGCTTTGAATAAATGTGCTTAGAAATCCCGATCAATTTAATTAATATATGAGAAATGTGTTTATAAGGATGTCAGATTATTAACCATATCTGGAACAAAACCATTTCATGGTATTGCGGAGAGATTGGGGGGTAGGATGAGGGAAAATTCCATTTGAAGTCAGTTATAAAGTGCAGTTTATTTAATTTGAGACCATTGTAAAAAAAATCAATAGTCATAGAATCCCAGACTGGTCTGGGTTGGAAAGGGCCTTAAAGTCCATCTCGTTCCAACGCCCTGCCATGGCAGGGACACCTTCTACTAGGCCAGGGTGTTCCAAGCCGGGTCCAGCCTGGCTTTGAAGAGAGGTGCCATCCCCGTGGGCTCAATCTCAGCCTGTTTCTCATGATCACCTTTGTAGGAGGAAGCTCCGGATCGAGTTCAATGAGCCGAGGGGAGATGAGTTTGGCAGATGTCCAGTGTCATCTGGATAAAGAAGGTGCATCCAATCTGGTCATAGATCTCATCATGAACGCCACCAGCGACAGAGTCTTCCATGAGAGCATCCTGTTAGCCATTGCCCTGCTGGAAGGTGGGAACACCACGATACAGGTAGGGAAATGAAAAACTTCTTCTCATGACCAAACCGTGTCGGGAAGGGAAATGTTTTTATGGAATCCAGGAAACTTGAGTTTAAGGAGATGGGAAGGGAAATGACTAAACGATCTTTGACCTGTAATTTTGGGAAATATTAGTGTCTTCCATGCAAAAGTGATCTTACCCAATGCCCATGCAAGCATTTAACAACTGAGGTGTTTCCCAGGGTGGTATAGAGGAATGTCTAATAAAACAGCTTGGTAGGTAAGTTATTGACTGCTCTTACAAATAAGTTTAAGCCACTGCAGTGCACTCAGACTTTTACAGCTAGCTGTTAGATTACAGACTGGAATTGGAAGTAAGTGTATGGTAAACTCCAGACCACCACTGTTCTCCTGCAGTCTTGCTGGTCTGCATTTCTGTGTTTTCAATAAGGATTTGATTTCCCTAAATGAAAACTGTGCCTGGTGTGGATTGTAATGAACACACACCAACAAGCTTGTATGTTATTCTTTCAAACAGAAAGTAAAACCTTATTGCAGAAAAACGTGCTTATAAAGATGATTGTAGATGTGATATCTTACTCTTTTGGCTCTGCATGTGCTGTTTTTGCAGACTGTCTGTGGGGCTGAGTCCTGACTGGTTATAATTAATCACTGAGGTTAAAACACACACTAGATCCCTACAGCAGCACCTCTTGTGTCCATGCAAACTTCCCTTGAGAGGACAGGGAATGTCTTTGGGCTCCTTTGCTTGTCTCTGTAATCAGTACCCCCTTTTTTTCCCCCTGTCTCTGCTCTGAAGTGAAGCTTCTTTGCAAAAGGCAAAGTGGGAATCGAGTGTTGAAAATCCTCTGTCACCTTAAACTGCAAGGACAGGATTAACATTCCTTGGGGACAGCCACTCCTTTAAATTTCCTGCTCTTCTCTAATGTAAAGGAAGCTGAGCTTTCATATTCCCAGCTCTCAGGGAGCCTCAGGTAACCTCACACTGTCATGCTGGAAGGAAAAACAAACTGCACCAGGCTGATGTGGCGAGATCCTTTGCCTGTGCCGAACCCCAGGACGGATGGACTGAGCAGTCACCTCCCACTGTGCATGAACCCGTGTTGGGAGCTCAGCTGCTCAGAACAAACAGGGAAACCTGCAGTCCACCTCCAAAGACACCTTTTCCAGCAGAAAGGGAGATTGTTTGGTTTGCATTAGCTGTCTGTAGCTGGGAGGCTGTACAGTAAGCCTGTGGTCAGGAAGGAGCCGTTGGCATGGGATGCTCGGAGCAGTGTGTGACGCCTCCACACCGCACGCTCCCGCCAGGCTCTGCTGCCCTCCAGCCTTCATACATACATGGTGCTTCCACAAACCAGAGCAACTGTTTTCCATGCTTTCCCACTCAGGAATAAGTGCTTGACAGGTGTCTTTAGGAGTGCTCTGGGCAGCCAGCACTCACTCGGTGCGTGTACGTGCTGCAGCGTGGCGGGACGGGCTGGAAGGGGGCTCTGGTGTAGTGTGGGCTGCTTTTAAGTACAAAATGTTTTAGGAACCAAATGACTCGTGGTGCCTACAGCTAATGCTGGGAGCTCTGAGGGCTCGGACACACCCAGGAGCTCTTACTCATGCATGCAAAGCACACATGAGATGTTATTGAAAATATCCCGTGGAGCGGTTGGGATGCAGTTATTCTGTGCTGGAAAACTCCACAGGCTTGACAGCAAAAGGCAAAAAAGAAGGTTTATCAGTGCTCAGACATGTTCCCTGGCTTCCTTCTGCGTTGGTTAAACTCCTGGTGGTGGGGAGAGTGTTTTCTGGTGCCTTACAGTGGCTTCAGCACAGCCAAGGCCTGTGGGGGTGATGGCAATGGCAGTTGGGAACAGCCTGTACTCAGCACTCTGATCTCTCAGTAGGGTTTTAGTCATGAGAGCCAAGTGAGTAGAACTTCAATGGGAAAAACACCAACCACAAAGCTTAACTTCTGGGAGAACAGCTGGGAATCAAAGAAAAGGTGGAGGCTTGCTCTTTAGTAAAATCATCACTTTGGGTCTGTATCTCCTGAGTAATTGCTGAATGATGTGATGGCCAAGTCAAACTGGTATCCTGAGCCGGTGAACTCAGGTAATCCAGCTTTGCTGTCTCCACGTGGGAAGAGTGGCTGATGTGCTCTGAATGCAGAGGGTTCTGGTGCAGCCCAGCTCTCAGGAGAGCTCTCTGCGTTCTTGCTAGTCTGCAAAGCTGATGGGTTTTAAACAGCAGCCTTTGGCTACAGCACAGTAGAGACCTACTGAGGGCAGCAAAGGGATGGTCTCCCACTTGGTAGGATTTCATTTTTACAAAATACACTGCAACATTTGCCTGCTTATGGAAACTAGATGCACTTACAAAAATGACCCCAATACTTTGTCTCTTATCCTGGTCTTTCTCCAATCTGTTCTCTTTTGGTAAGTTCTGCAGAGTAGGTAGGTAGGGCTTGGCAATCTCTGCAGCCTGCAGAGTGGATTTGCTCAAGTTCTTCAGCAGTTTCCAGTAACTGCCAGTGGAAGAGTCATCTTCAGTCTTTGGACTAATAACTGTGTTCGTTTTGCATCACATCCATTTGTCATTGTGAAAGTTGACCTAGCCAAACCAGCCAGCTTTGTCTTTGAGGTCTAACACAGTTTATCTTTATTTCATTTTTTTTTTTCCTATTATTAGCAGCTTTTGATTTATAGTATTCTGAACAAGTTCATTCTCTGCTCAGTTTGAATAATTTTTAATGAACTTCAATTACTTCTATCTACAGGCCTTTGAAAATAGGAAGCTGGTGGGATAGGGACAGGTTATGTAAAAAAGGCTTTTTGGCAGCAAGGCCAGAAATGTGTCACCCCTGCATGGCATTTTCTTAACTCCAGGTTTTCACACGGGAAATTAATTCGGCCTGAAGTGAAGCAGAAGGTTTGTACCAACACACAGGAACTTGCACATGATGATTGTAATATGGTTAATAATGGGAGTTCCCGGGTAACTCCCATGAGCTTCAGTGGGAGAACAGATCCCCATGATGCTGGGAAGGGATAACTGGAATAGGTGTTGCTGTTTCATTAGGTACAGGCAGGGCCAATATTAAGGGTAGGCAAAGTAGGTGGTTGCCAACTCTTGCAGAAAAGCAAATCTAGAGATGTTCCTTATTCTAATTTGCAGGAGGGATTTTTATTGTATTGTTAAGAAGATTAATGTGGGGGAGAAGCAGGACAAGAAAAAAATACTCCTGGTTTCCCTTAGGAAGGAGGCTGAGCTGTTATGTGGCACAGTGAATCCCACGCCACTCTGTGTTCTGCTGGAGGGGTGAATGTGGCAAATGAGCTGTTCTGGGAAGGTCTTTGCCCACTTATGGCTCTTTGGATGGAAACTTTCTGGGTTTTAGTTTTTGGAATTCGCTTGAAAGCCCTGCCAGGTTCTCTGGTAGCAGGGCGGGTGGTGGCATTGTCGTGGCTGTGTCCAGTGAGCCTGTGGCTCAGCGGGAACCCGGGATCTCGGTGGGAAGCCTGCCCTCATTTATATGGACACAGAGGCGGAGGTGGAACCTCGGGGTCAGCACCAGCCAACAAATTAACCTGACAAACAGTGCAGCTCACTGAACTGCAAATTACATCAACCCCTTCATTAATTTATATAACCCTCAGCATCCACCCCGGGAGCGCTGCAGTCAGCGGTTCTGCACGGAGCAGCCCTGGGAGGAGGATGCCCCACGCTCTCCTCTGAGGGGTGAGCATGCCCTGCATCCAGGGAGGCTCCTGTCCCTGCAGTGCTGCTTTGGGTTCCCTGTGCCAGAGCTGGCACGGCAGGTGCCGTTGCTTGTGGAACACGGAACTGCGTCCCCTTGGGAAGGGATACAACTCGGTCCGTTCCCTGCACACACGGCAGCACAGAGAGCTCTGCTCTGCTAAAGCAACCTTGGGAAATGACTGACAGGGCAGGAAATTGCTGAGGACTTGTCCTGTAACGCTCGTCTCTCATCTGCTAAATAAGAATCCCGTGTGCCGTTCCTCTGTCTCACCTCCGCAGAGTTTCGGGTTCCCTTGGTCGGTGGAAGTTAATGGCAAGCGGAGTCCCTTACGTAACACCTCTCCATGGAGACCCTGCTCCTTTAATTAGGGATCTTCTCCAAAGTCAGCTTGCGTGACAAATTACCCACAGCACATGTTGGTATTCTCAGCAGGGGAAGGTAAAATGAGGTTGATGACATTAGTTTTGTTGCAGGCGTTTTTTAAGCACTGCCCCAAAGTGGCACGTCTGCCACTTTGAGGGGCAGTGGTGCCTTCATGCCCCTTATCCATAGTTTTTCCCAAGGTGGGCTGCAGACACAGGGGGTGAGGTGATGGGAGTCAGCACCCAAGGGAAAAGGTGATTATTTTTCAGGGAAGAAGTGGGTTTTGCTGCTGAAGCAAGTCACAGCTTCTGCAGAGAGGAGAGTGACGGGGTGTTCTCCACACCCCTCAGTCCCCCAGCAGCTGAGTGTGGGGTGAGCACCAGAGGCCACCCTGACTGGAGACAGCACTGAGGAGTGGTGGTGGTGGACTGCAGAGTTGTGTCTCCCTCACGGCATGGCAGCAGTGAATCTGTGTAGTGTGGAGTCGTGGCTTGGAGCTCATCAGTGTGTGAGGCTCCTTTAAGATGTGACTGTGCAAAAAACCTAGTGGCTTCAGGTTGCTTAAACTTCCAGAGCACTTTGGTTCAGCCTGCACCGAGGAGCTGAGTGTGTTGTGTGCCTGACAGGGCTGGGGGCTGTGGCTGTGCTGCCCAACAAACAGGTACCACGTGGGGCTTGGAACAGAAGCCCCAGCAACCTCCTCTCCATCAGTCAGGTTTGGGAGGAGAGGCTGCACTCACACAGCTCTCCTGGCTCCAGCTCTGCCTTGTGCCATACATGGACTTGGATTCAGTTGACATTTCTCCTCGTGTGTTGCCAGCAGTGAGGAAACTCCACCATGGTGAATTGTGGTCTCCTTTTCTGTTCCTCAGACTGTCCAGAGATGGTGGACAGTTATTAGAAAACTACAGGGTTGCTGCACAAAAGGAGTTGAATCCAGAGCTATCCAGTCCTTAGGAGCCCCATGGAAGCCCAGTGAGCTGGGGAGGCACCAGCCAGTGGTACAGGTTAGCTACAGCCCTTGGGTTGGAAGGAGCAGAGACTTTGAGACCAGTTTGTGTCCTTGAGCTCCCTGTGGTGTTGGCTGTGAAATACCAGCACAAAAATGTCTTATTTGGTTGCCCAAACACTTTGTGGTTTTTTTTTTCTCTGTGGCTGCAATTGCCTTGCAAAATGGGGGTAAAGCTTTGCAAAATGTCACAGAAGTATTAGGGAGATGAAATGTAGGTTTAGGGACACGATGGTGCCTTAGCCTTTGTGGCTTGGACCTTTTAAATCAAATTTATTACTTGGAAGATTTATAGCAGTGACAGATATCAGTGAGCACAGACACTTGTGTGTGATGATAAAGGCTTCGGAGGCACGAATATCTTTGGGTCACTAAACTTTTGTAAATAGCACTTGAGAACTTCTGGTCATTGATAAAACATAGCAAGCAGAATTCTTTGATACAGTTGAAGTTATATCTTCTGTTTTAATTGTACCTGTTTAGGAGACTACTGCCCAACCAAGAAGCTCTTAGCATGTAGATTCAAAGCAAACAAGCCCCACTAATAATGCAGTGTGAGGAGTCCTTCCTGCAGAGGTGATTTCATTTTCATTCAGGGCAGTGAGATACAAAGGTGAGATTGAGTACAGGGTGGAAGAGGTGAGATGGTAACGATACCACCTCCACTTGAGCTACAGCTGATGCTGCTTTCTGAAGTGTATTTGAGCCGTCAGGGTTCCTGTAGCAGAGCATCTTCCAATCTTTTTGCCCAAAGGGAGGTTTTATGCTTGGATTTTGAGGTGCCCATCTGTGTGACTGAGCAGTGTAGGTGAGAAAAAGGAGAGGTGCTACCTCAGGTGTGTCCTGCTCTCCAGTCTTGGTGGCCCTGTGTTGTTCCTGGTTGTTGGTACCACCTCCTGTGTGTCAATCCTCTCAGCATTCCACCATGATCCTGGTCCTGCAAGGAGCAGGGACACAAATCACTAATTCTCCCTGTTCCTCTCTGTGGTATCCAGGTCCAACCTAAACTTTTAAGATGATCCCTAGCAGGATTAAAGTCCTCCCTGAGCAGGCAGAGGCAAAGCTATTCAGCAAAACAAGGTCATGCTGCCTTTTTTTTTGGTAAGCACAGGAATCAACAAAGCACTGTTATATAACTTCTATTTATATCCCACTTGCTCACTAGCTGCAGGCACACAAGAGTAGCTGAGAAGGGAATTTAATGAGCTCTCAGGGCTTGCTCACCTTCCAGAGCGGGTTGGAGCCAGCTTGTTTTTGAAGTGCGTCAGCAAATGAAACTGGTGGTGGGTGGGTGGTTTGGGTAGGTGGACTGACTTGTTGCTATGGTTTTCTTTAATTCCTCTGTCTCTCAACAAGATCTTACACTTTTTTTTTTTTTTCTTTTGGGGAGTCTGCAGACTTCCCTGTTTCTCACACCTCCACAGCGCTCGCCGGTCGGCGGGGAAGTGGGATGGGCGCTCCTGCCCCGCGGATGTGCCGAGTGACCCGGCAGAGCTGTTCCCACTGGGGGCAGAGGAACCCAAATCAGGCTCCCTGCTGACAGCAGGGCAGGCCCCGAGGCTCCCACGCTGCGAGGCCATCTGTGAGCACAAACCCCAAACCCACAGTCACGCTGGTACCTGTGGTTCCCCAGTGTGCCTGCACACCCTGGGGATCATCCCGTGTCACCTCGTGCTCCTGGGGGTTGTACTGGCTCTGCAAGGGCAGGAGGGAACCCCCTGTTTCTGGGAGGCTGGTTCTTGCTTTCCCTTGTGAAATGACTTCGAATTGCATCAAGAGTTTGGGTGTTGCAGTAGGAGAACATATAGGATATAAAGGCTCTTCCTGCTGTAGTTCTGCTGCTGCTGCATTTAAAGCTGGTGGGGACAGATGAGCATTTCCACAGGTCAGGGTTTGTACACTCACACCCACCAAAAAACACACCCCATAAGGTGGACCAGAACCTCCAGAGCCATGCAGGATGGTGTGTGGATGCCCATGGCAGAGAGAGTTTTGTCTTATTTGTGGAAAGCAGAGCTGGGAAGTCCTCCTTCTGCTTTCAGGACAAAGTTTATTTTACAGTTTGCAAAAAAACCCAGGCAATTGAGGTGTTCTGGCAGATTTTCCTTATGGGTTTATTTCAAACTGTGAAGTATGTTCAGCGTGAAATATTTCATCTGCAGTTTCCTTAAGCTATGCAAGACTAATGATATCCATCACTCACTCCCAAAGTGGTGGATCTTCAGCGAGCCAGGACGTACGAGAGATTTCAAGAGAGAGGGATTAGTGATATTTTAAACAAATAAATGAGGAAGGAGAGACAGCAAAGTTAGGTTGGAATTTTCTGAGGTGGAAGCCCTCGCAATATGTTTAAGCAGAATGTAGAGGGTTGGCATTTGTGCTTAATTCAGCGCTTGTGTTAGTGCAGTTCCCCTTAAAAAGTGGCTTTTTTGCAGTAGTCCAGCTCTAAGAGCTAGTCTGGGGGTGGCAAACTCTTCCTGCAGAGATGAAGTAGCACACAAGTTTTGCATTAGTTGGTGCTGGCAGCCTGGCTGGATAACCCGAGCGAGCTGAGGTCCCTGTAAGAATTTCTCTGTAATGTTGGAATAAAATGTCCTGAGTTGAAGCCAGATCACTGATCCTTCTCCTCTCTCTGGAGGGACTTTCCTCTCTGAAATCTCTCTGGCTCGCCAAGCTCACAGGGTATTTTCTGCTCACTGGCATTAGGAACATGGGGAAGGAGATGACAACAGTCTGCTTTAATTGGCGAGCTCTTTGCTGGGGCTTTGCTTTTCCTTATTCCTTGGTAATCAAATACTTGTTTTCCTGGGGAATTCTTGGGGATCTGTTGGATGGTCTGGCAGGGCTTAGTGCTGTGGTCTGGTGAAACAGCTTTGAGAGGGTGTGGTCCCAAAAGCCTTCTCCGTGTGGGATCAGCAGCCAAGGGCTCCAGTCAGGCCACCCCTTCTTGGGAGGAAACACAGCTGAGCAGATGCTGCTGCTTAAACCCAGTGCTTGCTGATAGGTTTGGGTTCTGTTTCTCACATGATCCTTCTGACAGGCCAGCTTGGAATTAGTCTGGGATGGAGAGTCAAGCTGTTCCATACAGAGTAATCCAACAGATGTTCCTTCCCTCGGCTGCCCAAACAGTAGTGACGTCGGGGCAGACCCAGGTAACAGCACAGGGAAAGGTGTTCCCAGTAAAGGTGACTCAGGCCAAACTGGGCCAGGCTTTCAGAGGCAAGAGCTAGCAATAAGCTGCCTTCAGCTGGTTCCTGTTTTTTTCCCATTTAACATTCCTACACTGGGCACAAACTCATTCATCATTAAATTTATTGTGGATTAGTTACATTTATAGTGGATTAGTCACCTGAGCCTGTACTTTGTGCACCTTACACAAAAGTACCAGGCTGCTGGGGTTTATGGCTTTGTTCTCCTAAGGACAGATGTCAGTTCTGCTGGTTAAAATCCATTTTTTTACCCATTGCTGGTACAGGAGTCACACTAAGGAGCATTTGTCCCTGCCCTTAGTTATCCTGCCTCTGTAATCCCGCTCCCCCGAACTGCTGGGGAGTGAGTTGAGCTTCTCTTTCACTCATCACTGGAAATTATGTATATTACATGTGTCAAAGGTCTTGGAATGAAATGCTAATGCTAGGAAATATGCCAGTTCTTTGCTGATTTATTTTTTTTAAAATGTGCTTCTGCAATCCAGCTTGTTAATGATCTGCAATATTTAAGAACATGCCAAAAAATAACCACCACAGAAAATGATATTAAAGCTGAAATGAAAAGCCAGCAAGCAAAAATAGTGTTTTCAGTTTAGCAAGAAACGTTAGGTAAACATTTCACAGAGTATGTAAATAGTCAGAAGGGGATCGGAGACCAAGTTCCTGGGAATAACTACAGAAGAGGCACAAAAAAATACCAGTGACTGGAAGTTAGTGACATAAAAAGGAGCTTAATCACGTTTCTGACAGTTATTTACCACTGGAGTAGCCTGCAGTCAGGCATAGTCCATCATCTTTGCCTTCTAAAGAAAGACCGAATGCTTTTCTCAAAAAACCACATGACTCAAACACAGCTTTGGCTGAGCTGATGAGGGAGAGTGAGGGGCTGCTGCTGCTCCAGGGTGGGCCAGGCTGTAGCTGGTCAGTGTGTTGCAGTTTAAACTTGGCCTTCAGTTTGTTTTAGATCACTTTGGATGTGAGGAGGAGGAATGGTGTGACTGGCTTTGCAGACATGGTGCTGTGCTGGTTCTTCTCCTTCCATTCCCTTGAAACCACGAATGAGTTTGTGCAGGTGGTGGTTGCCCCATCTTTAAAGATGATGGAGAGCTCTTGGGTCATGTCCTTGCCCATGGCTGTCCTGTTAGACCCTTGTGCATGTCACATGCAGGTGGTTTTCAGTTTAATTTGGTGGCTGTGTAATCAATGGCCATCACATTATCTCGGATATTGTCACCTCAGAGCAGTCGTGGTTCGTTCACTCGGCCGGTCGATGTGCTCTGGAGCTCTGTTGTGTTTTGTTGAGGTGTGTGGACTTGTCAAGCTGTTTGCTGAACCTGGAGTTCCTGGGGAAAACCTCATGAGTGCTGTGTCATGGCTCTTGTTCAGTGGAAGTGACTTGTCACATTAACAAAACAAGGGTGAAGTAACGTGGTTTCATAGTACATGATTTTAGCACTCTAGGAATCCCAGATTGGTTTGGGTTGGAAGAGACCTATTTCCACCCCCTGCCATGAGCAGGGACACCTTCCACCAGCCCAGGTTGCTCCAAGCCCCATCCAACCTGGCCTTGGACACTTCCAGGGATGGGGCAGCCACAGCTTCTCTGGGCAACCTGTGCCAGGGCCTCCCCACCCTCACTGGGAAGGATTCCTTCTCAATACCCCATCTATCCCTGCCCTCTGGCAGTGGGAAGCCATTCCTCTTGTCATGTCACCCCAGGCCCTTGTCACAAATCCATCTCCAGCTTTTCCTGCCGGTGTCTGAGGTGTGAGATGGAGCTTTTATCTCCACTTACCTTTCAGGCAGCTGCTCCTCTGGTACCTCGTACTGGGCCAGCCATACACAGCTCCACGTGGGTGTTGTGGGTCACAGTTCCCTGCCCTGCACTAGGCTTTTAGGAGATCCCAAGCCCCATCCTGGTGGTGACTGCCTGCTCAGGGCTGGCTGATGCCAGGGCTATGTTGGAAGCTCTGTTCCTCAAACACACGGAGTGTGGAGGTTGGCTGTTCCTCCACACTTGCTCTTTCAGCAGCCTTGCTGTGGTTACAAGCAGGACCCCAGCAGACGGTGCTCTGAAATGGCCACTCCATTTCCATTTTAAAAAGGGAGACTTTTCCACTTTTTGCTCTGAGGCTATATCTGTAAATAAAATTTTAGGATTTCTGTCATAATTATCACCACCCATTACCTGCTCAAGCGCAACTTAGCAAGATCACACCTCTTAAAATACAGCATCTTTGATAGCTGGCATGTGGCTGATTCATATGTGTGAAGGTGTTAGGCATCCTGACCTAAACTGAAACAATCATTGTGTGACACCCCTTGAGTGTATGCACAGCACACACTAAAAGCTTTACTGGAAATGCTCCTTTCATTTGGGTTTTTTCACCGAAGCACAGTGAAAAGTCAGTTAAGAAGCTTGAAAAGACGACAGAAATCAAGTCTGTCAGCAATAATTACTCTCATACAAGATATTTCCTTGGTGTGGTTCATTAAAAAAAAGCTTTTCCTTCACCACAGCTTCATCATCATCATCATCATCTGGGGATGTGCAGCCAGGTGACAGCAGGTGACCCCCAGCACTGTCTAACGAGCAAATAATGGGATGTTTTAGAAAGTAGTTGCCCTTTCTAGAGCCCATGGTCTATGCTGGTCTATCTGTAAAGTATAATTATTATGTTTAATATGAGTAGAGTAAAATTTCTAAGATGCACTTTAGATGCAAAGTCTTCCTCTGTCTGTCCTTGTAGCCACCAAGTAACAGACTCAGTTTAGGCTTGGCTGCCTAAACAGCCCAGTTATTTGGGGGTTTGGTTACTGGTCAGCAGCTAAGGGAAATCAGTTAATGCTTCTCTTGGTTCTGATTGTAGTTTGACAGTCTTCTCTCCATTGGGTCTGGTCAGGTCTAAAAACCAGTTTGGAATGAAAAAATAAAAAATACGGATAAGTGGACTTACTCAGGCCAAAGATGTTTTTATTTGGATGTATTTTATAGGATCATAGAATCCCAGACTGGTTTGGGTTGGAAGGGATCTTAAAGTTCATCCACTTCCACCAGGGACACCTTCCACTATCCCAGGTTGCTCCAAGCCCCATCCAACCTGGCCTTGGACACTCCCAGGGACGGGGCAGCCACAGCCTCTCTGGGAAACCTGAGCCAGGGCCTCCCCACCCTCCCAGGGAAGAATTCCTTCAATATATCTAATCTAGTTTGACTTTTGAGTTTAAAATCATGAGCAAACATGAAGAGAAAACATTAACATTTTTGATATGAAGTCCTGGATCAGAGAATAGTTGTACAAATGCTATTAAATGGATTGGGCACCCAAATCATCTTCTGTCATGTCACAGCCCACCACTGTTTGGGCAAAGGGCAAGTCCTGCAGGGCTCTGGGAGCTCTGTTTTACTGAGCTGTTTGAATGGGTGTCAGGAGGGGGGTACTGGTGTGACTGGTTTTAGTGGATGTGGGAGGCCTGTGCTGGGTTCTGCTCCTTTCCCTCCTCTGGTCATCCCCAGAAGTGAGAACAATCAGGAGTTCACCTGAGCAGGGGGAAGGTGTCACAGTGGTGGGAGGGGTGTCGTGAATATTGACCAAGTTCTTTAAATAGCCCTGCTCCTCCTCTGCCTGCAGTCAGAGACACAGCTTGGAGTGTTCAAAGGCACTCGGTGCGTTCCGATGCAGCTTTGGGAGTGATCAAAGGCGGCCCCGGCCCCGGCCTCGTGTGCTGCGCTCTGAGCAGAGCGGGCAGCAGATCCTGCTATTCCCATTTTAATTTGTTTTCTCAATAAATCAGCCTTCATTCCTATTCATCATGTAAAGCTGTTGGATGGCGAGCCGCTGCAGAATGCTAACTAATTTCATAATGCTCTGCATAAGGTGACCCACTTACAAGTTCATCCTTCAGTCGTGTTTAAGCTCTGGTCCTGATTTATGTAACAGCATATTGGTTTCATCAAGAGTTGTCTGATCACTCACTGTGTTGGCTCCTGCTTGACCTGTACATGATTTGTATTCCCCTCAATTTTAGGAAGAACTTTCTGTCTCCGTGCACATATGGGCACAAGAAGAGTAATAAACCTTCTTAAAAGTAGTCAGTGCTTGGAGTGTTTCTGTCACTTATGATACATTAGAGTGGGAATTAAAAGGAGTTTTAAGAAGTCTGCTGCAGGCAGGGCAGTGGAAGCTCAGCACGAGATGTCCCTCACGCCATGGCCCTGTTTGTACATTTTTGGACTGTGATTAACATTGGCTGTGGCTGTTATGACTCACAGTCCCTTGGATTTGAGGGTGGGAAGGCAGGACAGTTCTTTTTCCTCTATATTTTGCTCATAGCCTTTTGTTTCTGAACTGAGAATCAAATTATAGGAAATTCCACCTTCCTTACCTTAATTCATGGTACTTACCTGAATTCCCTTGTTGAGAGAGGTGTGCTGCCCAAATCTATCAGGGCTGGTGTGATTTATTGCCCTCACTTCTCTTTAATAATGTATTTAAAGTTGTTAATAAGTTAACAAAGCTGAGACACTGGGGCTTCCTTAACAATAAAGTACGAGTTTCCATTGCTCTGGGCTTCAGTTTACTGACAACTAATTAGCCTCCAGTTCCTCCAGGATGGCAGTCAGTGCCAAAAGGTGGGATAATCTGGATTCAGCTACAGATCCTGTTCGTTTTCTCTCGTAGCATTCCTTCTTCTGCCGACTGACGGAAGACAAGAAATCCGAGAAGTTCTTTAAGGTTTTTTATGATCGCATGAAAGTGGCACAGCAAGAAATCAAGGCAACTGTCACAGTCAACACCAGTGACTTGGGAAACAAAAAGAAAGATGAAGACTCAGACAGAGATGTACCCAACAGGAAAAGAGGTAATCCCCAGTCGTTCCCTTTCGGAAGCGACAAGGGAGTGAGGTGTGTTTTGAACTCGTCTCAGCTGATGCAATAATGCTCTGATCTCTGATCCCACAGAGCAAAGTTCAGAGATCAGTGGTGCCCTGGCTTGGGATTTCAAGAGCTTCATCCCCTCTTCAGCCATTTGGGAGGTTGTGCTGTTGAAATAATGAAAGTGTTTGAGATGAGACTCTGCTGCCTTGTCTTTCGTGACAAGCTGCCCAAATCTGCTCCCTAGTAACGACCCTGGACTGTGGGTCGTGGTCAAATTGTGTTGACAATACCTGGAGAAACCCTAATTTTCTTCTAAAGCAGGTCCTCTTACTGTAACTCCTGGTAGAGCTAGACTGTGTGTGCCCTAAGCAGTTAATACCCAGTTTATAACGTTACTGTGGTTGGCATACAAGGTGCAGAGCGTGACACGAGAGCCTCACACCACACTAAACATACTCACCAAAGAGCTGCTGGTGAAGAGCTGGCCTGCCTGTGAAGCTGCAGTGGGGATGTGTAGCTGTTGTGGTCCCCCTGATCCAGGTTCCTGAGGAAGGTGTGCTCCTGTGTGTTGCAGTGAGGGAGCCCATGACGCAGATCACGGAGGAGGTCCGGGATCAGCTGCTGGAGGCCTCGGCGGCCACGCGCAAGGCGTACAACACCTACCGCAGGGAGGCCGACCCCGAGGAGCACTACTCGGCAGGGGAGGGGGCTCAGGCTGCAGCAGACAAGAGCAAGGATGACCTGGAGATGAGTGCTGTCATCTCCATCATGCAGCCCATCCTGCGGTTCCTGCAGCTGCTCTGTGAAAACCACAACCGGGATCTGCAGGTACCGCCTGGTGCCTGGGCAGGTGTGCTCAGGTCACATCCTTCTCCCTAATCCTGTGTCTTTTTAAATGGATCACCTGACCAACTATTTTCTCTGGCTTTAGGGTTAATCCCAAAAAAAGTATTTATACCTGGCTGGACTGATACAAGGAAGTTCAGTTATCCGGGGCTCACTGGTCTTTGCAACGTCTGTAATTAGGTGATGGGGCCAACACTTGTGGGTTGTTTTTTTTTAAAAGTATGTGCTTTTAACAAGCAGGTCTCCTGTTGTAAAGCTGCTGATCTGCTTTTGAGAGGGGAAGGAAAGAAAAAACAAAGTCATGTAGGAAAATAAAGCAGCCCTTGAGTATATGCTGCTTTCCAGTGAACAGGCTCTCCTGGGTTTTCATGGGTCTGTTCACATGTCTGGACTTGGACACACGGGGATGGTGTCAGCAAAGCCTTAGCTGGAGCTGAATCTGCTGAGGGACTTGAAGGACAATGAGAAGGGTTTCTAGGTTGTGTTCACAGCAGAGGGAGAGCCTGGATCTGCTGGAAGTGGGCAGAGACCCTGGTGATGAAGGACAGGGAGAAGGTCAGGGTGCTCAGTGCCACCTTCATCCTGCTATTTACTGGTAAGACTGGCCTTCAGCAGCCCTACATGCCCGAGACCCAGTGGTGAGGTCTGGAGCAAGGAAGAATTCCTCCCCTTGGTGGAGGAGAATGGGAATGGGAAACATCTAAACAAGCTGGATGCCCCAGGCTCCATGTGGAACGCTGGGTTCAGTCCTGGGCTCCCAAGTCCAGCAGGGAGGCTCAGAGATGACCAAAGGACTGGAGCATCTGATGGCCAGGGACACCTTCCACCAGACCAGGTTGCTCCAAGCCCTGTCCAACCTGGCCTTGAGCACTTCAGGGATGGGGCAGCCACAGCTTCTCTGGGCAACCTGTGCCAGGGCTTCTGCTGGAGAGGAAGAGGACTCGGGATGTGTCACTGTGTGTACAAATACCTGGCATGGGATGTGGAGAGGACAGGGCCAGGCTCTGCTCTGGCTGCCTCACGAGGGGGTTGGGATAGGCAGTCTCCAAAGGTCCTGGCAGCCTCAGCTGTGATGCCCTGGGGTGTGTTTGCCCAGTTTTAAGCAGCGAGCCCAGGCCCTGTACCCCAGCACGAGCCTCCTGGGGAGAGCAGATTTCTGCTGCAAAGGGGCTGCAGTGAAGATGATTTTTGTTCAGCGCAGCCGCTGTGCTGGGCTGGAACTGAGGAGCTGGTGAGGTGCCCTGCAATGTGCTAAATGCCCTCATAAAGAGCAGTAATTGCCTTGATTGCACATTGTTCCTGCATGCAGCACTGGGACCCTGTGTGAGAGCTTTGCAGCCCTGCCAAGGCGCTTCCTCTGTCCGGGAATGCCCCGCTGCCGGAGCACGTGGGATCCCAGCCGGGAAACGTCCCTGTGCTCCCAGCCTGCTGCCTGGGAGCATTGTCAGTGCCCAGGTTACACACACAGCAGTGTTTCTCTCATTTTGAGGAAGAAAAGCTGTTTGATGTGTGTGTTGTCAGAGGTTTTGGTGCCGTTGGGATGTCGGAGGCAGCAGTTCCTGTGGCACAGCTCCAAACCACATGTACAGGATCTGTGCTGCCCTTGGCGAGGCCCCACAGCTATAGGAGCAGAGCTGAAGTCAGGCCAGTGCAGAAACTTGGCCTGAGCTCTCCCCCATCCTGAACAATCACGTTTCCCAAGCAGCAGGTAGTTGTAGTCAGCTTGGGGGGAAAAAAGAGGATTGCTGTTTGGTTTGGTTTGTTTTTTTTAGAAAAAAAAAGGAAGGTGGAACAATTTTTTTTAGTCTAATCCTCTAACTGTCTTGAGGCTTGTCCTTCTCCTTCAGCCCCAAAGGGGAAGCAGGAGTGTCTGATCCTCCAAAATCTTGGTGTCTGCAGCTACTGTATGTAACTGAGCTCCTTACAGTAGTGCCAAAGGACTCCCTGCCTGAAGGAATAAGGAAGGACTCCTCTGGAAGCTGTGCTTCTCCCAGAATTGCCCAGGTTATGTTGGAATGAGCAGTGAATTGGGATCACCTGCCTGGTGCAGGTGTGGCCTGGGCACCCCAAGCCTTTCCAGGCTGTTGGAGCTGTGAGGAGCTGCTGTGCAAACCCGTGGAAAGGCAGGTCATGAGAGCTGCTGTGTACCGGAGGAGGAGGGATCTGAGGTGCTCAAGCAGCTGCAGTGCTGTGTCCTTGGCTCCTTCCCTTCCCAGACTCAGCTCCAGACAGGATGCTGTTCCCTCCAGCTCCTCTGTGGGGCTGGAGGAGCTGCAATACCTTCTTCAAGTGAATGCAGGGACTGGGAGGAATGAAGGGGTGCATATTTTCCACACGTTCCAGCTGAACCCGCGTCTCTGTGGCTCCTCGTTCTGGGTGCAGGGTCTTTCAGGTGATCCATCCCTCAGGAATCATTCCCAAGGAGAGCAGTGGGATGGCATGTTCAGTACTGGAGAGTTGTGTTCCCACTCTGTAGCCTGTGAGATGCTCTGGATGGCAGAACATGAAGAGCTCTCTCTGTACTGGCTGGGACAGCAGCAGACATTCCCTGGGGCAGTTTCTCACACTGCAGCAGGGTCTTGTTTTCTACAATTTTTTCCTTCCCCTTGTTTCAGCCCATCTAACAGTGTCCTCCTGCTCTTGTGCCTCATTCCTCCTCCCTCCTTTGTGTTTATTGACTGTGGATCAAGCAGCTAAGGTACAAACCCAGCTATAATCAGAGTGAATGCTGTGCTGCAGCCAGGGAACATTTTATTTCATCACTTTCAGTATTATCCTTTATTTTTCCTGGAGAGAAGGCACAAGCTCTGATTTCTGTAGCATCAACCTTTCTACATTCTGACAAGTTAATCAGAAGTCAGGGTGCTAAATGAGCAATCAGCTGAAATGTGCTGAATCACTGTCACCTTTAGTCTGCATTCATAGACAGCATTTTCCTTTTTTAGCTTTGCCTTCCATTGAATCTGCAGTTTCTCCCTCTGTTTGCCTTAAAAGACTTACTAGTCTGACGCAGACAGCAGAGGCAGTCAGGGACCAGTGCTGCTCTGGGCTGGCAGAAAAGACCCTGCTGGTTCCATAGTCCCATGTCTCTTGCTCCTCTGAGGGGTTTTTCCCCTTGGAAGTGTTGTTACCTGCTAGAATTAAGAGAATTACCTGCTAGAATAAGAGTTTTCCTGCTGAAACCTCAAGTAAAAGGAAGTGGTAGTGGCTGTCCATCTTTGCAGCACTGCTGGGAATGCAGTGACAACATCCAAGTCACTGGGAAACTGGTTTTCATTTATTATCTTTTGGTTTTGATCGGATTGGGTTGGGTTTTTGTCATTTGGAATACAGGAGGGCAGAAACCTGTTAAATCCACACTATTACATCTGGCATTTCATTAGAGGAGCTGCTCCTAATCAGCAGCTTCAAGCAGGAATTACAGTAATTACGTGGGCAGAAACGCAGTGGAGAGGATGGTGTTTCAAAGCTCCTTCCTTCAAGGTGTGCAGTCAGGTGCCTGTTGAGCAGGTGGAGCTGCTGTGAGGCCACAGCCAGGGGATTTCTGCTTCCACCTTGGAAAAAGGTCTGGGGAGGAGAGGGCCTTGAGTGATGATTGGCAGTGAAATGGAGCAAGTAGAGGGAACCTGCCAGGCTCAGGAGAGCTCTGTGACCCTCACTGAAGGGCCTGCTCCGTGTTGGGTTTCAGCCTCTAATGGATGTGCTCTGTTTATTGGATGCACTCAGTTTATTGCTGCTTGGCTTCTGTACAATTTGAAGCCAAAAAGCTGCTCAAGAGAGCAGCACGTTGAAAATAAGCCCTGGAAGAGGCTTAAACTGCTTGTACAGTGAACCCAGAGCAATTCCCCATGCAGTGCAGTTAGGGATGGATGAACTTCATAAACACCATCACCCAAACAGCAGTTTGGATTCTTTTTTCCCCCCTTCCCTCATGGCTTTGTCACTCTCCTCACAGAATTTCCTACGCTGCCAAAACAACAAGACAAACTACAACCTGGTGTGTGAGACACTGCAGTTCCTGGACTGTATCTGTGGGAGCACAACTGGGGGGCTTGGACTGCTGGGGCTGTACATCAACGAGAAGAACGTGGCCCTGATCAACCAGACCCTGGAGAGTTTGACTGAGTACTGCCAGGGGCCCTGCCACGAGAACCAGGTAACACCCACAGAGCTGGGACAAACACCCCCCTTTCCCCTGAACCCCAGCTCTGCTGGGCTTGGCTCTGTCTGCCACACTGCTGTTGTCTTATAATGCTGCCCACTTGACTTGCCCTGAAGGTTGGGGGATTTTTTTTTTTCCTTTATAAACCCATCACAATCAACTTCCCTTTCTCAGGGCCTCCTCTGAGGAGTCAAACCTCTCAAAGCAGTAGAGATATTTCTGCTTTGCTGCGATTTAAGCTGTTTTATTAGATCTGATAGACAAGGAAAGTGGGGAATTTTTGTACTTCATAGAATCTCCTAGAATAGTTTGGTTTGAAGGGACCTTGAAGACCATCTAGTTCCAAGCCCTGCCATAGGCAGGGACACCTTCCACTAGCCCAGGTTGCTCCAAGCCCTGTCCAGCCTGGCCTTGGACACTTCCAGGGATGGGGCAGCCACAGCTTCTCTGGGCAACCCGTGCCAGTTTCTGCTTATTTTCTGCATTTCCGTGCTATTTGAACCACATGTCCATAAAGACTGGGTTATGACTTTTCAAGAAGCCTTTGAGTATATCAGTCCTTAGAAGTGCATTTGCTTTGAGTACTCCAGAGGAATTTAGAGCAAAGCTAGACACAGAGTGGAGGTGACAATGGTCAGATGAAATCACATTTCTATGAGAGAACATATGAGGCTGTGCATGCCAGGTCATGACAGTGTCCTTTATATCAACCAGGTGGACTAAAACCCTTTAGATGTAGCTGTGGAGCTTGTTGACAGAGCAGGGCTATGGATTTTGAAGCCAGCAGGCTGTTGTTGCTTGAACATTTTGGTTCCAGACCATTCCAGAAGCAGGGTTCAAGGGTAAGCACAAGGTTACGGAAATTCCCCTTCTTTGGGTAGACAGGGCTGAAGTAGGTGTTGATTGGCACACCTCAAATAAAGAAAGCTCTCCCTAATCTCAGTAAAACAGATTCTTCCTCAGCTGCATGTCCAGCCTGGCACTCTGGTATGGAAATGCCTCGTTTATCAGCTGTGGGGCTTCCTGAGGTCGAGGGGTTCCAGCAGGACCATGGCTGAGGAGAGGAAAAGCTTGAAACAAAATACCTTAATCTTTTGTTGTTGCACTGCCTGGAGCTTTCTGTCCAGTTCATCCATGTGGAGGCGATGACAGAGGGGACTGTGCTGTTCTGGCGGGGTCACCAGCCCGGGCTGTGTTTGTAGTGTACACAGTTTGTGAAGTCTGATGAATTTTCTTTGGCCAGAACTGCATTGCTACTCACGAGTCCAACGGCATTGACATCATCACAGCCTTAATTCTCAATGACATCAACCCTCTGGGAAAGAAGAGGATGGACCTCGTGTTGGAGCTTAAGGCAAGTGAATGTTTTGTTCAATTCACGTTCACAGTAAGATGAAACACAATTTTATTGTTGGAATTTTGTGGGTGTTTATTGTATCCCAATATTCCTAAGCGCCAAAAAATTGTATACTTCAAAGAGCTGGAGGCAGTGCCCAAAGATTGTTTGTCACAGGTATTTCATCTTTTAAATGATGACCTGTTCTCACATGGGGGATGCAGCAGTCAAGATACACTGAGGAATCCTAAAATAATTTCCTGTTAAAAATTTAAAGCTGATGAAAACTTCTCTGTTGTCGCTGAGCTTTTACATACACGATGGAAGTGAAATTTCTCGTGTTACAACTAGTTTCCCAATACTTTATTGTTGTTGTTTAATCAGTTGACGTTAAATCATGAACAGTTCTTTAGGCTGTTCATATTAATGCTGAAATTATTAGCCCTGGTGCTGGTTTCAAAATACAGGAGCAGGTTCCCTTCTAGCAACAGCAGTCCCAGAGCACTCTTGCTTCAGCCTCTATGTTTGAGAAATACTTCCTTTCTGACTTATTGCCCTGCCTTACCCTGCAACGTCTCCTTGTTTTCCGTTGCCGACTCACACCGTTATTATGGGTAATGTGGGTTTTTTATTATTGTAAATAAAAAATGCTTTTAGACTCAATTAGCATTATACTTCAAAATTAAATACTTCTATTGGGTTTTATTGTCAGGCATGATGGATTTTAATCTTAATTGTTCGTATTAAAGTAGTCTGGTGCCTTGTGGTAGTTTCCCATTTCCTCCCTGTGTTTCTTGGCGTGAGGAGGCTGCAGAGTGAGCTCAGTTAAAAGCAGCACAGCATGTCTGTGTCTTCAGCCCTGCCTGTCCCTTGATTTAATCAGCAGCATCTTCAGCAAAGCTGATCTGCGCCACTTGGGAGCTCAGAGCTTGTGGTGATGCTGCAGCATCCTTAAAACACAGTAACACAGGCCTGAAACAGCAGTGGTTTAGAAATCTTAAACCTTCACTTGGGTTCATTTGGTGTCTCCCGATAAGCAGGATTTGGGAACTAAACTGGTATCAATCCTGTTAAGTTGTGCAGGTCAATAATTAGAGGAGGGGGAGGTTGGCAAGGTGAGGCTGTAGTGGCTGGCTGGGACAGTCATGGTTTCCTGTGGCTCACAGTTGTACACCCAGGTTCTGAAGCCCTTCTTGCACTGGCTGTGGTGTCACTCCAGCTGGGTACCCGCAGTTTTTGGCTCCTGACAGTGATTGTTGTTCCTCCCTCAGAACAACGCCTCGAAGCTGCTCTTGGCCATCATGGAGAGCAGGCATGACAGCGAGAACGCCGAGAGGATCCTCTACAACATGAGGCCCAAGGAGCTGGTGAGTCCCTGGGTCACTCCCAAGCTCCATTCAGGCCAGGTACTGCAGCACTGGGGACACTGGGATGGCCATGTCCACCTCAGAGGCACTGCAGGAGCTCACTGGCAACTGGAAAGCCTTTCAACAGCTGGTTGCGTGAGCGTGAGATCCACGGGGAATGGCTCAGCCCAGTTCCCAGGTATCACAAGTGAGTAGGCAAGTGCTGTGGAGGAGAGATTCAGCATCCTGTGTAAGGCAGGGAAGGAGCATCAGCTGACACTTTGGAATCATAGAATCATCACAGAATGGTTTGGGTTGGAAAGGACCTTAAAGCTCACCTTGTTCCACTCCCTGCCACAGGCAGGGACACCTTCCTCTAGAGCAGGTATCCACATGTGGAAGGTATTTGTAAAGGGGACAGAGAAACGAAAATTTCTGGTGCCCTAAGAGCTGTCCAGGGTGACAGTGGCTGGGTTTGGGGCTGGTTAATGTGTTACCTGGTGCAGACACAACCAGGCCATGCCAAGTGCAGCTGGAGCAGTGCCAACACGTGTCAGAGCTCAGGATGTGACAGAGCCTGAGGAGAGGGTGGCCCAGCATAGGGGGAACCAAAAGCTCAGTTTCTTGGGTCAGTGAGCTGGGCTGAAGCTCAGGTCAGGCCTCCTGTTTATCCTGGATGTTGAGAGACATGTCCATGCTCTGCTGCCCTTGACCCTCTTCCACCCTTCTCCTGAGCCTCCCCTTCACTGGCCTCTGTGTCCTTTCCTAGGTGGAAGTGATCAAGAAGGCTTATCTGCAGGGAGAAGTGGAATTTGAGGATGGAGAGAACGGGGAAGATGTTGCAGCGTCTCCAAGGAACGTGGGACACAACATTTATATCTTGGCTCATCAGGTAGAGTTTCACCTGCAGCTTTTGTAGCACCATGAGTCACAAACTGGGAATAGCCAGAGTCTGCCTTTCCCTGGAACTGTTTGCATGGCTCATCTCTGGGACAAACTCACTGCACGTTCTCTTGTTATCAGAGCAAATCCCAATCCTTAATCAGAAACAAAATTCTATAATACAAGAAAATTTGAGGAATTTTCTTTTATAATGGGGAGCAGGCACGCTCTGGACTGAGTTTCTGAAGACATGTGACTCAATTCTTGGCAGCACTGAGCAGCAGTGTATTATTTTTCAGCTGTATCAAAGGTTACTTTATACTCCCAAAGAAATTCTACTCATTGATCAATTAAAGTGTAAGCAGAAATCTCAGTCCTTGCCACTTCCTCTCTCTGCTGGAGCCCAGCAGGACTGTTGTATTGAGAAAATGCATGTTTGAAAGGTAAAAAACCAAAGGGGAGAAAGATATATCTAAATCTACTTATATAGTGATGCTACATCTCTCACTGCATTAGAGACTTCTTGTTCCTGTAGCATCTGAGCAGACAGCCCATCACTCTGCTGCAGGATGGATTTGGAGCATCCAGCAGCATTTTTGGAGCACTTCTCTGTGCATCTGCTGTTCAGTTGATGCAGATTTTCTCTTTGTCCCTGCCTGGATCTTTGGGTGATGAGCACCCCTTTGGTTTGGGGTGGGTGGAGAAGGACAGACCGAATGTGAACGTTCAGAAAGATTCCCAAGCCAGGCAAAGGGTAGGAGAGGGTGGGGAAAAGAGGAATACAACACTGGTATTAAAAAAATACATATTTGAATCATTCTGACTTGCTCCCAAAATAGAGCTGCAGGGTGTCTGGTTGGAACAGAACAAGCCTTCTGTCAACTTTGCCCTTTCCTAGCAGCTGACTGTGTACTATTTCTTTTTTTATGCCAAAAATCAGAAATCTAATATCACAGAGAGACATCTGGTGTCTCCCACTCCCTGTGCATTCCTTTATTTTAGTTGGCTCGTCACAACAAAGAGCTGCAGAACATGCTGAAGCCGGGAGGTCAGATCGAGGGGGACGAGGCTCTGGAGTTCTACGCCAAGCACACGGCACAGATCGAGGTACGGGAACCGGAGCCTGGGGGGGGCTGAGCCCCCGGGGACAGAACCAGTGCAGTTACCCTGTGGACACTCTGTGTGACACTCTGGCTGCACTGTACCTGTGTGTGGACTGCCATCCCTGACACAGAATATCCCTGGATCCGGTGCTGTGCTCGGTGTTCTGGCAGCGGCGGGGGGAGCTGTTCCTGAGCTGTCGTGTGTGGGCTCTGGGATGGAGCTGAGCAGAGCTCTCTTGGCAGCACAAGTGTGGCTTCGCTTCTGTTACAATTTGGCCGGTGCTGTTGCTGAATCCATGAAGTTTGTCAGAGCTTTTGCCACTCTTTCTGGATTCTGATGGCAATTTGGCCTCATGTACCATCTAAGAGCTTCATAAAAGTAAAATTCTCATAAATAGGGAGATTTCCCAGGGAAACTGTGGCTGCTCCATCCCTGGAAGTGTCCAAGGCCAGGTTGGATGGGGCTTGGAGCAACCTGGGCTAGTGGAAGGTGTTCCTGCCCATGGCAGGGGGTTGGAATGTGATGAGCTTTAAGATCCTCTCCAACTCAAACCCTTCTGTGCTTATATGACTTCACAAAGCTCTCTAATAAGCAATACAGATATAACTATTATTCCTCATACTTGATTGTGGCTAAAATTTACCAACCTTCTTGAACTGGGCGACCACAAAGCTCTGAAACCCATCCCAGCTTTGGTGCAGGATCCACTGGGCCCCTTGGAAATCCCAGCTCAGACCAGTACTGCTGGAATAGGACCACGGCATAGAAACTAATCCTGGGGCTAAATGTAGAACTGCTTTGAAAGGTAAATTAAATGAAACCTCTGTCGAGCTGCTGTTGTACAGAAATTTGTCCAAGTTTCTACATGTTTGAAAGAGGAGAGGAATAAAAAGGCAGAAATAAAAGTGTTTAAGAGGTAGGCAGGACTCATGAGGCTGCTGTTCAGATTGTCAGGTCGGACCGTACCATGGAGCAGATCGTCTTCCCCGTGCCCAGCATCTGTGAGTTCCTCACCAAGGAGTCCAAGCTGAGGATCTACTACACCACAGAGAGGGATGAGCAGGGCAGCAAGATCAATGACTTCTTCCTGAAATCAGAGGACCTCTTCAACGAGATGAACTGGCAGAAGAAGCTGCGAGGTGGGTTGGTGTTGCCAGCGTGGAGAGGCACCAGCGGAACGCTGGGGTCGGGGTTTGGGGATCGGGAGCGCTGACTGGGTAGCAGATGGTTCCCAGTGTGGCACCAACCTCGATAATTGTTTGCAAGAGCTGCTCCTCTGCATGATGGCAAGATGCTTGATGAAGGCAATGAATGCTGGAGCAATATGGACCCTCTGGAGGGGATCCAGGGGAGAGCGGGAGGAAGGAGCACAGGTCGTCTTTTTTAAGATCCAACAGGAAGGAACAAATCTGTGGAGGCTTTGCTTAAATGAGAATGTGGCAGGGAGAAAGGGAGAGGACACACTGAAGGGAGCAGTGGCCTGTTCCCTTTCCCTGTGCTGAAGGGAGTTCCAGGGGAGGGGTAAGGATGGATGATGCAGCAAGGTTGAACTTGATGATCTTAAAGGTCTTTTCCAGCCTTGATGATTCCATGGGCTTTGGCCTCTCCAGCAGTGGAGCTGTTTAAGAACAGGTTCAACATGCATTTCCCAGTGATAGTGAAGTAGAACTGGTTCTTTCTTTGGGCAAGGAATTAACTGACAGGCTAATAAGTCACTCCCAGCCCTGTCATGGTAAAATATCTGAAAGCAAGCATTTTCAAGCACTGAGATTCCCACTGGCAGCTAGGAAATCTTTTTTAATGATATTTTAATTCATGCACTGCCACCACGTCCCCCATAAACTTTCTTACTTGCTTTGGGTTTTTTTTCTTTTTCAAAGCTGATTTCTTGTTTTACTAAAGGCCAAATGTTGCAGCTGAGGCTCAGCCTCAGTGGGCAGTGGTGAGTGGTTAGAATTTGCCAGCAGTGACCCCTCTGAAATGTGAGAGATAAGGCAGTTCCTGCTCCAGTCAGCCACTGCTGTTCCCCTCCTGTGCATCAGCTCAGCTCCAGGTTTTAGTTTAAGAGCACAGACTGTCTGGAATCTCCTCCTAGGGTACACATGAGAGTGCTGCCTAAAATCACCTAAGAGGTCTGCATGAAATATGGGAATATATATGACAATCTAAACAAATTGGCAACTTCAACAGCATCCATGTATTGTTAGATTTTTATTTCAGCTTGTTTCTGAACTCTGCTGTGAGCTTTTTCTTTGCTCTCTGATATCTAAACACTCTTCCTCCTTCCAAGGAGGGGAAACAGTTCTGTCCCATCTTTGAGAGCATTTTTAATAGAGATTTTTTCCACTACTCTAGATTTCAGGAGGACACAATTTGCTGTGCAATAATCAGGGGGATTTTGCCTGGATGCAGAGGGAATTACTGCAAGGCAGCTTCTTTCCTTCCTTGTCATCTTACAGTTCACAACCACTCCAGACAAGGAATCTTTTTGCTTTCTGCCTCTTGGTTGTGCAGGGATTATTCAAATCAGGAGGTTTTTTTGAAAAGTATGTCTGTGGAACAGGAAGGATTTCAGTGTGCAGCTGTTGGACTGTGCATTGAGCTCTGCAGATGTGCTGGGTCCTTTGCCCCCAGGCAGAGGGCAGGTCAGAGAGCTCCAACCTGGGATCATTCTGGGGCTATTTTGGGCTGTTACCAGCAGAAAATACATTTTTAGGTGGGCAGGGTCTCGTGCAGGTGAGCTGCTGGCAGCAGCAGAACACAGAGGGATGGGGCTGAACCTCACCCTTCATTTTCCTCCTCCTAATTGTTCTTGGGGTGACTCTGAGTACAAAGTATATTATTAGAGGAAGCCTGAAGTCCTTGGTCTCTGCAGTTTCTGAACTTGTTTTCTGGCTGCTGCTAAACCGTGTCTGAATCATGAATCCTTTGCCTTAAAACACCATCTAGGAAACTTGAAGTTCCCCTCAAGATGAAGAATAATCAAAGAAACTTCAGAACAAGGCATGAAAATTATTACTGTTGATGCTGTGCTTTTGGGCAAACTGAAAAGAAATTGAAGTTTTGGTGGAGATAGTTTTCTATATAGACTTATTTTTTTTTATCCCTCCTTTTAAAAGAATTGTTTTGCTCTTTTGCAGCTCAGCCTTTCCTGTACTGGTGTGCTCGGAACATGTCCTTCTGGAGCAGCATTTCCTTTAACCTGGCTGTCCTCATGAACCTGCTCGTGGCATTTTTCTACCCCTTCAAAGGAATCCGAGGAGGTACCAATATTTAACATACAAAAATATGTGAACAAAGAAGGTCCAATGAGCCAAACTCTGCCCCCCCTCCTCGTGTCTGTGCATCACTGTTTGCTTCAGTGGGAATAGGGGAACAGAAATTGGCTTTTTTAATTGCCTCAATTTAAATTGTGCTGTTGTTACTCTTTCTTGAGGCATTTGTAAGGAAAATACAGAGCCGTGATTTTTCCTAGGGGAAAAAATTAGCCAAGACAAACATCCACCTTTAATTACTTGAATGTTCTACTTTGGTTTAAAGTTCTGCAATTAAGTGTTGAACTAAAAATAAGCAAAATGTTATATTTGTTGTTTTCCTTGAGCTTGCATTTTATTAATGACATTTTCCACACAGTTTTCCTGGTTCTATGAGGCCTCCAAGTGCTGGGGGTGGGTGACATTACCCTGTGTTGGCAGGGGAGGTGTGCAGGGGTGAAGTGACCTGCCTTGTGCCATTAGAAATGGATGGAGCATATGGAAACAGAGCCCAGCTCCAGGATTCCCTCACCCCCAGAAGCATGGAGGGCAGAGGTTTCCATAGGGAATGAGGAGCATCTGTGTCCCCTGGCTCAGGACCAACCTGCTGCTCCGAGTTCCCTTGCCATGAGTGGGCACAGCAGGGCTTGCCAGCGTTGCTGACACAAATTATGGGATAACACGTGTGGCTCCTGTGGGATTTCACAGTCCCACTGTAACAGGTCCCATGGAAGCTGCCTCTGATCCAGCCCGGGGGTTTGTGTGACACTGGTGGCTCTTGGAGCCAGAGCAGTAAATCCTGCTGAGATCCAGCTGCTCACCCTTAGATCCAGCCTCTCCCAGCAGCTGCACCCCAGGGCAGGTCGAGGGCTGGAGTCATGTCAGCAGGAATTGGGAAATTGGAGAAATACTCAAATATTCTTGTGAATCTCTCTAGTGTGTATTGGTGTAAGGGAATGCCCAGGTGGGAGCTTTTTCCCTGTGTTTAGGGAGTTTGCATCCTGATAAAGCCTGTCAGAAGGATATTTTAGACCAAAATCCCATGTTCTTGAGAGGAGGAAGAGAACAGTTTTACCTTCTACAGTCAGTGCCATCAGGCTGTGTTACCTCTGCATCAGCAGAGTGGAGGTGCCCAGATCCTTTCTGCCTGGAAGGTTTCAACAAGCCCAAAGAGCAACTGAATTTTCTCTTTCTGCTTTCAAAAATCACAAGTTAAAAGGTCTTTATTTATGGCTGCCAGGAAAGCTGCTGGTTAAATGAGTTTGCTGAGATTACAAATTGCAAGACTCGGGGGGATCATTTGGCATTTTGAGGGTGCCCTACCCTACATATTTGAAATTCTTTTTCAGGTAACATTATGATAAAATCTCTTCCTCTACTAGTTAGAATCAAAAAAGTAAAATAAATACAAGTGTGTCTTATATTTAGCTTAAAAAAAAAAAAGACTCTTCCAAACAGACTGTTTGGGGGAAGTTGTCAGTGTCTTGAGTTGCTCAGACACGGTGAACTGAGCAGCTGATGAGCATCTGACAGTAGCAGAAGCTGTAAAACTTCTGACTTGAGGAGCAGAAACAAAACTGGATGCCTGGAATTCAGTACTGGAATGGTGAGAATTCCAGAGACAGGGAGAACTTCCTACTGGCTGCACGTTCCTCCTGCCTGCGGTCGTGTAATGACCCCCCGTGCTCCCAGCAAGGCTTTGGTGTCGGGTTGGGTGCAGACAGTTGGTGAGTGACCAACCCCTGGCTTCAGGTGCCAAGAGCCAGGACATTGTTCCCAGTCTGTTCCCAGCCTCTCTCTGTCCCTGGGAAGGAGAGAGGAGCCTGTGCTCCAAGCCCTGCTCTGTCCTGGAAGTGACCTGGGTCCTGCTGAAGTCCTGGCATTGTCCTTGTTGGACAGCCTGAGGTTCCAGGTCGGGCCTGGGTCGGTGTTCAGGCAACACCTGAGGACTTCATGAACTCCAGGCATTCCTTCAGGCCTGCTGGGAACTGCTGCAACTCGTGACAGCAAATGTATTCCCATACTGTGTAATAGCTGGGATGCTCAGACACCTGTGCATCCTTCGGGATCTGCCCCTCCTGGCAATTCCTGAGTCATTCCTAACTGAGCTGCCTCCCATTTCCCTCTCCATGCTGTTGCTGTTCCCACTCGGGTGAGTCCATGCCGGGCTCTGCACCCTGTGCTGTGTGACAGCTCCGGTGGCAGCTCCGGGATCCCAAACTCCCTTCAGGCAGCAGAAACAGCTGCTCAACTTTACGCTTATTAAGTTTTAATTTTCATCCATCCTCTGCTGTCTTTATTAATCTACAGTGATTTGGAACAAAATTAAATGGCTGCTCGTGGTAGTCAGATGAGAGTAATATTTCCTAAGCTGCCTGAATTTGGGAGGGGGAGGATAAAGCCCTCAGTGAGGACCCTACCAGTAAGACATAAGTTCTCTGAGTTCGTGTTTGCAGAAGGGCTGCAGAGTGCTGTGAAAGTTGGGGGGTCTGGCCTTTCTGTCTGTTGAGGAACAGGTTGCTTGAAGACAAAAATTATGTCAGTTTTCGGAAAGAAGTGTCTTATTCTGCATAAACCCAGGGTAAATGGTATTTTTGGCTGAACATTTTTTATGGCTCTTTCAGGGAAGTGTATTTTTAGAACACGGGCTCGATGTTATGTAAGCAGCCAGTCTCATGGGACAGTCGAAATAGAACCAGGAACAGCAAGAGATGACAAAAACTGGTACGAGGGTTTGACCAGAAGGATTTCAGGAGACTCTGCTGTGGCTCCAGACCCAGAGGAGTGTCGGGTCCATCCTCACCTGCCCAGGCAGGGCCTCTGCAGAACATGTCTGCAAAAGGCCTCTCAGCATTCAGGTGTACCAGTGATGAACACAAGAATGAAGAATCCTATAATACTCATCATTTACATAATAATTTAGTAACAGGTTTATAATTAAGATCTGCTGAAGGCTTTGAGCTCAGATGTTCCACTCACCGCTTTGAAATCGGGAATGGCTGCACGTGAGGCTGGAGGATGCCACACCAAAGATGACATAAATGGCTTTTATTTGGTTAATTTGGTTACAGAGGTGTTGAAATGGGTTTGTTTTCCCCTTCCCAGGCACCCTGGAGCCCCACCTGTCCGGGTTGCTGTGGACAGCCATGCTGATCTCCCTGGCCATCGTCATCGCCCTCCCCAAGCCCCACGGCATCCGCGCCCTCATCGCCTCCACCATATTACGGCTGATCTTTTCAGTTGGTTTACAACCTACTTTATTTCTTCTGGGTGCATTCAATGTAAGAACTGAGTGGGCTTTGTTGATGTTCTCTTGCACCTTATGTAAGGGTTCCTTACCTGTGTGTGGAGACGGCAGGCAAAAATAGCCTGGGACATTGTGCTGGGACTGGTGGGAGGAGTAATTCCCTCTTTGGGCTCTTCCTACCAGAAGTGCTTTGCTGTTGTTCATTTAATCCTGGTTCCCCAGGATGGAGACAGAGCTCTAAGGTTCTGCTCAGTCTAGAAACAGCTCTCACCCCAGCCAGAAACAGGGAGTGTGTGAGCTAAAGCACACGGTTATTCACCCAAACTCGTCTCTGTTCACGGACTGAGCTGCAGAGTTTACGGGATTGTGTGAGGTCCAATAAGTGATGCATTGTATCTCATAGGAGTGGCTGAGGGAGCTGGGGGGGCTCAGCCTGGAGAAAAGGAGGCTCAGGGGGGACCTTCTGGCTCTGCAACTC
>JAWWLV010000024.1:1364516-1381918 GCA_035041135.1 Platyrinchus mystaceus | reverse complement strand
ATTACTGTGTGGATGGGAATAGGGATAAATTATGCATAGCCCAAGTGTCTCATGCAGATGTAGTTTGATGTAACCATATGCTCTAGGTGGAGGGTTGGAGCGTGTCTGTAGCTGGTGGGTTTTTTGCATTTCGTGAGCCAGTTTTCAGTGGAGAACTGACAGCAGGGTGTCCCCAGGTGCTGTTGGATGGGTGGGGTGTGGAACAGGAGGGGGGTTTGGTTTGCATCTCAGCACTCAGTCACATCACAGCCCCAGCGTGTCCAGGGCTCAGCGAGCTGTGTCCTGACTCTGGAGTTCTCAGCAGTCCTTGTATTCCTTAGGAGTCACTTGGCAAAGCTCCTTCTGAAAATCAGGAGCAGTTTCTTTCCATTATCCTTTAACATTAAAAACATCCTTTTCTGCCCTAGGAAATCTGGGTGTAAAACATGATGAATCTGATACTCTACCAGACCTGTTTCAAATCCTTCTGTAAGAGTCAGAAATGTTTTTTTCTGTTGAAGGTGTATTTAGGGGTGACTTGGGGCCTGGCCCAGATGTTATTCAAGCCTTCTGTCTTCATAAGAATCCCAGGCTGGTTTGGGTTGGAAGGGACCCTCGGGATCATCCAATTCCATCCCCTTGCCACGGGCAGGGACACTTTCCACCAGCCCAGGTTGCTCCAAGCCCTGTCCAACCTGGCCTTGGACACCTCCAGGGATGGGGAGGCCACAACCTCAGCCTCTCCAGGCAAAGTCCCATGAATCCAGAAGGACAGGCCAAGGAAAAGCCTTAAATATGTGTGTGATTCCCAAGGTTGAGATTCACCTGTGGAAGTGATGGGATCCAGTGGGATCCTGTGGTTGGGTCGTGTCCCCAGCCACCAGACTCTCCTGGGAAGCCTCCTCAGGGCATGGCTGGGTTTTAAAGGGATTTTCTTCCCGTGTTTCAGACTGAAGGTGGCACTGTAACATCTTGGATAGTGACAAAGATGGGGCATGGCTTTGCCATGGGCTGGCAGGTGGGACCATTGCTCAGCTGCACTTTATTCCCAGTTTTAGGAGTTGAGGGTAGGAAACATCACGTGCCCAGCTCATATCCTGTGATGGCACAACACGCCTCAAGTGTTTCACCTGTGCTCTGACTCCCAACAAAATACCTTGAGAAAACTCTTGGATTTATGCCCTTTGACAATTGAAAGAAAAAAATTTTAAAAATATAGTTTAAAAAATTCCCTTTGCCATCTAGTATTTGTGGGTTGTTCTAACACCACAGAAGAGTAAAAAAAATGAAGAATTTAGGAGACTAAAATTATATGCACCATCAGTTTGTGAGTTGCATCTAGTGCTGCTTGTACAGTGCTTTAAAGATATTTTAAGCACTGTGGTATCAAAAGAATCCTGGACAATTTCATTTATGGAGGTTAGTGAATATTCAGGAGCTTTGAGTGATCTTGAATTTTGATATTTTCTTGACTAAAAATAATGTGTTGTAGAAAGGCAGTTTGCAGGATTCCCACTGTACTGGATATGGCAGAGCTGGATCAGGCCCACAGTGTTCATCCTGCACCCTGCAGGAGTCTGACCCCACATGAAAAGAAAGTGTAGCCTTGAAAATCAATGATTAACTACAGTTCTTCTGTGAATTTTGTATTTCTTCATGGACAGAAGCTCATTAAGTTAAAACACAGCAGGCGAAAAGAAGTCAACAGGAACACTTAAAAACAGAGCTGAATGTTTAGAAGCATTTTGAGCACTGTAAGACTGACCAAAAAATCCAAACTAGAAAAAAAAAAAGCAGTGATCTGACCTGAGCAGCCTGGGACAGTGGAAGGTGTCCCTGCCCATGGCAGGAGGTGGCACTGGATGTGCTTTAAGGTCCCTTCCAACCCCAGCCATTCTGGGGTTCTGGGATTCTGTAAAACCGAATCTACTGCACTGCCAGTGCTGATCTGTGGCTGTGAACTTGCAGCCCTGCAGCTCCCAGTGCTGTGATGCTGCTCTGGCCCCACTGTGGGGCTCCTGGGGGGTCTGTGATCTCAGGAGGGTTTGCTTTGGTCTCCTGTGCATGGGCTGCCCTGGACTTGTAGCTGCACGTCCAGGCTGTGATAGGAGGCTGCAATTCACTGCCAGCTTTTCCCCCTGTAAATAGGGATAATATTCCCTTTCATCAGCAAGGTGAGCATGTGCCTGCTGTGATAGATGATGTAGAACTCGATATCTAGGAATCTTTGCTGGGAGTCACCAGAGCAGTGTGAGGGGGAATGGGCTGCTGGGGAAGCTGAGCGTGTGTTCACACCCGAGCTGCTGCTCTGACTCATCCCTGCCCTGCAGGCCCTTCCCTGGGAACCTCGTGCGTGTCAGGAGATGGCAAATGGATTTCAGCAGCTTGGCAGGGAGCAGCTCCCCTTTGAAATGCATCCTTGAGCCACCTCCTAATATGGATTTAATAGCACAGGCAGTGCTGCAGGATGTGAGAAAACATCTCTTGGTAGCAGAGATGCTCTTTAATTCTCGGGGTTTATAAAGCTCTCCTGACTGAACTTCCCACCTGGCTTCATCCCTCCACACGGGCACTGCCAGTAGTGGCACATGAGGATGGATCCATGTCCTGTGAGGGCTGTTTCTGTGGGAAGGATGCTGATGGTGCTGCAGAGCTGGCAGCCCAGTGCCTCCCGTGTTTCCCAGGAACAAAGGCCCCCGATTCCTGTGGCTCTGTAGTCACCAGGGAAGATCAGGTGATGTCTGAGTAACACCCTGTGTGTGGGAGGGGGGATCCACTTATCGCCTTGGCCAGACATTGACATCCACACCCAAATGACTAATGTGAACTCGCTGCAACTCCCTGCAGATTAGTTCATTTAAAGGGCTTATCTTCCCATCCTGCCTTGAGAATTCCTCCTGGAGTTTTCTGCCTTTGCCTGCAGTTGCTGTGGCAGCCTGGCCAGCACAGCTGTCACCGGGGCCTTGGCAGAGCTCTGCCACGACCAGCTGTGTGCAGGCACTTAGAATATGTAAAATTTCTCACTCTGCAGCTCGATACATAGAAAACCACACAGGCACTTGGGTTTTGTGTGCATTCCTAAGCTGTCTGCAGGCAGCTGCACGGGCTGTCACAGCACAGACAAATATTTGCATGCCCAGCTCTTGCATAGCCTGAGCTGCACCTTGATCCGGGTGGGTTTGAGCCGCTGTCGGGGGGTTTGTGACACAGATGTGCTTATTAAAAAATAAAGGCTGTTTGGAAAAGTTTTCAGCACAAAGCTGCCTGCTGAGCTCCTGCAGTTTCCACAGGTTTTTCATCCAGGCAGGATCTGTGTCATTAACATCCTTTATTACAAAAATGAGGCAGAGATGTGAGGGTTGCCCAAGTTCCAACATCCAGAGTGAGGGTGCTGAGTCCCCAGTCTGGATTGTGTTGTCATTTGAAAATGAACCATTTACAAATAGGAGTGATGGCAGAGATATCCTTAAAGGAATTTGGAATGAAAATGAGGGCTACAGACTTCCTTTTGTGCCCTAGTTCACCTCTGTGTAGAAACCTAGAGATTTAAATATGTTATTGGGCTTTTTTTATTGTCTCTGGAGGTCTGTGCTGTAATGGAAAGTGTTTCTGATTCCTGGTTTGAGTGTGATTTGTGCCAAGGCAGAGCCTCATGGTAATGAAAGACAAGGTTCCATCAGTGTGTCAGTGTCAATACATCCTTCCAGAAGTGCCAGTGTGAGTTGAAACCTCTCCTGAGGAGTTAAACGTTGGTCCTGGCAGTTGCTGTGCTCTGAAACCCAGCAGGAGTGTGGGATTCAGCACCTGCAGGAGGCTCAGGTGATGATGGCTTTGCAGGGTGACTGTCCCAGGCTCCCCATGACATAGAATTCAGCAGGAGATGGCCAGGATGGGTTTGGACTGCAGCACCTCCAGGCATGACAAGGGTAGGCCATGATGCTTCACAACTGGGGCATTTCAAAAGGAGCTTAATGATTCCAGCGCTGGTGAAAGACAAACATAACGAAGTTTTAACACTTTCTCAGACTCTGATTTCATGTGCCTGGAAATCCTGCACTTGGGGGCAAAGTCAAATAGGAAAGATTTGTCATATCAATACTTTGCAAACCAGTAGAGAACAGCCCGTGCAAATAACTGTTACAGATGAGGAAACTGGGGTTTGGGGCTGCCAGTTGCAGTGATGCTGGTGCAGACAGGGAGAGCAGGAGGAGGACTGGGGAGGGCAGGATGTGAACTGGAGCTGACAGTGCTCAACTTGGTGGTATCCTCCCAACGAGCTGCATCTTGAGATACTTGGCCACAGTTAGCCAATATAATTATAGGGTTAAACAACAAATAATGGCAGAGGCATGGAAGAGCCAAGAGGTGTGTTTGGCAGCAGGCCCTGGGCTGCTGGAAACACTGTGTCACAGGCACGGGCTGAGCTTCTGTTCAGATAGGGAAGGAACTTGTTCCACCCTTGGAATCATTGTTATGGTGCAAACGTAACAGGAGCTGCACGGGGAGAAATGGTTGGGCAACCTCATCTTCCCCAGCACTGGCACAGGGTGCCCAGAGAAGCTGTGGCTGCTCCATCCCTGGAAGTGTCCAAGGACAGGTTGGACAGGGCTTGGAGCAACCTGGGCTAGTGGAAGGTGTCCCTGCCCATGGCAGGGGGTGGGATGGGATGAGCTTTAAGGTCCCTTCCACCCTGAGATTCCTGGGAGGTGTGAGCTGGCTGCCCTGTGGTGGGCTGCAGGATGCTGGCAGTAATTTCACATTGGCCCAGTGCTTGATTTTCCTTGATAATCCAGCCGGTATCCATGCTGGGAATCTTGGGCATCCCCACTGACCGGACAAGGGTTTCCCTTTGGCTGAGCGTGTGGAAGAAAAGGGCCTGGATGGACGAAAGCAGGAGGAAGGGCTTGGGGCCAGGTGTGGGGAATGGGATGTTCTGGGGTTTGGGTGGGTTCCAAACAGCTGGCAGGGTGGGTGCTGTGTCCTCGATCCTGGAGCTCTGCCAGCACCTGCCTGGGAGAGGGGGAAGGTTTGTGCCTGGAAACCATCGAGGGGGACACACTGGGGAACACAGACTGCTGGGTCTGTGGGGCTGGGTGGGACGAGAGAGCCCCGGGGGCCGTGTGTGCCCACGAGTGTCCCGGGGACAGCTGAGCCTGTCCTGAGTCTCCGCTGCCACCGTCCCCCTCCCAGCAGTGCCTCTGTGGCCCAGCCCAGATGGGGATCCAAACACCCAGAGGAGGTTGGTGTGGAGAGGTGGCCTTGTCCTTCCAGCAGGAGTCAGAATGTGCCTTCAGGGATCCCAGCAGGGCCGTGCCCTGCAGCCCCTCAGGCGGGGTGGTGCTTGGCTCAGGTGAGTCCCCTGCAGCAGAACTCCCAGGGATGTACAGGGGGGATCACTTCATGCAGGGACACGGTCATCCTCCACTTCGGGAATGCTGTGTCTCCCAGGTTCCCTGCTCTGCCCCGGTGTGAGTGGCACTTAGGTATTTAACCTGTGGCACCAGTGAAAAGGAGGTTATTACACCATAAACCGTGTGTCATCAGCCTCCTGGTTAATGACATGGTGCGTGTGGAGGAGGACAGAGGGACAGTGTCAAGTGCTGGTTTTACTGCAGAGGGGAGAAGTGTAGCTCAGTGTGGAAGAAGTGATGGTGAGCCCTTTGCAGCAGAGAAAGAACCTGGTGTGGGGCTTTTTCCAGGAAGGACAGGAAAGACCCAGGAGGATTCCCATCTCACCACAAACAAACAGATTAATTTTCAAAGTGCTTCACAAAGCTGTTTATTAGATGTGTGGGTCTGATTTTTAACTTCACATGACAGAAAATGAAATTTGCTGCTGTCACCTTCCACTGCTTGTGTTCAAGAAACAACTGGATGAGGCACTCAGTGCTCTGGTCTGGCTGATGAGATGGGAACGGGTCACAGGTTGGACTCGATCTTGGAGGTCTTTTCCAACCTGAATGATCCTGTGATTCTGTAAATGATGCTGCTGGGCAGCCTTCTGCTGGCACCTGTAGGGATTTACTTTGGAGAGCATTGAGTTAGCCCTTAGCACCCCATAAGGGCATAGCTGGGTAAATGGAGACCCAGGAGAGGAGCAGCGAGTCCTCGGGGCACCAGCAGCAGGGTGAGCCCCGATCCCTGCCCCGAGCACCGCCCCGTGCCCCGGGAGCAGAGCTGGTGCTCTCCTGGCACGGCTCACGCCGAGGTTGCCTCAGAGCCTTTCCTAGAACCAAGTGTTCGGCAGAAGCCGGGAGGAGCCGGCGCTTCTCAGAATGAATCGCATGTGCCTCACGCAGCACCCGCTTCCTCTTTTTCACATTTCCAGGCGTGGACGGTCAGCATCACCCCCGTGTCTGAGATGGAGAGATATTTGCTTTACAACAGGGACTTTTCCAACTTTACCTAGAAAAGAGCTAACCCGGAACTCAGCCCTTGCGGTCAGGGGCTTCCGCCGGCGGCTCCGCTCGCTCCGGCAGCTCCGGTGCCGGGAAGAGGGAGCCAGGGCACAGCAGGAGCCCCGGCAGGGCTGTAGCAGGCAGGGCACAACAGCAGCGCTGGGTGGGTGCCAGCAACCCCTCGGGGATCACGGGGCAGCCCTTCCCCTCACGGCTCACTTGGTGCCTCTGAAACGCTTCCAGACCCACCACGAGGGACGTGGCGCCGTGTCTTTAAAGGCTCCCCGTGGGTGTTGAGCTGAAGTTCAGCAGAAACTGGATCTTGAGACAGAAATCTTTGATTGACCCTTGGATGGCAGCGTTGTCCGAGGCAGTGCTGGGGGCTGGACAGCCCCTGACCTCCCTGCAGTCCTGGACAGCCCCTGATGTCCCAGCTTTCCTGGACAGCCCCTGATGTCCCAGCTTTCCTGCCCAGTTCTGTTCACACCTGCTCTGCCTCAGGCATCAGTGTTTGGTTATAAGAAAACACCCCCAGGTCCTCCAGCAGGGCCAGGGGTGGGTGTTTGGGCCGCAATGACATTGGTGGGCAGAGTGATGTCCGGGTCCTTCCCTACGCCTGTCACCGTCACTCTGTCTGCACAGGGACTTTCAGGTGCCCCATTAACTCTTCCACAGGTGGATCAGCACTTAGCAGGGGTATTTCCAGTTCCAGGTGAACAGTGAGCCCTGTTCTCCAGCTCGGCAGGGGCCCAGGAGGGCTGTGAGTGTCTCCTTTCCGTCAGCCTTTGCATTCCTTAGCTCACCCTTCTGGGAATGAAGGGAAGAATAATATTTCTGGAGCAGGAAAGGAACAGAGGGCTGGGAACAGTTGGTTTAGTTTCTTTTCCCTGGGTGGGGAGCTGCTGGACCTGAGCACAAGTGCTGAGCTGCCCTCTCCTCCCTAATGAGGGTTTTACTACAGCTGGAAGAAAGCAGTGAAATGTTGCCTGTTCCTACTATTAAACCTTAATTGTGGGACTGGCATTCCCTAAAGTCCAAAATATTTTGGCACTTGTCTTGATAAAGGCATATTTTTTGGGTACATAGTTTTTTTTTCTTTTATTAGCAGAAACCATCTGCCCTGTAAACAGAGATCAGGAGCAAACAGCCTTCCTGGCAGTTCTGCATCACGTGGGGATGCTGTGGTGCCTGCATGGGAAAGGGCCTGCTTTCTGCCTTCTCATCCCAGCAAGAGGAAACTCCAGGCACATCAGAAGCAGCTAATTTAAGCTGATGAGTCTTGGCATCGCATCTGAATTGCAGAGAGGATGTGACTGTAGCTCTGTGTAGAGGTGCACAGCCCTGCTTTAAGCAGGATGGGTGCTCCTGGGAGTGGGGAGCATGGAGGGGGGAGTGGGCTCGAGCTGGAGATTTAGGCTGGGAATGACAAAAAGCCAGAGAGTTTGCAGTGCCCTAAAAATCAGCTGAGCCCAGTGAAGAGCCTGTCCAGCACAGTGGGGTGAACTTTGGTCGCCGTTACTCAGCGCTGGTGATTATTTTTGGTTACAGCATCCCATGGCGTTACTGCAGTCACCCATCAGCAGCTCTGCTTTCTTTAAAGCCTCACCAGCTGTTGCAGTGTCACCTGTGAGACCACACACAGCCTTATCTCAGCCAGCCCCAGTTTAGCTTCCATTTCAGAGCATATCTCCAGCGTGGGAGGAGAACCAGACTAGATGGGAAACCAGTTTGCTGTTGAACTGTGAGGTGTCAAGACGCGGTGTGCACCCCTCCTCCTCTCTTGTGGCTTTCTGTTCCGCTCCTGCTTTTATTTTTAACGTCTCTGGCATGTACACAGTGCATGTGGGAGCCTCTGTACGTGCCCATCAAACTGAGTGTGTGTCCACTGACATTCCCAACAGTAACTGAAAAGTGGAATATTAGAATATTAGTATGGCTGAATGAAAACTTTCCTATAAGTGATGCATTGTAACCTATCTGTCCCATGTTATAGCCTGAATCAGTCAGAATATGATTTTCATTAGAAGGGAAGTATTTCCAACATGGAAGTATTTCCAGGAAGAACAAGGTTTCTTTCATCAGAAAGCACCACCAAACTTTGCCTGACCAAAAAAAGCGCACCAGCTTTATTAGCAGAAAATGTTCCACAAACACAAATGCAAAGATTACGAGGTGGCAGTGGATTTCTAGCAGTGGGAAATGCTTGTCCAGACGTGAAATCTGGGCTGATTTAATGTCCAGAGTTAGTGCATTTATACTGAAGTGTCTGTGAAGGGGAAGGGGCTGGGGGTGAGTTGCTGGGAGGAGAAGCCTGCACGGAGCAGCTCTAATTCCAGCGGTCGTGGCTGCAGCGCCTCGTTGTCCAAGCAGGAGATCTTGCAAACTTTCCAGTAAGATGCAAATGCAGTTAACTCAGAAACTGCAGAGCTGTGTATCCGAGGAACGGCCTCGTGTGGCATCAGAGCTCTGTCTGTGCTCAGCTCTGCAGTCACTGGGGTGCAGGTTTCCACCTGGCAAACACTAACTGTGACCTGGTGTTGATCCCCAGGAGAGAAACCTGGACTGGTTCCCTCGGATGCGGGCCATGTCCCTGGTGAGCAGCGACTCAGAAGGGGAGCAGAACGAGCTGAGGAACTTGCAGGAGAAGTTGGAGTCCACCATGAAGCTTGTGACCAACCTCTCTGGCCAGCTGTCAGAGCTGAAGGATCAGGTAAGGGAGCGGACGGGCGGCCTCACATCCCTAAGGGCAGGACACAGCTCTGCCAGCCTCTCACACCGAGGGCTGTTTCACGGCTCCAAGCTGCTGCAAACCCCAGGGAGGACTTGTCCAAAGTAACTTAGGAAAGAAGTGAACAAACCAAATGTCCCTCCAGAGCCCCATGCCTCAGCTGACCTGCCTGGTGCTGACCCAACCAGCATGTTCCAAACTGGGCACCTCCATAAAGAGAAAATTGCATTGCAAAAATCACCACAGATTAACTTAAATCAGTCCTGGCTGGGGCAGGGAGCCTGTGTGTGTGTTGTTGTTGTTGGGGTTTTAACCCGAAGACCTGAGCACGGTCCCGTCAGTCAGAGGGTGTGACAGTGATACAAGGGCTGTGTCACTGCACGGACCTCAAAACCCACCGAGAAACTGAGGAAGCGCTCGAGTGGTTACTGGTGCTGGTCCCTCTGTGCTGTCACTGCCACTGCAGATGTGATTTGGCTGCTGCCACACTCCAGCCTGAGCACAGACATCCCCACGAGCTGTTCTGCATTGCACCGTGTGTTGCTGCTGTGTAACACGTGGGTGCTCCACAGACCTCGGGGTATTTTTTTGGCGCAGCAGGTTTTCTGCAGTGGGGGTTTGAGGACTTGTGTTGACTCCTGGCTTGGCTGGGCTCGAGGGCATCGTGGGGCTGGTTCCCAGCCCAAGGCTGGCGATGGCTTTGTCAGAGCCACAGAGGCAGCAGGGCTTGAGCTCGTGTTGTCCACAGGGATTGCAGCTTAATGGGGAGGAACAGGGAAAATGCTGTTGCCTGCGCTGGCGGGAGCTGTTTGTGGTGGCTGCTTATCTTTGTGCATTAATAACCTGAGCCAGATGGTTCAATTAGTTAAATTTATATAGGTATCAGCTCTGGGTAAGATTAATTGCTGACTTGCACCCGGGGCAGTCGATGGAGCTGCCCAGGGCAGGAAAGGCCCGGCAGCTTTGGGCGTTATCTGCTCAGACGTGCCCTGCCTGCCGTGGCACGGCTGGCACAGCTCTGCCAGCACTGACCCAGCCCCTGCTTCCCAGCTCTGCTCGGGCTGGCTGGGGTGCTCCATGAGCCAGTTATCTTCAGGGAGATGTGAGTCTCTGGAAGCCAGTGCTGACAGATCCCAGCTCCCGCCTTCCGACCACGCTCTGCAGTTGGGACGGAGTTGGGCCCTTTTCCCGAACACCCCGTGGAGCACAAGGAAGGGATTAACATGTGGGACTGGGAGCAGACAGCCTTGCTGCTCTGGGCTGTAATTAGTTCTCAGGCACTGTGCCACAGAGCCCCTTGCTCCACTTGGTCTGAGGATGGAGGGCAGAGGCAGTTGCTCTTTTGTCTGGGCTTTAATACTTGCCGGGCAGTGGTTTTTCTGTTTTGCCTGGAAGCAATTATCTTGAAACATGTGTCTTGTGTCTCCCTGCTGAAGAGTCTGACTCAAAGTGGTCTGCAGTCACCAGGAGTCTTTCCACCGGCCGCAGCCAGCGCTGGCTCAGGCACATTTGTTTCTGAAGCTTGCAGCCCTCTTGGCTGACCAAGCACTAAAACCCCTTCTTGCTCTTTGTGAAAATAAGAATGAAGGGTTTAGCTTTTAGAGAGCTATTTGACTGTAAAAGCAAGAGAGGAAACCAGCTTCATTAATGTGGTGATAGCTTTTAGGAATTCCCCTAAGTACCATTACTGAGAGCCCTGCTGAAGATGCAGGATGCTCCAATTATGTGCCAAAGCCAGTATATCCCTCCTCCTGATCAGGAGCTGTCTCCAGGAAAAGGAACTAACTCAGGGAACTTTTATTTGTATTTATTTTCTTGTAATTAAATAAAGGGAAAACCTCTCATTCATTTGCTCTTCGAGCTTGTTAGCTTTGTGGAGACTGTGATTGTCAGATCCGAGCTCCAGCCCGCCTGCTCTCCCAAGGTGCACCCAGAGCCATTAAAATCCTGATGGCTTTAATTCTGTGCAGAAAGATTACCCCAGAATTGTCTGCAGCAGCGGGGGATTAGATGTAATGACCCAGAAATCCTCCCCGGCGCCGTCCCCGGGGTGGGAAGGTGTGAGACACCGACCTCGCTGGGCACGGCCCCCCCACCCCGGGACCCCCGAGCTGTGGCACCACAGCTGTGACCCTGGCTGGGGCAGCACCGTGGGCAGATGGAGCCCAGCTGGGATCCTCTCGTGCCCCTCACCTGTGTCCTGTTCCTGGGGTTGGCTCCAGCTCACCCATGACCTTTGGAGCGGGGCCATGTGCAGTCACAGGCGTTACCGGGGAGTCTGGCTCGGCCCAGATGAACCCCAGGACCCCGGGGCTGTGTTCTGATCCTGTCAGCACTATTCCAGGAGCTGGCAGCTCCCTGGAGATACTCTGTGTGTGGCTTTTATTGCCTGATAGCCCAGGTGTGCTGTCACTGGAAAGCTTTTCCAAGAGATTCACTCTCCAGGTAAATGTGATGGCAGTAACTTGCTCCCTCCCGCAGCCCTGTGCCCTCCACTCAAGCACATGTGTCGTGCAGCATTAGTAATGTTCTGCATTAACACTACAATTGCATTTCTCTCTCTTATTTATGCTTGGTTGCTTTATTCTTCCCTTTTTTTAAAGCCACATCTTCTAGGAACACCTGCATCAGGGTGCATTGTCCCTTCTCTACACAGCATGAAAAATAACCACTAGTCCTTTTTCATTCTTCCCTTTTCTTTCCATTTTTATTCCGTGCATCCTCTGAATTACTTTATTGGTGGTGTGAAGTGCTGACTCTTGGTTTGCTCAGTGAAGTTAATTAATGTAAACGGGCATTTTTGAACCAAGTCCTCGTGGCCTCTTTGCATTCCCACTTGTGGGTTATCTTAGGCATGGCTGAAGGTTCAGCAGGGAGTAGCCTGTGTGTGTGTCCAGAGAGCAGTGGAAGGTCCCTCTCCTCCTGTTTCTGTTCCTGTGGAGCATTAGAAGCCTTCTGTGGACATAGAACTCCAGAAGTGTGGTGCAGAGGAGCGGGAGGAGCCACCTGGCCCCGGGAGGCTGCAGTCATCCTGCTGGAAAGGGAAACACCAGCTCTGCCTCCCCTGGGGTCAGGCAGTGAGCAAGGTGCTGGGCTGAGGTCAAGTTTAATTATGGTCTCAGGAGGAATTATGGTATTTCTGCCCTTTCCCTGGTGGTTAAATGAGCACCAGTGGACACAGAGTGAGAGCCGTGGGTTGCACAGCGTTGCCCGGCCTGCGGCACATGGAGGGACCTTTTGCAGGTTGCCCAGAACTGCCTGTTTGGGCCAATTCCATTGCTCACAATGATCTCCAGACCCGAGGTCAGCCCCAGCCAGCCACCCTGGCATGCCAGGATACCCAGCACCAGATGGGAAACTATCCAGTGCTGAAACTGGGGGTTTTAAGTATGCTCAAGTTGTTCAGTGGCGAATGTGGTGGTGGTGCTGGATTGATGGTTGGACTCGATGGTCTTAAAGGTCTTTTCCAACCTTAAAGATTTGTGACTCTGAGTGTGTTACCAGTGAAACAAATGTGCTCACACCATATCCCTTCTCCTGGAGTTACTGCCACAAGCAGTTACGTTGGCTGACATTTGTCATTAAATGTCATAAAACTGAAAAATTAGAAGGTGGATGTAAATGTTGCAGGAAGAGCAATTGCTGTGCACCCTCAGCCTGAGGGGAGGAGCAGCAGGAGTGGATATGAGCATGGCTGTTTGTTCAGGCTGCCTCCATTCCACCACAGATCCTGTGCTGTGGGGTGTTGGGGCTCAGGGGGAGCCCCGTGCCCTCGGGGGTCCAGGGGCAAGGCATCCCCTCCCACACTGCTGCAGGGAGCCGTGGTCACAGCAGGAGCTGTGCAGTGATCCAGCTGTGCAGTGATCCAGCCGTGCAGTGATCCAGCCGTGCAGTGATCCAGCTGTGCAGTGATCCAGCTGTGCAGTGATCCAGCCGTGCAGTGATCCAGCCGTGCAGTGATCCAGCCGTGCAGTGATCCAGCTGTGCAGTGATCCAGCTGTGCAGCGATCCAGCTGTGCAGCGATCCAGCTGTGCAGTGATCCAGCTGTTCCTTACGTGGCCTGTTGGCTTATGTAAGCTGTCAGGAACCACCCAAACTTTTAAAAGAACCAGAGTGGAGCGTTGGATTGTGGCCGTTTCTCCAGATCAGTAATAACAAACCTGATCCAGTTTCTGTTGGTGGTTGCCCTGATCAGAGGAATATTATTCTGTCTGCTGGGAAGCAGTGATGACGGTGGGGCTGCCTGGCAGCGAGCTGGTTAAGCCCTGCCTTGGCTTTTGGCAGATGGGAGGGATGCTGGCTCGCTGCAGATGAGACCGGGAGCGCTGGAGTCTCTTCCAGCAAAGGCAAGGGTATTCCCAGCCTGACTGGAGGGCTCGCCCCTTTTTCCGCCCTCTCCGTCTCGGCTGCTGGAGCGGTTACGAGGAATCTCTACCGGGGGAGGTTTCTGCTCTCTGGCTGCCGAGCTCTGCCCTCACACAACAGCAGCCGGGCACGGGGCTGGGCTCCGGCCACCCGAGGGGCACAGGGGGCACGGGGGGCACGGCTGGAGCCGCCCCTGCCCCGTTAGCAGCGCTGTCTGTGGGCCGGGGACGCCCAGCACGGCGGGCAGTGCAGCCCTCGGGCGAGCTGAGGCACGGGCAGCGCCGGGGCCTGCTGAGCACACTGTTAATTTTGCAGATGACGGAGCAGAGGAAGCAGAAGCAGCGCATCGGCCTCCTGGGCCACCCCCCACCCATGAATGTGAACCTGCAGCAGCAGCCGGCGTAAACCCCGGCCCCTCCCCGACACCCAGAGCATCCCCAGCTCAGAGCCCGCACCAGGCTGCTCCCTGTACCTTCTGTGCATCCTGTAAATACCCTGGTTTTATACTGTATGTACATGACTGCTACTCTATCCAGTTTGGGGCGTACGGAGTGTAATTAGAACTGCTGGCACGGGACGGAGGTTAAACTTTGTGCCAAAACTATCGAAATTGCCTTTTTCTTGGAGGGACTAAAGAGAGCACCTGAATTGCACTTGAAAAGATTATTTGACTATGTGACATGTATTTTGTATTTAAAAAAAAAGAAATAGAATAGCTAGTATTTATGTTTTTATACAATTGTGCAATATGAATTATGCAATCACAATATATTTGGAACTCCTGAATGTCCTAAAGGGAGTGCACATCTTTGGATCTGGTGTGTTAGTACAATGTAATAAATGGTATAAAATTACAGGTGTAAATGAGGCTGCTGCAAAATTGTGTAACTGGTGATTTTTCATACCCTTGGACATTTTTGTACCATGTGTGTAAATATCTTGCAATGTCATATCTGTTGCCTCTTCCTCCCAGAGATAACGCTGGGACTCCGTGAGTTGTTCAATTGGTATCAGGTAAAGCAAAACATTATTTTGAAGCTTCCAAATGAGGAAAGCAAGAAGGTATTTTTCAAGAGACTTCTTTAGAGTACTGAGGCTAGAAGAGCTCAGACACCGGGTTTTTTAAATGCTAAGATTTCTTAAAGGGAACTTTTTATGCAAAATGAAGTTTGGGATGAGGATGCACTGCTGGCAGGTCGGTGCAGTCTCCCAAAACAGATCCTGAGGCTGTCCAGGCTTTGCATTCTCAGTGTGTAGGATCCTTTCCTTCTATTTTTTCATTAGAGACCTACGTGCCTGCTAAAGCTTTAGCGAACAGGCATTGCACCGACTGAGACGTGTCCTGTAGCTGAGCACTGACGTGTGTAATGCTTGTGTGAGAGCCACTGGTTTGAGGCTGGTCTGTCCCACCCCTTCCTCTCCCTTTCCCTTTCCATTCAGTCACTTTCTTTGGTTTCTGATTCTCCAGAGTGTGAAAGGAAACTTGTCAGGTTGTTGTTTGTGTTTTTTTTTTTTCTCCAATCTGTTGCATAGTTTTATACATGGACCTCATTTTACAGAAGCTGACTTCTTGCAATACTGTCTACAAAAAAAAAAAAAGAAAGAAAGAAAAAAAAGCTACAGACAGAGCTATGAAAATTTGTAAATGCATAAATATAGGTATTTAAATAAATGATGCAAAATACTCTACGGTGAGAGGCTGCTGGTGGTTTGTGTCCCTCCGAGGAGCTGTGTGGCCGTGGCTGTCGCGCTCCCCACGCGTCGCGGGGGCCTGGCAGGTAAGGACGGGGCTTTTCCCAGAGCCCACAGGGGCAGAGGTTGATGCTTTTAAAACCAGAGTGAGTCCTTTCCTCCTCCAGCAGCCAGAGGCACTGGCACCCAGGGAACTTCACCTACGGTCACCCCAGCTGGGGACACTTCACACTGATAGCTGAGGCTTGTGGTCCTCAGGCTGGAGTCTGAGACAGTTAAAAAACCCTCCAGCTCCAAGTATGGTGTGCACAGGAGCGTTGCTGATTATGTGTATTTGATTAAGATGTAGCAGGAACTACCTGGTACAATTAATCATCTTTAATCTGGTAAGTGCACACAACTGTCTGAGGTGGCTGCGTGTCCCTGCCACGGGTCATCAGGAAACCTCAGGATGAGGGCACGGGAGGGAAGGGAAGGAGGGCAGCCTGACCAGCCGTCTCCGAGCCAGAGATTTATCAGAGAGATTGTGCCTTCTTAATCACATGTATTTCCATATATATCTCCTGGTAAATCTGTCTTCCCTCTGCAGCAAGGTGTATGCAGAGGGAGCGTGACGGATGCAGCTGCCGCCGGGGTTGTGCAATGGAGGAACAGGATTTCATTTTCCCTGAGCAGCAGAGACACGTATCTGACTCACTTCTTCCCTTCCTGCCATCCAGGGATGAGCAGACACACACAGATCTGTCAGGTTCCCGGAGTGGCCAGCAGTCAGGTGAGAGGGAGGTGGCTGTGCACAGCCTCAGAGGGATCCCATAGGAATGTGCAGGATTGCCTCATCTTTACCTTAAAAAGGCAACAGCCCCTTGTGCCTCAGCGAGGCACAGCCCTGGCCTGCCCAGTGATCCGTGTGACGAGCAGTGGGGTGGAACCTGCTGTGTGCACGGGTGGCTGTGCCTTCCCAGGAGCTGTGGGGAGATGCAAAGAGGGAGGTTTTGTCCCTCTGGTGCAGCTGCAGTGGTGAGTGAAGCAGAGCACGGCCTGCAGTGGGGATGCACTCGTGTGGGGCAGGGGGTGGCTCTGGGGGGTGGCCCAGATGGTGTCCACGGTCACACTGCATCCCTGGCCCAAGCAGAGCCATGTCAGCTGCTCTGCAGAGTCATTATTGCAATGGCATTTCACACACAACCATCACATTTTTCCTTTTTTCTTCTTGCACTCATGTTTTCAGTACTCCCTTGGCCTTTTCTTTCTGGCTGAACTTCTCTGCCCATCGTGGCAGCAGAGGCAAGGAATGGCCAGAAACCTCCTGGGGCCGGTGGTGGTTCTGAGGTCAGGGCTGTGTCAGGACTTTCCCATTCTGGACAGAGATCTGGCACTTCCTGATCTCAAGGAAAAGCTGTGTGAGGGATCTGTTTAATTTCCACATTTGGGGTATTCTTTTCCACAAAAGTTATCTCCTGACATCACAAAAAGCCTTGATCACAATCGTTGGACTCTTAAGTGAAAAAACCCTCCAAAACATAAGATTGGCACCTGTAATGATAAATGGAGTTTCTTTAAGCCTGGGAGGGGGAGCATCACCTCTGGAGATGCTGTAAGATGGGGCACATAGTTCTCACTGTCCATCTCTGCAGAGGTTTGCAGTGACACGTCAGGGACATCAGCCAGGAGCTGGACACGGGGAGCCCTCCGGCAGCGTCGGGTTCGGTGTGCGCTGTTAACGGGGTGGAAAGGCTACAACTATCACAAGACAACTTGGAGGAACAAAAGCAGCACTTGCTGCTGTGGAAGATGGTGGCTCATTCCTGGGTGTAAGGCAGGGTGTGGGTAAGTAGAGACTTGGTCCCACCTTCAGTGAAGTGGTATGGGCATGTCCAAGGGAAAGTAAGAAGGATGGCCAGATCTGGGAAAAGGTGGTTTGTGAAGAACTGGGATGGTGTAGCCTGGAAAACAGGGATAGAGTAAGAAAAGGTGATGTCCCATGTGCTGTCAGAGCACAGGCAAATGTTTGCTGAGGATGTGAGAAGGAACTGCTCAGCTGAGCCCTGGAGGTTCAGGTCCTGCACAGGAGGGAACTTTTTGGCTCTAAAAACGCTTCCCTGACATTATTAATGATTTGGTGACAGACAGGTGGCAGTTGGTGTAAGGATTAGACTGAAACTGGGGAGGTTCCACCTGCCTTGCACACACCTGGAGTTCTGCTTTGGCATCAGGTTTCATTAAGCAGGACTGCTGAAGT
>JAWWLV010000024.1:1339146-1351162 GCA_035041135.1 Platyrinchus mystaceus | reverse complement strand
ATGAGCCGTGGCGGGGTGTGGAGGCTGCACAGAGCAGTGTGGGCTCAGCACCATGCAGTTCCTGCACCCATGGCAGCGTTTCTTGGCGAGCATGGTGTGGCTGCCAAAGGTCTCACAAAGCCACGGTAACAGCAGGCACATTCAGTGTCTCCCTGGGAGATGAGGTGCCCACAGAGGCCTGTGGAGCATCACAGGAGGGGATGGGTGCCTTTGGAAAGCTGCCTGCCATGGCATGTCCTCCATGCAAGCACTCGGTGTGTCAGGGAACCTGTTCTTACTGAGATACTCCCCACATTAAGTCTTGGGTTGAGTATTCCCAGCATTCTGCTAAAACTCCTACTTATTGTGGCTGTAAATCTGCGTTTCTGTCAATGATTTATGTGCTGGGGTTGGCTGTGTGTTCTGACTCCCCACACCCGGGCAGGAACCTGAGGTGCTGCTTCAGGTCAGCCCCGGGCTCATCTGAAGGTCCATCAAGTAGGTCTGCAGATACATTATAGTCAGAGCGTGATGGAGGAGATAAATCTTTATACAACCAGATATATACCAAGATACAGCCACCTCTCCTCTGTGCCCAGCGATGATGAATGTTCTTGTTTGGGTAAAGTTGTGCCCTTCAAAAGTCTGTCTTGTGGCGAGTATCACAGATTTGATTAAAATCCTCATGCTCTTTCTGATGAGCGTGGCTCACATAACAAAATAAATCTGACAGACAATTGGCTTGCTAATAAGTGCAATTAAGCAGTATGGGGGCTTGGTTTTATCACAGTTTATTGGGAAAACCACAGAATATTTTATGAAGCTGGTTTCACGGAAATGAAATGATTGATAGTTTTGTCGAGGAATGCCATGGAAATCCTTTTGTTTCCTGGCTCAGAAGACACGCTGTTTTTCAGTGTGAAGGAATTAATTTGGCACCACTTTGTTATGCACAATCACTTGATGAACCCCTCACCCAGGGACCTCTGTGGGGTGGTCCCACTTGAAGAACCTCACCAGTGGGTCAGATAAAGTTTACATACATACATCTGTTTGTTAATAATGCAGTGGGAAATCAGTCAGGATCCAAGAAAAATTATCCATCTTGCTTGCCCTGTGGAGTCTGGAAATGCTGTAGCCCCATGCTGGCATTGTCTGCAGTGCTGAGAGGGAGTTGTAGGAGGTGTTGTGATTCCACAAAGATGTTTTCTTTTATTTCTGTGTGGCTGTTGATCTCCTCATCAGGAACAGAGATTGAGACCTAACAGGGACCTGAGACCTGCCCAGCCATCTTCAGAGTACTTTGTGTTGATGAACTTCTACAGGGACTCCAGTGTGCTATTTTTAGGGCACGTTTTCTATTAAAAGGAAATACTGGCTGGAAATACAGTAACTGTATATTAATTTTGAGATAATTTTGAAGAGGCAGGGAACCCATAAGATATTGTGCTGTCTTTCCTCCACAGAAGTTGAGGAATTGGTGAAATAAAGCATAGACCACCCCTCTAAAAAAACGTTCTGTGAAGTCACCTGTGAATGGACCCAGACAAGGGTGACAAGCAAGAAATAAGGATGGTTTGCAGGTCATGGATTCATCGGAGGGCACAGCACAGAGACAGCTGTTAGCTCAAAACTGCTCCTGGAAGGATCAGATCAGTAGTGGAAAAGGGAAAGGAGAGGGAGACAACCTTCCCATGAGAGCAAGCGCAGACACCACGAGAGAGGAGCAGACAGCTGGTTGGGTTGTTTTTCAGGAAAAGAAAACTTCATCTAGCCAGAATCATAAAAGGTTGTAAAATCAAAGAGCCAAAGACTGGAAGAGCTTTGGTAAATATTAATAAATCAAGACCTACATGCTTTTAAAGACTAAATTAAAGGCTGTTGGTAAGGCTTGAAGGAAGCCAGCAGGAGCCTTTGGGGCAATCTGAATGGCTGCAGGTCAGGACTTCAGCAGGGGTTTGGCAAAGGGCTCCCGGCCGAGGGGTGGAACACTGGGAGCCAGGAGCCAGTGCTGTGACAGGGCTGTGTCAGCAGCACTTACCTGGTGCTGGAGACACCTGGGAGACACTCGGGAGTGAACCTTCCTGCAAGGGACAACGTGGGAGCAAGAACAGGCAGGAGAGGAGTCGGCTGCGAGGGGGATGCAGGCAGAGGGGGCCGTTCCAAAGGTGGCAAAAGCATCTCCCACCTCTCTAAGTGAAGTTCCATTTTTGTCAGTTCCATTTTTGGGCTCTGTCCTCTCTTGATGATTTCACGTTTGCACGGCGGCTGTTCCTGCTTGTCTTCACCTCAGCATTTATTTAGCAGCAGGGTACGATTATCTCGGGGCAGCGCTCCGTGCCTTTGACATCCCTTAATTAAACTATGACATTTGCTAACTATGGAAAAGGAAAATACCGAAGGAAAAAAACGCTCACTGCATTCTCATTAGGCCACATTCGTGAGACTTTGGGTGCCACGCAGGAGAACAGTACAAAGGATGTTTTTAATGAGCTTCAGTAAAGGTGCCCTTGCTTTTGGTTTGTCTCTAATTGTACGAGCTTTGATCTTGATTTCTTCAACAGATATTTTACTGTGCACTGAGATAGCACTGACAGACCTGAACAGTTTTGCTTTGTCCAGTTTCTAGGAGATCAAAAACTTTCCCCTGGAAAATGGTTCCAGGGAAGGTTCCAGCAAGCGGCATCTTCAGGATCTGGGCTGCTAATTGTCTACAAACAGGTCCTGCAGAAGGAAGGGTGCCCAAGTGATACCTTAACACGTGCACTGGGACAGGTGAAGTCAAATGCTGTGACTCCATGGATGTGTTCTGTGCTTGGCTACCCCATGTAGGAGGAGGAAGGCTTTAGCAATGCAGGAGAGCAGCTGAGGAATATTGCAATGCACAACCCAGCTCGTGGCTTGGGACTTCTAGGCCAGTTCACTCGCCCTAGATTATGGCTGCAGTAAGACTGGAAGCCTCGTGGGAGGGAATTTCTGCATTTATCACTCAGGGAGCCCCAACCCAGAGTGAGCACCGGGCCTGCCTGGGAAGACTGTTGAAATCTATTTTCTAATATGAATCATTTAGTGTTTTTCTTATTAGTAAAGCGAGAAAGAAGACACAAACCTGAGGTAATTTTAAAGCTGTTATTAAATTAATCTTGGCGTTTTGCGGCTTGACAAATCCAAAGCCTCTGAAATCATTGCATGGCTGCAGCAAATGAAGTTTTTATTCAGGAGAGATCAAGTCTAGAGCTTTTTGTGTTTCCAACTGTGGCTTTACAGCTAAGGCTACCAGGAATTAAGCTTTGTAGAACTAGACTGAGCTCACCAAGGGGAGAGCCTTCACTTCAGAGGGAGCTCAGGCTGCCTTAAATTAATACTTCATTCACCAGAGCCTCTGATTTGAGTTTAGGGGTAGCTGGCATTAAGGGAATGCTGGAGAATATCTGTAGTGTAAGAACAGCTGCACTTAGGCTGTGAACCTTCCTCTTCCCAGCAAGAGCACAGGATAAAACCTGCTGAGACATCCTTGGTACCCTGCCACGAGCTCCCTTCTCCAGTGCCTTTTCATCTTCCCTTCCATGAATATTAACAGCAGTTCTTTCACTCTGAAAGACTGCAATGCTAAAATCCAGCCAGATATGCCTCCTCGAGTCGCAGCAGCACTCACTCAGCCTCGCCAGGCTCCTTTTTGTGGTGGGGCCGCTCAGTCAGACCCAGACAGCCGTTGTTTTGCAACGGAGACACGGACATATAGGACACTTGAGCAATCAAACACGCCGGTGACTTCTTGCCATTATTGAGCTGGGTTGGATTTAATCGACAGCAGCACCATTTGCAGCGCTGCGCCCGCCAGCGCCGGCGCTTTGGAGGTCACCGGCGGGAGGGAATGCCAGCGTGGGCTCCGGGGTTCCCTGCAGAGAGGCTCACAAAAGGCAGGGGAAAAAAAACTCATCCTGAAGCTTCACATATTGCGTCGGATAAAGTTCCAGCACAGCGAAAGTTCGCTGCAGTGTCTGCATGTGTCTGCAGCACTTCATCATGACTCAGTGGAAAACCTCCTTTTTATTGGTGTGAGTGAGCACTATTAAGGGGCAGGTCTGCAGCTGAGGGAACATCCTGCTCACAGGTACAGCACTAACCTTTAGAGGTGCTGTGAAAGCACTTTTGGTCCCTTGTCTCCTGGATGTTTATTTGCTCCTTTTTTCTTTTTTTTTTTTTTTTTTTTTGTTTAGCTATATGCAGATTCCTCTGACGAAATTACTCAGGGAATAAATCACTGCCCCGTGAAAAGCACCTAATCAAACAGATAAGTCTTGCGTTTCACCCTTGTCTCTCTCACTCCCACACATGACTTTGCATGTGAATCTTTAAGACCTGTATGCCCTATATTTTTTCACTCTAATGCTGCAATTAATCACATTACATAACCAGCCTACTGCTGTTTCTAATTAAATTTTTCGGGGGGGGGGGGGGGAGAGGGAAGAAAGAACCCTGCATTTAAATACCGTGAAGGGTCTGTCGTGAAATGACAATGGCAGGAAGCGGCGAGGGAAGGCTCCCTCCATCCTCCTCCTCGCACCCCCGAGCTCCGGGAGCTGCGGCGCAGGCCCGGCTTATGCAACATCCCACGCCGGCGTCTGACTCACGCACTTACCTCACCGAGGACAGCCTAAAAATAGGGATTCATTCTTAACTCTGCGCAGCCGGGCTCTGCCTCGCTTCCAAGAAGACCCTTGACGGGACTAAAATAGAGCGAGTTCTGCGCTGCGTCTCCTGCCGGAGGTGTCGGCGCTGCTCCCGTGCGCCCGGCGTCAGTGCAGCCGGGCCTCAGGGGCGGCTCCGGGGGCACAGCAAACAAACACGGGGCACAGCAAACACGGGGCACAGCAAACAAACACGGGCCCCCGGCCACGGTTCCAGACGGGCAGCCACGAGGAGGGGTTGGGCGGCGGGCTGGCCGCATGTTGGGAGGCACCGCTGTGGCAGCTGCGTCGCAGCGGTTCCCGCGGCTTTGGGAAGGGATGCCGGGCTGGAAGGATGTGAAATCGGCCCTGGGCTGGGTGGGAGGAGGTTGCCGGTCCTGGAGAAGGGATGTGCCAGGGACTATGGGAACAAGCGTCCCTCAGCCCCTCCCTGCAGCTGCAGCGGACACTGGAGCGCTGCCCCATGTGCCCCCATGTGCCCCTCCTCGCTCCAGGGTGCAGAGCAGCCCTCTCCATCACCGCCCTTCCACCTCTCCCTGGGAATTGTCCGGCACAGGATGGGGCTGACACAGCGCTCATTGTCCCCAGTGCAGGCAGCGGTGGCACATCCTTGGCACATGGATCTTCCCACCTTTGCTGTAGGAGCACTGTCCTGGCTTTGCAGGGCTCATGGCATGCCCAGATCCCCCCCACCTAATGGGTGAGGACCCCAAAGCTCTGCTTTCAGTTTAAAACAAAGCCATTTTCCAGCTGTCCTGGTGGCTGCAGAGGGATCAAAGTGCAGGCAAATGTCTCAAAAGTCAGAGCAAGTAAATTTCCAGATTAATTAGAAAACTTTAAAAAAAATACAGCAATTGATACATCACTCCAGTGACTTTTCTGGCTGGCCTGAAGAACAAGTTCTGGACCTTTGGGTTGGTGTAATTGGCACCAGGCTGCTTCCCCTCTGCTTTCTCAGCTCATGAACCCTTGGCTGAGACTTATTTAGAGGGTCTGGAGATTTTTTTTTCCCTATAAATTCTACCTTAAAGAATTTGAGAGTGAAAAAGTGATATGTAGAACCATACTCAGTTTGCTTCCATCTGCCTTTTTGAAAACACCCATTCCCCGATCCCAGAGCTGACCTTAACATGTATTTGTAAGGAATTGTAACCAGATTATAATGAACATTTTTACTCCCAAAAAGCCATGTAAAGACTTATCTTCTTTAGCTTTCTGTCCTCCCTGAGGGCACAGGCATGAGCAGGGCAAGGAGCCTGTGTCCCTGTTATTTTGCCTCAGGCATCTGGTCATGCTGCAGCCATAAACTCAGCCTCATCCTGTGGCAATCAGCATCATTCATTTCATTTTTTTTTTTGCATGGCAAGAGCAGCAGAGCTGCCCTCCCTGGCCCTGAGGAGATGTGTGATGATGTGTGTATGGTCAGACACAGTCACCTGGAGCAGAGGGGTGTTTTGGGAATGGCTCAGTGCCAGGGGGTGATGGCAGCATCACCTCCTTGCAAGGTGAATCCGAGCTTCTGCTTCACACACCAGGGGTTAAGTGGGATTTCGGCAACGGAGGTGGCAGAAGGCTTTGATGCCATGTGGATGTCTGAGGTGTTTCCCTGATTGCTGCTAAATTGAAATCTCCTGTTTGATGTGATTGAGAAAGAATGCAAATTGGCCTTGCAGGAAAGCCCGGGGAAGAGGAAGGAGACAGTGGGTAACTGTGAGAAAGAGAAGATGATAAGGAAAGGGAGGAAGGAGAGAGAGAGAGAACTATTTAAGGAAGCAGGCACCTTGAGGGGAAAAGCAAAAAAAAGTGGGACCAGTATAAAGGACAGCAACAAGAAGCAAAAGGGTGAAACATGCAGAGAGCAAAGCTCAGAGACCACGGGACAGAGCAAAGGAGGAAAATTAAAAGAGGAGCTGATTTATGACACAGATAAGGCAAACCAGCTTGTGTTTTAACAGCATGGCATGGCACATGTCCTTCATCAGTGGAGCAGAGCAGGAAAGGGTGTAGCTCAGGGATGCTCCTTGGGAAGTGCTGGAGCCTAATTACTACCTCCTGTTATTTGGGACAAGTGTTTTAAATTTGCATTCTGCCCTGAGAGGCATTACTCCCTCTAATAATTTCAAGTCTTGGTTTGGAGCTGGGAGAAGGAGATTTCGGAATAGCATCAAAGTAAGTCGTGGGCCTCAGAGGTGGGAGCAGGAATGGTACGAGTGTGGTAGGAACCAGGAGCTCGGGTTTGGCTTTTCTTTAGTGCTGGCTGGTGGCCAGAGGAGAAACCTCTTCTTGTGCCTGCCCAGCCACCACCTGAACTCAGAGCAGGGAGGGTTGATGGAGACTCTCCTTCGTGGTGGATTTTCATACCTGTGGGCCAGATTCTGTGTTCCTCTGTGTTGGTTGTGCTGCTCTGTGTCATGTGAAACAAAACTAAACCAGGCAGAGAGTCCCACAGGAGTTTCTGTTTATATAAAACTGAGAGAAATGTCCTTGATGCTTCCTACAGCATCCAAACAGTTTGTTGTGACAGAAAGGACAGAAAGTGGAGGAGCAGGACTGTCAGCACTAGCAAAGCCTGTGAGGTGGATGTGATTAACTACAGACTAGTTACAAAGGTTGGAGACATGGGACCAGCATCCCTGATGGTTTAGATTAGATGTTTGGAAGAAATTCTTTACTCAGAGGGTGGGGAGGCCCTGGCACAGGTTGCCCAGAGAAGCTGTGGCTGCCCCATCCCTGGAAGTGTCCAAGGACAGTTTAGATGGGGCTTGGAGCAACCTGGGCTAGTGGAAGGTGTCCCTGCCCGTGGCAGGGGGTGGAACTGGATGGGCTTTAATATCCCTTCCAACCCAAACTATTTTAGGATTCTATGATTCTCTGCTGCAGTTTTCACAGCAATGAGACAGAAATGAAGGAGGTGAAGTCTGGTCCTGAGGGCTGCAGCCCAAGGAAAAACCAGGGCTGGGAACGTTGTGGCTGCCAGTGTCCTGAGGCAGGGTGCTGGTCACCCAGCTCTGTGTGTAGTCCTGTAGAAATGGGTGATTTTTCTCACAGAGAATGGCAGTGGTATTGTCCTGTTTTCCTTGTGAATGCAGTGTGGCCTGATGCTGCACTGGTTGGAGGCCAGAGAGTTCCCAGGTGCTTTTGCCAGGTCTTGCTGTGATCCATGTGTATCCCATGCACGGTTCCCACTCCGAGTTTCCTAACTGGGCCATCAAATAAACAAACACAGCATAAATCCAGTGTGGGCACTAAGCTCAGGCTGGAGAGCCCAGAGAAATCACTGCATTGCTGGGAGGTTCTGTGCTGTAATGGCAGGGAAAGGGAGGGAGTCTGAAGTTAATGCAGGAGAGGGAAAAAAGCTGATGCAAAACTGAAAAGGAGGAGGGAGACAAAAGCAGGGAAATTCTTGCATTTCTTTATTATGCATCGGACTCCTTATTGCAATTCATCCAAATTCCATGGGGCACAACCCAGAGGGCCGTGGTTACGTGGGAATGTGCACGTGGCACCCTCAGTGATTGGATTCCCAAGTGCTTTCTGCAGTCAGGCAGCCTGGTGCTGGGGGATGTGGTGGCTGTGGGGCACGGAGCTCCTCGCCGGCTGGAGGAGACCCGGGCAGCTGTGCCAGGGGTCCCCTGCCCCGCTGGCAGCACGTCCCTCCCCAGAACTGAGCCTAGAACCAGAGCCTTTCAGCCCCAGTGCTGGTGCTGGAGCCCACGCAGGGGTGAGGGAGGTGGTTCTCCACACACGGGTGGTCCGGGGAGGTCTGTGCGAGCGGTACAGGCAAACCCCATCAGATAGGGAGGGCAGAGCAGCTGCCAAGCGGTTCATCTGCTGATGGCACTGGTGTTTGGCCCTCTCCCATCCCGCTCAGAGGGCTGTGCTGGAGGGTTTGTCAGCTGATGGCTTTGTTGCCTGTGGTGTGGTTGAGCAACATGCTCAGGCGTTCAGTCCTGGCTGGGTGAGAGAGTTTGCTGGCGTTACTGTGAGTAGAGGTCTTGTTGTAAGCACTGTGGGAAAAAATAGGCTGCCACCCCCCCAAAAATAGCAGCCAGTTCCCCCAGACTCTGTTCATGACTTGAAGGGAATGAGGATAACTTGGGAATACAACATGGGTATAAAATTCACCCCTGGTACCAGTGTGGTCTTGCTCAACCTGCTGCTGTCACACATGGAGGTTCGTTCTGCCACCAACACAACAGAGCAAGTCACCCTAGGGCAGGTTTTACTCAAACCAAATACTCCCAAGGAGTCTTTCCCGTTCATTTCTGTAGACCCAGGACATTTTAAGAGGGTTGCTGCTACTTCTCTGCAAGAACTGCTCATCAATACTGATATATGTAGGACTGCTGCTTGATTCTGAGAATGCTGCTGGACAGAATTAGGAGAAGCCCCCCACAAGTGTTGCTGCTAGCAAAGAAATACTGGGGTGTATGGCTAGTGGAGGGAAAAAGCACCTTTCACTGAGAGTTGAGATGTGGCAGCCACAATTGCAAATCTTGGGAATGCCCATCAATCTGTGCCAATTGTCATATTTATGAACATTTTAGGGGAAATTTTTTTGAGGTGAGAAGCTGAGAAGTCGTTGACTTAATGTAAACACCGCTCAGCAACAACTAAACCATCAGTGTGTTATCCGCATTATTCTCATCCTAAATCCAAAGCACAGCCCTGTACCAGTGACTGGGAAGAAAATTAACTCTGCCTCAGCTGAAACCAGGACAGATGATGGTGAAAGCTTCTTCAAGCACTATATTATATTCATTTAATATCACATGCAAACAGAGAAACCTGAAGTGGAAGCTCAGAAAAACCACAGAGAAGTGTTTCTCTGTCTTTTCCTCATCCTTGGAAGGGTGAGGGAGGGGTGTGCTTAGAGATTGTAAATTAACTTGTGGAGTCTCCTGATGAGCTCAAAACTCAGCCCACATTTCCAAGACTTCACGTCTTGAAGGGCAGATTCTCCCACTTCCCTGACTTTTGTCCCTGGAACGAGGAGGTTTGTTCTGCATCATGTCACAGGGATGAGGCTTAGAGTGTTTTACTCCCACTTGCAGATAGGGAGTACGTGGGCATTTCTCTCCTGGCCCTGCCAGGGGACTGTGGCTGGGTGGGTTTGTCAGTGCAGGTGCCGGAGCCCTGAGTGTCCCTGCCTGGTTTCACCCGCTCCCCTGGGGCTCCCCAGGCACCAGGAAACAGGGATTGTCTGGCACTGGGTGCTCGCCAGTGATTCAGCTGTCGGTGCTGTAGTTAAACATCGTTTAATATCTGACTTCACTGCTGTTCTTTGATTAAAGAGAAATCTCCCTGGCCCAGCAGCCCGTGTTTAATTGGCAGGGGAGGCAGTGCCTGTGCCTGCCGTGGTGTGGCCGATGGCCTGCGTGGCACAGCTGGCCGGAGGCTCCGGCTGCGCTCCGGCTGCTGCAGGAGCTGGCGTGGCCGGCGGAAGTCATCTGGGAAGGGTGCAGAGCATGAATCAGTCTGGATTTCTCTGATGGTTTTCTAGCCAGAGTCTTCAGGCAAATATGTGCTTTTGCATCATAACAGCTGCTGCCCTTTCTGCCAGTTTCTAACACTTGCGGTCGCCGGCTTGGCTCTCGTACATCCTTCCACCCAGTGTAAACAAATCCCACCCATGTTATGTTTCTTAGATGAAAGCAAAGATCTGTGTGTGGAGCGCTGAGCGGGGCTGGGAAGCGTGGGATCCGTGCTGCTGAGTCATGTGGTCAAGCGCAGTTCCCGGGAAGCACGTGAGCTCCTCACCACCCCTGTCCCAAACCGAGATGGGACTCGATGATCTTGGGAGTCTTTCCCAACCTAGATGATTGTGTGATTCTGTGACCCCCAAACTCGAGGTGTTTAGCTGATGCATTGCAAAAGGGCAATGATGTTGTTAAAGCAGTCATCCTTATTTAAAATAAGGAATCAAGATGATTTTGTGATTTAATCAAGCAGCATACCTACGGTTTTTCCTGAAGTTTTCCTGGGAAAAGGCATTCTTTGTCTTCCTGCTTTGGGGTCTTGGAGAAGCTGGAGTCTTAGATGTCTTCTGATGTCTTGTGTCTGTGACTTGAGGGAACACTAAGCAATTATGTCCCTGAGTAATAACTGCTGCAGAGAGAGTGTCTGGAGGGAAAAGTGCGTGGCAGTGACAGGCAAGATACTGAGCGGTGGTTGGGAAAGGTCAGGGTGGTGACAGAGCAGATGAGAGGGAGCTGATGCTCCTCTGATCCAGACACCGTGGTGAGGAGCTGCCAGGAGCAGGAGCTCTGCAGTGATCCCTGCAGCTTCTCCCTGTCCTAAGAGGAGTAACGTAGGAGCTCCTTTTCTTACCTCATTTTTATGAGCTGCTCCTATTTTAATGATACTCAGTATTTGCACATCTTTTTTTCTCTCCGGTAATGACTGGGGGGTTTATTGACCTTCATATCCTGGGCAGGATTGAAGCCTGATGGAGCCATCACAGAGGTGCTGACTGGCTTTGGTGGTGTTTGTGGCTGCCTGGAGGGGCATGAAGGAATACATTTGAGGAATGGCAGCCAGAGCTTTCCTGTGAATGTCCCTCCCCTTTATACAAAGGGAATTCCCTGCATTTGGAGAGACTGTTCAGGCTCGGGAACTGCAGCCAAGATCCTGAGACAGGCAGCAAAGGTCCCGGTAGCTGTGATGGTAATGAAGGAGCAATAGGGACACTCTTTCCCTGGCAGCAGTCCTGAAAGCATTGCCAGATCAATTCCCAGGGAAAAAAAAAGGCTTTATACCTCAGAACAAATGGCCTTGGGAGGCAGTTAGTGCTGGAAAATTGGCCAAGGCAAAGCTTGCTGCTGAGAGGGTGGTGGTGCCACTGTCTGATCCCAACCTCAGGAGCAATATGAGTCAGGAGCAAACCAAAACTAGGGAGCAAGGGAGGGGAGGGGAAGGAAATGTCAGACATGAGGAAAACTAATGACAGTTGTGTGTTATGTTTTGCATCATCAAAGGGGTTGTTTTGAGGCCTTTTGCATTTTACTTTGGGTTTTCATGCCCCTTGACTCTCCTGTGAGATTCACACCCAACGTGTCCCTGCAGTCCATTGCCACGAGGAAGTTCCACTGAAACTGTGGTTCATGCACAAGCACAATCCCTTTACCATAGATCTGACCCATCCTGATTCCACAGAATCACAGAATGGTTTGGGTTGGGAGGGACTTTAATTCCATCCAGTTCCACCCCCTGCCCTGGGCAGGGACACCTTCCACTAGCTCAGGTTGTTCCAAGCCCCGTCCAACCTGACCTTGGACACTTCCAGGGGTGGAGCAGCCACAGCTTCTCTGGGCAACCTGTGCCAGGGCCTCCCCACCCTCACAGGG
>JAWWLV010000024.1:1319676-1330052 GCA_035041135.1 Platyrinchus mystaceus | reverse complement strand
GGGCCTCCCCACCCTCACAGGGAAGAATTTCTTCCCAATATCCCATCTAACCCTGCCCTCTGGCAGTGGGAAGCCATCCCCCCTTGTCATGTCACAACAGGCCCTGCTAAAAGGGGGATGCCATGGGATGTTTCATTTCCATGTGCAGTTCCTCATTCCCTGCTGTCTCACTGTAGTTACCAGTGGGGACTGGTATCAGCCCCCCAGTGACCCCCCAGCTCCAGAGCTCACCTGGGGCTCCCACCATCCGGGCTGTGCCACTCAGAGCAGGGAGTGTCGGGGCTGAGAGAGGTTAATGGGGGCAGGAGGAGGTAAATGGGCTGCTCTGGGAAGGGAATGCTGTGTTCAGGGAAGAGGAAAGCCCATCTGGGATGTAGGAGAGACTTGGAGGTTGTTACTCTCATCAGGAGAGATCAGGAGAGCAGGGCAGCAGGCGAGGTCTGACCTTCTGGCTCAGGCCTTCCCAGGGAGCTGCTTGTAGGGCGGACTTCCTCTGGGAGGAAGACAAAATGAGACGTGGAAAGCATCCAAACCCTCTGCTGAGAAAGAGGGTGAGGCCAGACAGGACTGATTTGGGACTTTATTTGGGTGTGCTTGGAACTGCCTGGGCTGGGGAAGCACCGGGAGCCGGAGGACGCAGATAACCTGTGGGTGCTGCTGGCGCGGGGTGAATCACCCACCCACACCTGCAGAGCGCACCTCGCTGGCTGCAGAGGCAGCAGCCTGTGCTCAGCAGGGCTTTTTCGGGATGTGAATAGGAAATGAGCTCTGCAGCTGAGCCTCAGCAGGCACCGGGACGTGAAGGGCTCTGCCCCTTTCCACACCAGAGCGGGAGGAGGCTCGGCCAGCACAGTCACTTCGTTAATAAGCAAATATATGTGGCTCCAAAGGGCTTGAATAACTTCGGGAAGCAAAGCAGTTTTGAGGGCTGAGTCCTTTGCCTGCTCTAAATGACTGAAACTAATTGGTTACATTTCCCTTACAAAGTCACAGAGCCCACAGGTTTCCATAGAACACACCTGACTCTGCCTCGTAAGGAACGAGCCTGGATGCATTGGCTGTCCCTGGGGCTGGACCCCACTGACTGCTTTTCCAGGTGTCTGCACACCTTGCTCTGGCTGGGAAAAAGGCTTGGAAAGCCTGAAACCTGCAGCCTGTGGCTGCGGGAAGGAGCCATGAGGAAAAGGGATTGTTCTGGGGCAGTGGCAGCTCCGGCCTGGGCTGGGCTGGGCTCAGGGGGGACCCTGAGGGGCTCCAGTGGCTCCAACAGCTCTGGAACCCACAGGGGGGGTTGGCCCAGGCCACCAGTGCAAGCCAAGGGACCCTTTTCCATGACAACGTATCATAAGGGGGTGATTCAGCAGCTTTCTAGAAATATGAGGTTCTAAAAGAAATAAAGCAGGAAGTTTTCCTTCTCTGTCTCATTCTACATGAAGAAATAAGGCAACTTGGGTTCTCCCTTTAGGGAACAGGGAAATTTGGCACCAAAAAGCCCCTCCCTCCTTCCCACGTCTCTGCACCACATGTCTCCACTTCACTACTCACTTGTTTTGACATAAAGTACTTTCCCCAAAAAATATTAGTCACAGCTTTGGCTACAACCAGCCAACTCTTAACCTTCCTCAAAGTGGTTTGAAATGGGTGACGTTGGTGACGTGTGATGGCAGAGGGGAGGGGTGGGTGGATTTGGTGTTTCTGGAAGGTTCTGCTTCGAGGTTTGGGAGCCCAGGAGCTGCCACCTGCTGTGGTAAGGGAATCCCAAAGGACCTGCCAGCAGATCCCAGGAGCTTTGGTGGGTCCCTTGAGTAAGACACGCTGTGAGGGTGGAAATCCAGGACATGTGGGAATGGCATGGTGGGCTGAGCATGAGTTTTTCAATGGAGGGTGACGAGTACGGTGTGAAGTTGAGTAATCCGTGTTTATGGGTATCAAACCAGCTGCCTGGAATCCTGGTTTGGGAGCAATAACTGCAATAACAGTTCAGCATCAAGGGGAAGGAAAAACCCCAAGTGGTGTGTTGGATCAGATAAGGGTTCCTGAGAACTCCTGGGAAGGAAGGAGCCAGGGATACTTGGGTTGGGCAGAGCTGTAAAATCGTGTTCCAGGCCCGCAGCAGCTGTGCACAGGGAGCCTGCAGTCACTGTGGGATCCAGGATGAAATGAGCCCTGCCTTCCCTCATGCTTCCTCAAGTAATTATCACACGCACTGCACCCTAATGAGAACCTGCTCCATTTTCTCATCCCTCCTCTCTGCGGCTCTTCCCTCATGGCTTCTCCTTCAGAGCTCTTCTTTGCAAAACCCACCTGGCTAAAGGGTTTGTATTTCATTTTTAACAGGAGAAATCATTGGACATTTGGCGTTATTATGCTTATAATCCTGTAATTTGGTAATAAGGCTCTAATCACAGCCGTGCAGCGGGAGCAGCAGAGCCAGCCTGGAAAGGTGCCCCTCGGGGATTCCCAGGCACAGCAGCCACAGCGTGCCCAGATGGACCATGGATTCCACGGCTGGAAAGGCAGGGAGAGGATGGACCTTCCAGCATTCCCTGTGACGTGACACCAGAGTCAAACACAGGTCACGGGTGAGAAACCCTGAAACAGGGGACCGAGGGCAGTGGCAGCCCCTGACTCCAGACCCTGTGCCCAGCCTGGGGGTGGTGAGACCTGCAGTGCCTGTGTGCACTTGTATGTGCACAGAAAGAGGAGGGGGAAAGGAAACCTGGGGAGAAATGTATCTACAGACAGCGATTTAGCTTGCCAGCCCCTTCCCCCCCCAGAAAGTCAAGGAAAACCAACAAATTGCAAGGTCCTTTTGCTAAGGATACTTCCTGCTCAGGAGCCACAGGAGAGGCTGTCTCTTGTGCAGGTGAGTTCCCAGGATGCAGAGGAAGGTGTGGGTTGTGAGTGAGGCCCTTCCAGCCCTGAATCACAACCTGCTGCTCTTGGAGCTGCTGCCCAGCCCATTCCCACAACAGAGTTTTCCCACTTCCAACACTGTAAAGAGGGAAATCAGTGCAAATATGCAGCTTGTTGAGTGCATCATGTGGTGCTGAGCCACACCTTTATAAAAAAAAAAACCAGCAGGGAGTTCCAGATTATTAGATTGGAAAGATGAGAGGAGCTAATTGGGTTCTGCAGAGCCAGGCTGTCCGGGCAGGAAGTCTGTCTGTGCTGGGGGTGGTGGCTGGTCAGGCAACTGGTCATTCCCACCCTCTGCATCCTGGGAAAGGCCTTCCCATCGTGCCACCCTTCCAGATTGCAAGGTGGTGGCAAGAGGTACCTTGCTCTCAGCAGAGCTAAGCCCTGAGTAACCCCTGGTAAGCACCGTGGAAAGGAGATGGGAGCAGGTCTGGCTTAGATTAGAAATGGGTTATATTCCAAATAATGCTGTAAACTCAGTCTGGAGTAGGAGAGGTGGATGGCAGAGGTTCCCTGGGGCCAAAATGTCAGCCCTGATGGGCAAACTGGAATCAGAGATGTCTTTACTCAGCACAGCTGGCTCAGAGTTCCAGGGAAAGCCCTGAGCCTTGAGAACTGGGGGACTAGAAATGCAGAGCAGGGCAAGATGAAAATGAGACAAAGTCACCACTTCCCAAAACCTTCACAGTGAAGGAAACACCTCCCACTGTCTGGAGGATCCATGGGAATATTACAATATTTGTTCCAAAAACATGACTGGGTGGATACAGACTCTCTGACGCAGACACAAGCAGCTAATTGAATTCATACGTAGGAACCCTGGACACCATCTGGCCTCAATAAAACGTGGGTCCGGAGCTGTTTCTTAGCAGATGGTTATTCCTTTTCATAATCTGAAATCAAAAGATCATTTTTCTATCTGGAGATCAAAGGCACTTAATGTCTCTTTGGTCGAGGTTTATGAAGCGAAACCTCTGTCCTCTGTTTTGGTGTTCTGTGAGAGGCAGATGGGGGTTTTCCCCTGAAACCTCTGCACAGGCTCCGGGCAACCACATCTGGGCAGCAGCTGCAGATGTTCACAGCTCTCCAGGGCTGGAGCTTTATTTCCATCCCACGGACGTGCAGTTTATAAAACGAGAAGGGACAGTTGTAATGAGCTTGTGTGGCCATTTCTGTTTCCCCAGATTATTGGGATATAGCCCACATGGATATTTTGGGATGAAATTATTCCTTTTCTCTTAGAAGAAGCGCTCAGAGCCCTGTCTGACCTCTCAGACCCCACACTCAGCCCCGCAGAGCAGCTGTGTGAGTGCCGACTCTGGTGGGATTCTTGGGGTGTCCTGTGCAGGGCCAGGAGCTCGACTGGATGATCCTTGTGGGTCCCTTCCAACTCAGGATATTCTATGATTTCATGATCCCCATGGGACACAACTCTGTGGAGGCAAGTTTGGAGAGAAGGAGGCTCAGGGGGGACCTTCTCATTCTCGCTAACTCCCTGACAGGAGGGTGGAGCTGGGGTGGTGGTAAGCCTGTTTTCCCAGGAACCAGTGACAGGAGGAGGGGAAACGGCCTCCAGCTGTGCCGGGGGAGGGTCAGGTTGGACATCGGGAGGAATTTTTCCCTGGAAAGGGTGCTCAGGCACTGGCAGGGGCTGCCCAGGGAGGTTTGGAGTCCCCAGCCCTGGAGGTGTCCAAGGAGCGACTGGACGTGGCACTCAGTGCTCTGGGCTGGGGGACAAGGTGGGCATCGGGCACAGGGTGGTCTGGATGATACTGAAGGTCTTTTCCAACCACAGTGATTCTGGAATTCCGTGTCTCGGGCTCTCCCGGCTGGTGTGAGCGGGTGGGCGAGCACTCGCCTCCCAGCCACGTCAGCGCCGCTCGGCCGGCAGCCAGCGCTGGGGAGGGGGCGAGATGCGCTTCTCTGGAAAGTACTTCCACACCCACCAGAAACCCTCTGGGATAGACGTGATCTTTGCCACCTAAGAACGAAAGGTGTGTGGTTACTCGGAGCAGGTTGTAACAAATTGAGCCCCGCTCGCAAACCTCATTTTTCCAGCGGGTACCTGCTGGCCCTCGGCCGTTCTCATCGGCGTGAGGGTGGAACCGAGAGGCACCCCCTGTCCTGCCAGCCCACACTGCCGGCGAGCTCTTTGCACTTCAAACACTGGTGCACGAGGTGAGCATTTGTGCCGGGATGAGCTCCGAGAGGAGCCCGAGCATTCCCTGCCCCGGTTCTCCTCCCGCCTCCTGCAATATGGAAATGATCCTCCCAGCAGACAGCTGAGTCCCACCTCGGTTCCCATTCACCTGGAGATGAAAGTGCTCTGGCTGCCAGTGTAGGCGGGGCAAAACTATTTAAAAACCTCATTAGAGAAAGTATTTGGGGAAGACAGCAACACCCTCAGTTGTGGTTTGCTCCAGGACTTCTCAGCCAGATCCCTGCTGATACAGAGGGAAGGGCGCTATGAGAGACATTCCTGTCAACTACTGCTGCTTGTAGGGATGCCTTGGGTGTCCTTTGCCTTTCTCTCTGTCCTGGTGGGCTGTGTTTTCTCCCCAAATACAGGCACGTTCCACCCGAGGTGCAGTGTAGGTGGCTCTGCGAGTCCCGGAGGGGTCCAGGAGGGATCCAGGAGGGATCCAGGAGGGATCCAGGAGGGGTCCGGCTCCCCGCCAGAGGAGCACAGTCAGCAGAGCTGTGTGTAATCTTGATTAGGCACAAATCCACCGTGAATACTTCCTATTCCGTTTAATTCCTGTTTGTGCTTATTTCAGCTGAATTTGCAGCAGCAGTAATGCCCCAGCCACATCTGGCTCCTGATGCACATGGGATCAGACCGGGACTTTGGGAGGAGGAGGATCTGGATTCAGAGGTTTGGCTTCTTATTTAGAAAATGACGGGTTGCATTCTCCCACGGCTGCTCCAGACTGCCCCAGAGCTGGATGATATTCGTGTCCAAGGGTTTGTTAAGTCTGCCTGACTAGGAAACAATCTCATGTGTATGATTTGTCTGGCCTGGTGAGAATGAGCTTGTGCACCTGCACTTCCCCTTCTGACTTCATTTTCTTTGCATCCCATTTATTCCAAGGGGCCAAATGTTCATTAAGTCCTGATGAGCTGGAGTGCCAATAATCCCTTTTCCTCTCCCAACCAGACATCCACCCGCCTTAAGCAGACCCTGGTTAATGCAGACAACTGCAGCCCTTGGCCAGCCATGGGGCATCCCAGACACTTGCAAGTCCCATAGGATCACACAAAGACCAGGCTGGGATGAGCAAGTCCACGTGCAGCACTCAGGCTTGTTCTCCCTTATCTCCAGCCACAGGAGTCAGTGGCATCCTGGCAGAAGTCCAGCTGGGCTCCCCATGTGCCCCCTCCCAGAACCACACAGAATCATCAAGGTTGGAAGAGACCTGCAAGTTCATCCAGTCCAACCATCAACTCAGAACCACCATAACCACCCCTAAACCATGTCCCCACACAGACCTTGGGGTTCAGAGGTCAAGGTGAGAGGACTCATCCATGTCCTGACATGAACTGCAGGAGGAACACACTCTCAGGCTCTTCTTCTGTCTGCTCTGGCTTTATTTTATTATTATTATTTTTAGGGGTGTGTATGTAATTTTTTTAACCTAGTCAGCAAGTTCAGAGTATTTTCTATGTTAATGTTTGACTCAGAGGTGATGCAGTTTGGCCCCGTGGCTGTTGTTACCTGCAGCCCCCAGAAAGATCAACATCTCCCCAGACTCCAAGCCTCAGTGGTGCTGATTCCACGGGGTATGTGGGTGCCAGTGGAGAATAAATACCGTGGTATTTTCCAAGGGGCAGATCTGAAGGCACCCTGCTTTCCTTGCTTTGCATACTCAGAGCACCATCCTCTCTGCTTTCCAGATATGAAAGCCGAAGCAGAGACATCTGATGGGGCTCCAGCGCTGACTCACTGTTTGATGTGAGGCAGGAGGAGGGATGTGATCAGATCCTCTGTGCAGAGCAGCCACCAGACAACGTGCCACCTGGAGGAGAGGAGACTCCTGCTGCTCCCAGCCCCTCCAAACAGTGGATCACCCCTCACCATCCCCTGCCCCACCTGAGCTCTGCAGAGACCACCCAGCCAGCGCAGCACCCGGATGTCACCTCTGAAATGGCTCTTCGGTTGCGGACTCCCCATCCCTGCATGTGTCCAAGGTTGGACGGGGCTTGGAGCAACCTGGGCTGGTGGAAGGTGTCCCTGCTCATGGCAGGGGGTTGGAGCTGGATAATCTTTAAGGTCCCTTCCAAGCCCCCATTCCCTGGTTCCCCGTCCAGGCCATGTGCAGCCGGAGCTGGGCCGTGCTCGGTGCCGGTGCAGCCCCGGGCTGTGCCGGCTGTGCTCGCCCGGGGTTCTTTCTCACGGGATGGTGCAACCAGCCAGCAGGGAACTGGTTAAACAGCGTGAGCTCCCGGCTGCCCGGGCTTGGCAGGGCAGGATGTCACCAGGAAGCCGGCATGTTTTATTAAACACAGTATCAAAGTGGGCTAAAGTCTCTTATTAATGTCCACAAATTTTGCCACTTCCAAATAGTTTCCACCTACATATTCCTCCCACTGCTGCACTGGGTGCTGGCAAACATCCCTTCTCAAAGAGGGGAATGGCTTTCATTTGAATAGTCCTCAGGCGAGTTTCGCTGAGCGATGCCAGCGTCATTCCCGCAGCTCTCACGTGCCCGGCAGCGCTCCAGGGTCGTGCCGGAGGGAGGGCACAGAGACAACAGCTCTCGCTGGGTTTTCCCAGTGCTTTATCCAAGCAGAGCCCGTGGCAGCCTAAACCAATGTAATTAAGCAGCGATGGGTGCACATATTTGCAGTATTTAATCTCTCCTCCTGACTCGCGGGTGATCCTGCAGCGAGCGTGGCCAGCTGTGCTATCGACACTGAGTCACAGGCACAGCTGAAACCACCAGGCTTCACACTGAACTCAGGCTTCTGCAGCTACCAGAGCCCTGCTGGGCATCAAACTGCTCCTCAGACCCCGCAGTGTGAGGTCCCACAGTGTCCCTTGGGACTCAGCCTTCGGTGAGGGGGGCAGGACCCCCTGGCCCTGCCTACGGGAAATGGGACGAGCAGGTCTCCTGGGAGCTCCTGGCTGGATACATCCCACACTGACCCACACACTGCAGGACCACAGACCCCACGGTGGGGGTGTGTTTGACAGAGGCACTGTCTCCCCTGGCTGGCAGCACCCACTGCCTCCCATCCATCCCGGAGCTCGGTGCTGCAGCTGGAGAGCTGCCGGGCTCAGAGGAAGAGCCATCACGTCTACTGAGCTCAGGAGAGCACCCTGCTCCTGCAAAGACTCCCACGGAAACTTTTCCTCCTGCAGAGAGCAGTGGGTGTTGGGCTGGAGGCCTCGGGGCCGAGGATGCCGAGGGCTGAGCGCATCTTGCACGGCGTCCAGCCCGGCCGGGCCGTGGCTGTTCTTTCACCTCCGGTGCCAGTAACCCGAAACGGGATTGCTGGAAATGAGAGAGAGGGAGAGTCAGCGATTTGATTACAGGCCACAGGCACATGCCTGGCCTTCATGGATATATTAAGTAAGAGACATTTTAAAACAAAACCACCCTCAGTAACCTTATCGTAAGCTCGAATCCACAACCCATCTGTTAACTCCCGGCGCTGCCCACATAGGCTGCGATCAGACGGCGGTGCCGGGGATTTTCGGAACGTTTCCCCCCAAATCGCTGTGGTCAGAAGGGGACAGTCCCAGGGAAGGGACAGTCCCAGGGAAGGGACAGACCCTGGGGCTCGGATCTCCAGCCCACCCTCAAAGCGGCCCCCAACCCCTCGTATTCTCCTGCCTCTGTAAATAACTGCAGATCCCCTTGGCCACGCGCTGCCGCGGTCCTGTGACTCCCAGCCCGTCTGGAGGAGTGCTCGGGAGACCTGCTGCACCACTGCCTTCAGGAAATGAGCCTTTCTGAACATTCTGCTACTGCCTCAATCGTACGTTGTAAAGGAACCCTCCACATAGAAATAATTCAGCAAACACAAGCGAGAAGGCAAATTGATGATTGCATCAGCCCTCGCTTCTGAAAACTGATCCCCAGGAAAATGTAACTCAACTCTCGAGCAATCGAACCTGATGCCCAAGAATGTAATAACTTCAATTGGATCCTCCTTTTAGGGGGACTCCTAAATCCTTGGCAACATCCCTTAAGGTCATGAGCAAATCCTGATATGGAGAACTGTTTGGCAAGCACGAGAACAGTAAAAGGGCTAAATAATTGGGGATTACCTCTGACCCTGATTTGTGGCTCACCACCCACTGCAGGAATGTACCAAATATCTCAAAGAGCATGCAGGAGTCAGACAATCCACGGGCATGAAGCTGTCCACGTACTCTCAGAGCCTGAACTTCAAATGAAGAGCAGGTTGGCCCCAAACCTCATTTTTCATTAGCAATCAGCTTCAGCAAGCTCTAATTATTTCTATTACCTTGGACAGAGGGTCAGTGACGGGACAGATGAAAAATTGTTCATGTTTTTTTCACCCTTTGTTTGGAAAATAACAGCTTGGGTCTTCAGGGCAGAGAGAGAACGAACTGTCTGATCCAGGGCTCGTTACTGAGGTTATGGTCCCCTGAGCTGCAGCAGGGACAAACACAGCACTCCCATGTTTCTGATGGTTACTGCTGAATTTTTCAGGGCCTGAAGGGAAGACAAGCTCTGCTGTGAGAGGCCCACAGCCCAGAGCTGTGATCCTTTGGTACTCAGTGCTCCATTTTCAGTCCCCACGTCCCCTCCTCTGTGGTGGGGCTGCAGCACCACAGCAGCTCTCGAGATCAGTGAGCAGGTCCTGCCCATAGCAGGGGGTTGGAACTACATGGTCTTTGAGGTCCCCTGCAACACAAGCAGTCTGTGATTCCATAATCCTGGCCATAATCACCAGGTTTGCAGGCTCAGCTGCCAAACACCGAGAAGACCACGCTGAGTGGGACAACCCAAGCATCTTTCAGGGAGCTCCATGTCACTGAAGCAGTGCTGTGCTGTTAATGCCTGCATAAAATCCTTGTGCTCTCACACAGTACCTGCTGCCCTCGGATTCCTCCCGAGGCGGAGCAGGCCAGGACTCTCCAGGCGATAGCAGTGGCTCTGGGCTGGAGCTCTGCTGTTCCCTTATCTGGGTAAATGCACTCTTTATCAGATGAGCCTGCCTCTACTTGCTCAGCATTCAGCAGGGAAGTGACCACGGCCCTTCGGGAGAGCTTTGCCTTGGCAGGTACTCACACACCAGGGTTTTGCAACAGTGTCCACGGGCTGCAGATCCTTGGTGCAAGCATGGGAAATCACGGAATGGGATGGGATGGAAGGGACCTTAAAGCCCATCCAGTGCCACCCCCTGCAAGGGCAGGGACACCTTCCACTAGCCCAGGTTGCTCCAAGCCCTGTCCAACCTGGCCTTGGACACTTCCAGGGATG